>JAVJIF010030512.1:0-116299 GCA_038442645.1 Agave tequilana | reverse complement strand
GGACCCGCTTATAAGTCTCTTTGGAGGCTTCTCCAAAAGTGGCCTGTGTCATTGCTCACAACGCAACCAGCATCATGGCCAGCGAGGTTTTGAAAACCTCCCATGTAGCCCACATGGCCCGCATCAACGTCTCTCAGAAGACCCGCGGGCCAGTGTGCTAGCTCACAGGCAGAATGATGATGAAGGCCAATCCCACCATCTCTCTCCTCTCTAGACTCCAAGAGGTTACCGAGGGTTCCCAGCAACTCCTGAGACTCAACCGAAATGCTGAACGTTAATGAAGTCATCGCGCCCGTCGACAACAAATCAAAGATCAGTAGTTGCAATCTATTTTGCAGGTATAAAATGCGAGGCTCAGACTCGCGTTTTTATGAAGCAACACGAGACCCGTGTTCTTTAGACGCGCGTCTCAATGCCCCATACGCGAGGTCCGCATTTTTGTTCCAAAACACGAGACCCGCATCCATGCAAACGCAATGCAAGATTCAGACCCGTGTTTCTTTGAAGCAACACGAAACCCATGTTCTTCAAATGCATATCTAAACGCTGAAACACGAGGCCAGCGTCAAATCTGTGCCAGGATGCGACTCTTGCATTTCAACAGCTCAATGTGAAGCCTGCGTTCTGAAGCAGACTCTACCAAAATGCGAGGCTCAAACTCGTGTTTCATCACAGAAACACAAGGTCGGCGTACAGTCTGATATGCTTTGAAACATATTGAACCAAAAAGCCCTTACCCCCAAGAATTTGAGGGTAGTCCTTCGGATACTCCCAACGATTTAAGAGACTCTTAACAAAGAAGAGGAGTGTCCATCAAATTACTCCCCAATGCTATTGTGAATGACTTATCAGGACAAACTCTCTGAATGCCACTGCAACTCTCATATGAGCAAGCCGTCAGTGTTCAATCGGTTGTCAATCGCCCCAGTCTCTAACTTAGCCAACAGACGCTGAAGAAGTCCTCTGACATGGAGTACACTGAGCTAACTTCAAATATGGTAGGTCCATGCACTACACCGAGCAAGTCCAAGAAGAAGCAACCGGTCGTCTGCTCTGGCGAGTCTGATATCCTTGATGCTTTTGGGTGGTGGAAGCTTAGCAATCTCTTCTACTTTTGCCTTGTCCACTTTAATTTCTCTCTTAGAAATCTCATGGCCTAAGATAATCCCTTATCTCACCATGAAACGACATTTCTCTCAGTTCAGAGTTAGATTCTTTTTCTTGCATCTTTGTAGAACTCTAGAGGATGAAGACATTGATCAAATGAATCTCCGTAGATGGAGAAGTCATCCATAAAAATCTCAAGAAAACGTTCACCATGCCAGAGAACAAACTGAGCATGCACCATTGGAATGTCGCGGGAGCATTGCATAATCCAAAGGGCATGCGTTGGTAGCGAAGCTTCCGAGTGGACAGGTGAACGTAGTCTTCTCCTGGTCTTCTGCATCAATGGGGATCTGATTGTCCCGAGTACCCATTAAGGAAACAATAGTACTCATGTCCAGCCAAGCATTCAAGCATTTGGTCAACGAAGGGTAGAGGGAAGTGGTCTTTATAATTGGCCGCATTCAATTTTCTATAGTCAATACAAACACGAACCTTGGTAGGCAGTCACATTTGTACCAACTCTTTCTGCTCATTCTCTACCACCATAAAATCAGCTTTCTTGGGGACTGCTTGAACCGGGCTAACCTATTGACTATCAAAAATGGGATAAATGATCCCATTGTCTAATCGTTTCAAATTTTGTGTTTTACATCCTCTTGCATGAGTGGGTTAAGCCTGCGCTGCAGGTCCCTCCTAGGAACCGCTTCATCAGTTAAGTGAATTCGATGTTGAACTATTGCTGGACTAATCCCCTTGATATCTTTCATTGTCCATCAATTGCTTCCCTATGTCTCTTCAGAATAGACGTCAAGTTGTCCTTTCGTTGCTCAGTCAGATGGGATGCTATGAAGACTGGCAGGGTTTCTCTTCCACCCAATAGGCGTACTTGAGGTGTTCAGGTAAGGCATTTAACTCTAGGGAAGGAATTGATTCATTGGAGGTGATATCTGAAATTTCAGTCCTGTGATGGGGTACACTTGGGCTTGATGCCCAGTCCACTGCTGAGTCTATGATCTGATCCAGATTGAAATACTCAGACTCCAGATCAAACACACTCTATGTTTCCATCTCTATGCTTTCTTCATACTCACTAGTCAAGTTTTCAATGGAATTGATCTCGATTTTCAATTTAACAACAAATGAATTTCTGTTGAATTATGACAAGTGTAAAGGTGAAGCATAGAAATGAACTAAAAATATGAGAAAGCAATTTGAGCAATTTTCAACAACCCTGCAGAAAAACTTCTATTAGTACTTCAATTAGAAAAATTCGCTTTTACATGAATTTTCCGAGGGCAAATGAATTCTTCGTGCAGTGTCTTTGGCCACCACTTGCTTTCCATAATAGCTAGCTCCTTAGTACTTCTCCAACACACAAAACAAAAAAAATATTTAGTATTGAACAATAAATTTGTTCCCTCCCCGGCAACGGCGCCAAAATTTGATCGGCAAAAAGCATGCACAAATATAAGTAAAGAAAAGCAGGTCGATGTTACTGCTTTTTGTTGGCCCAAATGTTACAATCCCCGGGTTATGTGTTTTGATGATAACAAACCATAAAAAAGCTATTTGATACTAATAGAAGTTAAGAATAAATTTCAGATTGATACAGGCATTGATGGCTCAAGAGTTCTCAAGCATGGGATATTAGGGTCTAGCTCAAACGTTACTCAACATCAACTATCAGAGATTCCTACTTGTAGACTCATATAGTTTATTTTGTTAAAGAATAGTATATATGTTTGAAGCTCAATCACACACACAAATTCAATACGTTTGGTTTTTGGTTTAAGCAGTTTTGGATTTCAAGTACATATATCGGGTTTTAGATTTAAACCAGTTTTAGTTCTGCTGATCTGCTTAACACCCTTTTATATTTGTTATCATAACTTTTTATTCTTATATTAAAATAACATGATTTAACTTGCATTTCAAAGATAACTTTCAGATCTAAATTTCTTATTCAATAATCATTTTCAGATTCAAATTTTAAAGAGTCAATATTTGGTTGACTCTATTCTTGCTCTGAAAACAGCTTACAGTATCTGATTTGACACCTGTCAGTGTTTTATTAATAACTTTCTAATAAAAAATGATATTGAGTTGATTTCAGTTGCATTAAAAAGAAGACTTAAATATTTACAAATTATTTCTATATACCTAATTTTGAATTCAGATGTTTGTAGCCTGAAAAATGTGCTCAAAGTTGACTAATCTGCCAGATTAGCAGTAATGGCTAATTTTTTGGAGGTTGATTTTTACATGTTTTTAAAACGTGTTTAAGTTTAAAAAAATGTGGTTAGCTGTATTAGAGGGTCAATTTCTTCCTCTTTTATTCAGGTAAAAGTTTTCTATGTTTACTCTTCCTAAATCCTATATAAAGGGGTCATTAGGGTAGAGATTTTCACAACAACAAATTCGAAGATCAAAAATTTTGAGTTTTCTTGAGAAAGAGCTTTTGTTTAAATTTTGGGATATTATTTTCAAAGTTTTCTGAAAGTTTTTGGTTCTCAAAATCTCTCTTCTATTTTTATATCACTTACAAAATCTTGAGTTTCAATCTTATACACATTATTCTCTAGTATTTTTGTAAAGAAAAATTTTTCAAAAGAGTATGTAGTCTTTTGATCACCCAGTGATTATTGTATTTGTGGCTCCACTACCTCTGAACTAGAGGAGTGTGATTGAGGAGTTGGGTACTCCCTAGTGATTGTAATCCTTTGTGAAAATTCTAGTGAATCGAAAATCCTTCTGGGTGAAGGCGGGGACGTAGAGCTGGGTGCTCGAACTCGAAACAAATCTCTGTGTTTGCGATTAGCTTACTTGTGTTGTTTACTTTCTATCTATTCATTCTTATATTGTCGATCTATACTCTCACAATAAGATTACATTACGCACCTCAAACTCTTATTTAGAGGAATCACGAGAAATGAATTCAAAACCCTTCACGGGGTATTCGGCTTCTAATCTTTCTTTGAATGATCGTTGCATCATCTCATTTTAAAATTGTGCATTGATTAGCATGTTCACATATTCACCCCCTTCTAGGTGATTTCATTTGGTATCAGAGATAGGACTCTAGTTTTTGGCTTTACATCCTTAGAGAGATCCTATAAATTACTAATCACTATTTTCATATCTTCATTCATACACTAGTAAAGATGGCCGATAACATTAAGACCCCTCCCAAATTTGATGGACTCAACTTTCCCATATGGAAAGTTAGGATGAACATTTTTCTGCAATCTCTAGTAGCCTAGTTGCTAAGTCTTTTTTCTAACCTTTTAGTGAACCCGTAGGTGAGGAGGACACTTGGTCTGATCTTACCTCTAAGAAAGTTGATGCTAATTCAAAGGCTCAAAATGCCTTACTTTTAGCATTAATGAGATGACTTAACACGGGTTATCCATTGCAAGTCCGCCTATAAGATTTGGCAACACTTATTGGTCACTCATGAGGGAACATCATAAGTCAAGAGAGATAAATTGATCTCTTGCGTTCCCAATATAAATGCTTAAAATGCAAGAAAACGAATCTATTGATGATATGATTACTAAGTTTACTAAAATCACAAATGCTCTTTCTTCTCTAGGTGATGAAATCAATAACGACCGTAAGGTGATTCGTGCACTCCCTTCATCATGGGAAATCAAAGCTACCACCTTGAAGGAATTGAACGACAAAGACGAGATGGAGCTCATAAGTCTTATTGAAACCTTAAGACTCATAGATGGAGAAAAAGGCTAGAGAAGAAGCGGCGCCTCAAAAGAAAAAGTCTATTGCTTTCACGTCTACCTCTGCTATCTGCGATGATGAAGAAGATGAAGAAGATGATGAAGAGCTATCTCTTCTTGTGCAAAATATAAAATGAATGTACCACAAGAAAAAGTTTAACCATAGAAGGCAATGGGAAGGGAAAGAGGAGAAGAAGATTACATGCTACAACTGTCGGAAACCTAGACATATCATGACCGACTGTCTAGATTTCAAGAACAAGATATATTCCTCCATGAAGCAAAAGAAGCCATTTGTAAAGAAGGCGTTCAAAGCTACTTGGGATTCGGAAAGTGAATCTGAAGATGAAGTTGACACGGCTAACATGTGTTTCATGGCAAACACACCGAAGGTAATTCCCGAACCATCTTATGATGATATTGAGATAAGTAAAGAAGTGTTATTACAAGCTTTCATTGAACTTTCAGAAAGTTTTGATTCTAAGAAGGAAGATTGTTTAAGATTGAAAAAGGAAATGAAATGCTTAAAAACCAAATTGTTATTTCTTCAAAAGAAAAGGATGAATTATCTTCCACTATTATTTCAACACAAAGAGATTTTGATATCTATAGAGTTGCTTGCAAAGCTAAATATCCTAAAATTGATGAAAATGAGATTTCTATGTTAAAATCTAGAATAAATGATTTGAAAAATATTTTAAAGATTATGCATTTAACAATACTAAATTAGAAGAAATGTTTTTAAAGAAACACATGCACACTTCACATGTTAAACATGATAAACCATATCATACTAAAACTCCACATGTTCATCATGCTAACGCATCACATGTCAGTCATGCTAAAACCCCCATGCTTACAAATCACATGTTCATAAACCACATGCTCATTATGCTTTTAAATATGAAAGAATTTATAAATGTATATTGCGGCCGGAATGGTCATGTAGCCAATTTTTGTATGATCATATAAATAGTATGAATAATCATGCTTGGGTTCGAAATACTAACATATTAAGATCCAAGAAAATATGGGTACCAAAATCCACTCCTAGTCTATTTGATATAGGTGTGGGCTCTCACATGACGTGAGAGTTGTTGGTGCCTTGAGGTGAATGCGTTTTGAGATAAACGGTGACACTTTTAGATGCATCACTTTCAAGGAGAGTTTGGTGGGAGGACCACCTTGGTTTGGAGACTAAGAGATTACCCTATTGGGTTTGGTAACAATCTCTAACTCCTATTTTATTCATATACTTTCATATAAATATTTTTTGCATGTTTTGGTTTCAATTCTCATTATAATTGATCATGTTTAGATTCATGTTTGGTTTATGTGCTTGATTTTGTACTTCATGATTTTGATTACTTGTTTAAATGTAGTTTTCATTAAAACTTGTGTAAATACTTGTACAAGTAGTGAGCTACACTTGTTATTATGAGTTTGTGCTTCATTGCTCACTTGTACTCATTACATGTACTTGTATAGCCTAGTTTTAATGATTCTCTCATTTACACTTGCATTTTCTATTTTTGCACATGGTTTCATGATAATGTGTTAACTTCATGTATATGTTACTTTTGTCTAAACTAATAGATATACATGTACATCCTTAGGCCACTTGCCTTCATGTAATATACTGTTGTGGATTCGTTTATGCTTGGATAAGTATGTATACTCTAGTTTATACAAAACATCATATATCTTGAGGTTTGTTTTGTTTTGATGAAAATTAAACTTTATATTTTTCATGTTTGTAAAGAAATTAGATTTGAGCTTAATGTCTTATTTTCTTGATTTTGTTGATTACATGATTCTTACACTCTATATTTGGTGTTTACTCATGACTTTATTTTCATGAGCTTATGTGTGCTTTATACACTTTGAGTGTCAATTATTATGTGATTTTTATGTTTTCATGGATGTATGATTTGGTTTCATATTTTGACAGATTTCTTACTAGTTTTTAAAAATATCTTTAAAACTAGTTTCTATTCTTCAAATGGTAGAGTTTTCAAAACTATACCTATTTACTATCAAATCATAATTTTTTAAAACCCCTACCTTTTAAGGACGGTTGGATGGACGACCATGCCTTGTATACCCTTCTTGAATATCTTTAAACTTGTGCATGATAAGGGTGGTAAGTATGAGTTATACACTTGATCCTCATTATATTTTTATTGGTATCAAAATTGATATTTCATATGTTTGTATACTCATATGTGTTTTCTATATATGTATGCCTCATATTTCAATTAGTATATCCATAAATACATATATATGATTTGATTATGCTTGTTTCACATGTCTTTACAATTTTTCTTGAAAAAGCACAAATTATGTTTGCTAAGCTTGATTTAGTTCATCATGTCAATTATTTTTAATTAGTATCTATTATAAGTTTATGCATTGTTTCTTTTAGTATTTCATAAAGGGGAAGAAAATTCTTGTTTATAAATTAGTTTTATATAAAATTGGTATTGGTTGTATTTTCAATTTGTATCAGTTTTTATTTTAAATTGGTATCTTACTCCCACCATTTTTGATGTAAAATACTTTGGTTTGATGTATGCTAACATTTTCAATATTAGTATCAATGATCTTAAATTGGTATTATTCTCTATTTGGTATCCTTATTGCAAAATGATTTTAGTTTTTATCTAAAAATTTGATTTTTACCTTTAATTGGTATCAATATTTTCAATTGGTATCAATATGTTTATCAAAATTTTAAATTGGTATAAAAAAACTTAAGTTTTGATCTTTAAGATTTGATGATATGACAATTGATTGTTTTTTCTTAGCCCCTTTGTGATGAATTGGCAAAAAAGGGAAGAGATATTTGAGTTTATGTATGCATATATGCATGTTTATATCTTGTTTATGCATGTATTGTTTATTAGTTGTTTCCTAACCCTTTTTGATGTATGACAAAAAGGGGGAGAAGTATTGGTGATTTCATGTTTTGATTTCATGTTTTGTACATGTTCATGTTTTGTACATGTTTATCTTATATATGTAGGTTTCCATGTTTTATACATGTCATATATGTATATGTTTTCATATTTTATACATGTTCATGTTTTGTACATGTTTATCTCAATATATAGGTTTCATATTTTGTACATGTTCATATATGTATATGTTTTCATGTTTTACACTTGATAAAATAGAGCATCATTTGAGGGAGAGTTTTTACCTCCCTCCTATATTTTATTTTGCAGCTTATATGTTTTGTCATTATCAAAAAGGGGAGATTGTTGGCCCAAAGGTTACAATCCTTGGGTTATGTGTTTTGATGATAACAAACCATATAAAAGCTATTTGTACTAAAAAAGTTAAAAATAAATTTCAGATTGATACAGGTATTCATAGCTCAAGAGTTCTCAAGCATGGGATATTAGGATCTAGCTCAAACGTTACTCAACATCAACTATCAGAGACTCCTGCTTGTAGACTCATATAGTTTATTTTGTTAAAGAATAATATATATGTTTAAAGTTCAAATACACACACAAAAATTCAATACGTTTGGTTTTTCATTTAACCGGTTTTGATTTCAAGTACATATATCGGGTTTTAGATTTGAACCAGTTTTAGTTCTGCTGATCTGCTTAACACCCTTTTATATTTGTTATCATAACTTTTTATTCTTATATTCAAATAACATGATTTAACTTGCATTTCAAAGATAACTTTCAGACCTAAATTTCTTATTCAATAATCTTTTTCAGATTCAAATTTTAAAGATGTTAATATTTGGTTGAACTCTGTTCTTGTTCTGAAAACAGCTTATAGTATCTGATTTGACACCTGTCAGTATTTTATTGATAACTTTCTAATAAAAATTGATATTAAGTTGATTTCAGTTGCATTAAAAAGAAGACTTAAATATTTATAATTATTCTTATATACCTAATTTTGAATTCAGACGTTTGCAGCCTGAACAATGTGCTCAAAGTTGACCAATCTGCCATATTGGCAGTAATAGCTAATATTCTGGAGGCTGATTTTTAACATGCTTTTAAACGTGTTTAAGTTTAAAAAAAATGTGGTTAGCTGTATTAGAGGGTCAATTTCTTCCTCCTTTATTCAAGTAAAAGTTTTCTATGTTTACTCTTCCTAAATCCTATATAAATGGGTCATTGGGGTAGAGTTTTCATAACAACAAATTCAAATATCAAAAGTTTTGAGTTTTCTTGAGAAAGAGCTTTTGTATAAGTTTTGGGCTATTATTTTCAAAAGTTTTTCTGAAAGTTTTTGGTTCTTAAAATCTCTCTTCTCTTTTTATATCACTTACAAAATCTTGAGCTTCAATCTTATATATTATTCTCTAGGGTTTTTATAAAGAAAAGTTTTTCAAAAGAGAGTTTATGGTTTTTTGATCACGCAGTGATTATTGTATTTGTGGCTCCACTACCTCTGGACTAGAGGAGTGTGATTGAGGAGTTAGGTACTCCCTAGTGGTTGTAATCCTTTGTAAAAATTCTAGTGAATCGAAAATCCTCCTTGGTGAAGGCGGGGACGTAGAGCTGGGTGCTCGAACCTCGAAACAAATCTCTATGTTTGCGATTGGTTTACTTGTGTTATTTACTATATGTTCATTCATTCTTATATTGTCGATCTATACTCTCACAATAAGATTGCATTGCGCACCTAGAGGAATCACGAGGAAGGAGTTCAGAGCCTTTCACGAGGTATTCGGCTTCTAATCTTACTTTGAGTGATCCTTGCATCATCTCATTTTTAAATTTGTGCATTGATTAGCATATTCACCTATTCACCCCCCTCTAGGTGATTTAACTTTTGTGATTCTTCCGTACTACAAAGTGGCTATACGGTCATATCCACAAGGAGGAGAGCGATGGAGCTTTGATGCGGCTTCGTTGTTCAAAGTAAAGAAAAAGTTCTTTGTTTCAAATAAAGAATTGAAATGAAAACAGTGTTTATTTCAAGTTCATTTGGATTGGTTTTGTTGGTTTGTAAAACTGAATTTTCTTATGGTAAAATGCATGGCTAACTTTCTACTAAGTGCACCCACTAGTCTCTAACTTTTTGAAGATGTAGCTCACGATAGATTATAAACAAGCATAACCTTTATGCATAAGAACTATTCGCGTTGGAGACCGAATGAAAGTCTTCCTTTAACTTAGCTTTACACGGCAAAACTTGAACATTCTTATTATCAAGATCCAATCGAAGGTGAAACAAGGAGAAACAAGTGCACAAATGGTATAGACAAAGATTATAGGAATACCTCTAACTTACAAAGACAAGTAAGATTACAATATATAGATCATCAAAACTCGTTAAGCCTGAAATATAGAAAGAGAATACTTAAAGTAAGTTTAGAGTTAAGAACCTCGTCTTAAGATGTCATAGCTCTCGTTTGCACAAGGCTTGTTTGATACTATTAACTCATTTGAGTTATCAATCAAGTTTTTAGAGATTAGTGAGCTAGTAGTTGTTAGCCATGCATGAAGAGTTAGTTAGACATGAGTAAGAAAGAAACAATAAGAGAAAGAGTAGAGAAAGAGTATTACACTAAAACATGAAAGTTTTTAAAAGTAATGAAAACAACAAGTAATGAAAAGAAGAAGAGAAGTAATAACTTGTATAAGCTTGTTACCTTCAAACTACTTGTACACACTCTCTCTCTCTCTCTCTCTCTCTCTCTCACTCTAATGGCTAAATTAAACTAGAAAAAGAAGAGAACACAACAACTACAGCTCCAAAAATAAACTAATATAAAGATCCTAAACTCTCTAGATATCTCTCTGAAGAACCCCCAAGGGGTATTTAGGCACCAGTGGAAAGGGGGCCCAGGGGACAACCCCTGGCCCCAAGATGCTGATGCGGCCGCGCTAGTACGGTCGTGAAATGGGGCTAGAGCCACGTTTCTTTGTACCATGGCGCGCCGCAGCACCGCCTGTTGCGTGCAGTCGCTTCAGTCCCCTATCAGTAGGATCTTCTGAATTCTGATTTGATTCCCTAATCGGACAGGATCACCTCTTAAAGTCAATAACTACTTTGTACTCGTTAATCACCCATTAAATGGTGATTTAGGGTCCTTCTTCTTCTTGCACACCATAGACTTAGGATCACACAGAAAATCATTATTAGCAGTATTTCATATAAGATAAATGTGCAGATGTGGTAAAATTATGCAATATTAGAGACTATAAGTACTCCCGGCCAAACATGTGCTAGTAAATCAGACTCCTTCAAGATGAGCACGTGATCTTTCTGTTCAAATTACTCCAAAAGGGTAACAAACTTAAATTAGCAAGATCAATGCCCTAGCGAAGTCGAGAAGACTGATGATCCCCACTACTATTTATATCAGAGGATGTTGGGCATCCTATGAAGAACTGCTTCATCTTCAAGGATGTTCTTCAAGTTCTAATTGACGCGGATGTCCCAAACTCTGTCCAGAGCAGAAGAAGGTGATGACTAACATGACATCTCTTCAGTTTGGCAAAGAACTCCCGTCAGTACCAACCGGATTGGTTCCCATCCCGAAAGGAAAAATTAGGGTGATCAATACCGATTCCCACAACAAAATGAGAAAGGCCTTGTCCTTGTCACTACTTCTCGAGGAGAGAGTAATGTGGGTTCACCCCCGATATTATCAAAAGCCAACAATGGACAACTATTACACATACGGAATCTAAGGGCAAGGCTTAAGTGTCCTCTAGTAATTGGCGGGTATCTCTATCAGGGAAACTGAGGAAGATGTTGCTCCCTTACTAGTTCAGGAGAAGAGTGGTCTGCCTTGGCTGCTGGTACAGGTGCTCTTTTACGTCGAAGACCCGATCCAGCAATTAGTACTTGAAACAGCATGGTCAGCTGGTGGTAAGCTCTTCCCAACCAGTGAAGGAGACAGCCGAGCAATCCACGAAGTAGCCTGTGGACAATAGAAGGAGCTTTGTTATGCCAATCCCTTCAAAAAGATGATGCGAGACCAAGGTTATAATCACCGGTTTTATGGTTTTGATGATAATAAACATATGTGGTTATTTAGTACTAATCAGGTTCAAATGTTTAAGCATATTTCAAATTCTAATGAATTCAATGAGTTTTTCTTCATCTAAAGGAAAGTATTGAAGACTCAAGAATATTCAAGTACAGGATTGAAGCTCAATGCACTCGATGTCGCTAAGGAGAAGCCCGCTTGAAGATCTTATAGTCACCTAGAGTATTATAAAATATTAGTTTGTTAAAGTGTAGAATATAGTTGTAATGCTCAAGAAGTTATACACACAAAATACACGATTTCAAAAATATAAGTTTTGATAGTATGGGTTTTTGCATGTTTAGTTTGATACTGTCTCATAATTTTTTTAAAATTTTATAACAAGTTTAGAACATGTATTTCATTATTAATACATTGCTATATTACTTATAAAGCAATACAAATATTTTGAAAATATTTGAAACTCAAAAATATCTAGAAAACTGGTTCAGGCCAAGTCAGTCGACCAGACGATCGACCGATGCCTATTTCAGGACAAAAATCGTCGATCAGGCCTTTGGCCAAGGGCCGTGCACATTTGTCCACGTTATCGATCGACCGACCGATCAACCGCTAACCCTTGCGGTCGACCGACCGAAAGCCCTTTGCTCTCGGGTTGGGCCAGTCAACCAACCGTTTGTTTTCCCCTTTGAACTGAAGGCGGTCGACCGGAGCCAATGGCTCTTTTCTAGATGAGCTGGCGGTCGACTGGCCAGTCAACCGACAACTTGCCAGTTGTCCATAATGGCTAGTTTTTTGATCTGTTTTGTTTTTAGTGAATTCTAATGAGCATTTTTTGTTTGCAAGTGTCTTAACACGCCCCAAATGATCCAGTATGATAAACAAATAATATTTATCTATTACTTATATATATGGATCATTGTCTTGGTTTTAAAAAAGAAGTTAACATAAGTTTACAAATTTTCAGTTTGTTTCAAAAGAGAAAAGTTTTGTAGCTTTCAATCTTCAAGGTTTTTCTTTCTTCAAGTTTACAAGTTTTCAAGTTTGTATCTTTCTCTCTATTGCTTTTCATTATTCATACTTGTGTAGTAGTTCATTTTACGTTTTATAATTGCTTTCACTCCATCACTCTCATTATCAGTCTATACTTATCTCAATAAGGAGGCAATTGAGCAATGCAACTCATTATCTAAAAGAATCAAAGAGAAGAAATTTTAGAGCCCTTCACGGGAAATTCAGCTTCAATTCTTATTTTGAGTACCGTTTGCATTATTCATCACAAGTAGTTTTAAAATTACATTTGATTAGCAAAACACATATTCACTCCCTCTAAGTGTATTTCAGTGTGGTAATGATATCTTATCTAACATTTTTTGATCTACTAGTTCCAAGGGTTATGTACATGCATCTAAATTCATTTGATTGGATTTGCAGAATAGAAACCGTCTTAAAACAAGAAATTTTAGCTTCAGCCTATATGCATGCTAGGAAACCACTTCTTGAGAGTTTATCTTCGAAAGTGAATCAGGCGGTATCTAGTTTGTTCTTAGATAATGGTTATAGATGAAGTAGCATAAATTAGGAAAACCGTGTCTGGATGTGTTAATTGCATGATTTGAAGTATCACTATGCACAACTGATGTTGGTATGGCCGGTCCTACTGAAATAATATCGATATTGATTTGACTGAGATGAAATAACTGATTATTGCCTATATTATTGATCTTGGTACCAAAAACTAACTTACAGTTGATACTGATATTGAGACTTCAAGCCTCTGGTTATAATTTCATAATCGTTGTGTACATAGTGAAATATGGAGCTTGGATCAAATCCTAAAGTGCTAGCATGGAGTTTTAGAATTATTCTTTGCTTGCCCTAATTATTCTAAAAAGTTGATATATCATACCTCCAAATTAAGCATTGTATCTTCTAAAGGGATTGGCTTACTTGACTTCTTGAATTTATTTTTTGAAAAAAATTAAAACATCTTTACTGGGAAATGTGATCTGTTCTTTTTTTAAAATTCAAGATTGTGATCCTAGCAAGCTCTAGATTTTCCTGGAGGGAAGGTTATGTTCGCCTCTGAAATGAGATTCCTCTCTTTTTCAAGAGGCATGAACTCTTAAATTTAAGGGATTAACATAATAAAAAAAACATAGATAGCAGATACCCTTCTTATAAAATTCCAATATTTTATACAACTTTGAAATGTCATCAAGTATATAGAACCTGTACGTGCACCATTATGGTATTTAGTCCGCTTGCAATTTCGTTTAATTGACAAATTACCTATATTTTCCTTCAAAAGCTCACCAATGAAATTGCAATAAGAATGTACGGTGACATGGTTACTCTCCAAATCACATGGATACCATCTTTTATGAAGCACGGAGGAAATGAAGAATTTCTTTGTACCGTACCTCCAATGGTGAAGAAGCCATCAACATTGCATCGGCTGCTGCATTAACTGGTGATAATATTGTCTTCGCACAGGTTAGAAACCTAACAAGGACTATTAATTTTCTCATGGATCATTCAGAAACTTTACCTTTCTGATCTCCTGGGAGACACGGCATTAATCAAGTATGGGGAGCCTGGCATCCTTTTATGGCGTGGTTTTACTTTGCAAGAATTCGCAAACCAAAATTTCGGCAACAAATCAGATAATGGGAAAGATCGGCAGGTGCCAATTCATTATGGATGTAACAAGCTCAATCACTTCACAGTGTCATCGCCCATCGTGTGAACAACTATTCACCTCTTCACATTAATCTATACTGTAAATTCAGTTGAAATTATTAGGTTTTTACAGTTCAACTGATAAGTTAGGCTTGTCAGTACACAGCTTCGTCAAGCTGTTGGAGCTGCTTGCTTGCTCAAGATGGATAAGAAAGATGTCTGCACTATCACTTACTTTGGAGATGGTGGCACGAGCGAGGTAATACATAAAATAATGGATTAAGTCTTCTCGATATTTTGCTCCTAGTTGTTTTTCCCTCTCTAACTTATTTTGCTTTTCAGGGAGATTTCCATGCTGATTTGAATTTCGCTGCTGTGATGGAAGTTCCGGTGATTCTCTTCCGTCGAAAACGATGGCTGGGTAATCAGCACTCACTACAGAGCAGTTCCGAAGTAATCACAGATCGCTTTGTTTGTTTCAGTTTGCTTTCAATACTTCACACAGGAAACGAGAGTAATCTTTTAGCTATACTGAAGCTGGGTAGGTGATGATGCGGTTATTCAAGGTCAGGCTTATGGAATTTGCAGTATCCGTGTAGATGGGAATGACGGTCTCGTTGGTTAAAGCGCAGTTCTGCAGCGCGAGAGATGGTCATAAGAGAATGCAGACCTACATTAGTTGAGGAGTAGAAATTTTCTTGGCGAATTTTCCATCAATAGCCGGTCCCTGATTCTTTTTACTCTTTGTTTGAAGTCTTAGGTTTCTGTTCATTGTGAATGTATCTCAGGCTCTAACATACAGAGTAGGGCATCATTCAACATCAGCTGATTCAACCAAGTACCGGCCATTTGATAAGATTGGACACTGGAGAACAGCAAGGGATACCGCTTTCAGATATCAAAAATGGGCGGAAAGGAATGGCTGGTGGAGTGATGCCGCTGAATCTGAATTGAGGAACAATATCAGGAAAGAGGTACCACGCTATAATTTTGTTCTGAAATTTATTTTTCCCGGTCTTGTAAAGAATTTTGCAGCTCGCTAACTGATATAGCAAATGTTTGCAGTTGCTGCAAGCTATTCAGGTCGAAGAGAGATAGGAGAAACCCCTAGTGAAGGAAGTGTTCACCGATGTTTATGATACCGTTCCTTGCAACCTTTGTGAGCAAGTGAAATTGTTGCGTGAGAGATGATCAAGAACCATCCTGGTGACTACCCACTGGATGTGCCTGTTTAGCCTGACTAGGCACAGTTTCCCCAGTGTTTTTGCATATGAATATATTTAGGCCAATTGTGTGCCCCAACCTCTAGAGAGCAGTGTCTATGAGCCCAGCATAGGTTACATTTTCGTGCCGGGTGAGAAATTTGGATCTGTTTGAGCAAGAGTAAATGTGGACGCTATTCTAATGAGTTCAAGAGTAGATGTGGACGCTATTCTAATGAGTTTAGAAGAATAATAGTGCATCTTGTTATTAATTTCTATTTTGGACCATCCATTGAGTTCTTGTTTTGAACTTTAGTTAGTACCTGAGTTGTCCAGTGTGCACTGTTTCTTTTTTATCTTGTTTTCCTTTTTTTCTTCCCCTTTTTGAGAGAGAGAATATTATTCTATTTATTTCTGATATATATTGTGAAGAAACCCTCAAAATGCATACCAAAACAATTGGAGGAAGCCCGACCCATAATTAATGTTAAACAATGAAGCACAAAACATTTGGATGCCGAACCCTACTAGGACTAATACATGGATCCTTGCAGTTATCAATTTACTAATTAAATCCTAACACAACTTGATTCCGACTCCGACTCCGATTACACTTTCACATATAATCTATATATAATAGTTAGCCCTAGTTCTGATCAATTCACGGAATAAGAAAGTTTCAGTTAATTTTTCATGGAGTCGCGTCAAGATTTCGGTGCTGATGATGTCAGTGACGTGTCTCTTCCCAAAGCCCAGGATTTGGCTGAGTTCGGTTTCGTGGAAGCAGCGGAGTCTCCTAAACTCGGCGCTGATCATGCTGCAAGAGAGATTATTGCTTCCATTGTTCGCGAAGGAGTCCAAAACCTTTCAAAGCACAATGCTGAAGCTCTTCTACGAGAGGGCATGGAAGCTGTTCATGGATGGTGAGTCTGCTACGAGCGGGCATGAAGAGTTGTGGAGTGTTCGTGATGGATTTCTTCTGTGGCTGTTGGCGACTGCAGACTTGACGATGTTCGTGTGCTAGCCAGTAGGTATCATCTGTGGGGAAAAAAGAAAAAAGAAAAATGGAAGTGCTTTTAGTATGTCTGCAGGTAGTAGCAGTTGATTTGAGGAAATAGAAGGAAAAAAAAATCCCCCTTTTTCTCTAATCTTCTTGTTTTTCTTTTTAATTCCCTTGTGAGAGAGAATATTGTTCTGTTTGTCTCACAATTTTATTGATTTATTTTTTGTTGATATTCCAAGGAATTTTAAATGTCAAGGGTCTCCAGTAAATTTTATGATCTGGAATTGTACTCAGTTGCTGAAATAAATTATTTTCCATATTTGGTCTTTGAAATCATCATGTCGATTCTTCCTTCGCCTTAATTTCTTTTTCTCAAAAGATTTCATTTAAATCTTTTTCTGCACAACAATAACATCTTTTGCAGTATAATTTAGTTTGATATTTATATGGTGTCCGGATATTGTGGAGCAAGTTTACACACTAGTCATCTTATTACCTAAATTCTATAACACATTTTTAGTTCTAATTATGGACACATTCACACATGCAACTCTGCACGGTGGAAAATCAGTTGTTTCTTAAAAAACTAATAATAAGATTCTATTACTTGGATAACTAGTAAAGATATCTAATACAGAACATTTTCTTATAACAAACTTTTCTATAGATATTCCAAAATTGAAACCATCTCATTCGTTCTAATTCTAATAAAAACTAATAACCATATGCATTTATTTTTACAATATTTCTAATAACAAACTACCCTAATTTCATATTAGAACACACGATGTGTTTAATTCAAATATTATTTTTTACAATTATGACTTATGATACTATCTCATACCCTACACGTTGATAAATATACCAAAATAAGGATTTTATTTCTTTTGAAATATAGGTCGTAGCCCGGTGCAAGAGGATTTGAATCACAGACATCTTGCTACTGCTAAAGAGGTTTTACTATTGTGCTATAGTGGCACTTTCTACCTAAATAAGAAGCAAAAAAAGCAAAAGCAATACTCATAATTTACAGAAAAAAATTAGGAATACTCAAATTTCTTTCCTTCATAGTTAGGAAAAAAAACTCATCCCTCTTTTTTTTCCGCTACAGCGTCATCCATGTCAGCATAAATTGATTCTCCAAGAATCACTTCTTTGTATATTTTCATTTTCTCTTTTACTCATCCCCATCACTCCTGACGTTGCTCTCCCCTCAATCTTCACCCCGACGCAGAGCAATTCGTGGATTGACATGTGCCGTCAGGTCGTCGTGAGGGTTGGAAGGGAGGCGGGGAGTCCCCCTCCTGAGGTATCAAAGGACAGTGCCCTGGACCAAATTTTTTTTTGGGATCAACCTTTTGCAGATCTCGTTTGTTCGTGATCACGATGAATTTCATTTGTGTTTGTAATCGATTTCGTTTTTAGATCTAAAAAGCATTGGGTATCATTCGATATCGATGAACGGAAGTCTGCCGATGATGGTGAAGCTAATATGAAGATTGCGACTCATGATCGTCGTCCTCTGTGAGAACTGTAACTATAGCCACAGTCCTTTATTAGAAGACTACGACTATAGTCACACTCTTTTTATTAATTGAAAATTAGGGCATTTTATGAGGGCTTCGATCATTGTTGTAGTCTCAATATAGGCTAAAAATTGTGTTTTTGTGAGAACTGTGACACAGTCTAATAAATACTCAAAAATAAGGCATTTTTGTGAGGACATCGATCATTATCGTAATCCTATAAAGACTCAGAACATGACATTTTTGTGAGGACTGCGATCATGATCACAATCCTATAAAGATTCAGAAAAATGGCATTTTTGTGAAGATTACATTCATGGCCGCAGTCCTCTATATACTAGCAGTTCGCATTTTCGAACCGGTCTGCTTTGCAAGGCGATTACTGCAGGACATTTGCGTCTTTTACCGCTAAGGAATGCTTCACTGCTTGACACGTGAGTGCACCTGGTTAGTTTAAAAAAAGTGATAACTGTAGAAAATTAAATTATAAAATTGGCTTTTTTTCTAATTACAGTTTAATATAGGGAGCTGTAGTGAAATCCCCCAAAATCCTACTCATAACATAGGGGTAATCAGTATACTGCCTAATGAAATCATACACCTAGAAAGGAAATTCTTACTAATGAAGTCCACAAAGTAATCCAAGTCTACTATCAAGACAACAACATCTTCCAAATCCGGTGCCATCTCAGATTCAAATCATTTCCTTGGTGCTCTACTTGATAACTCTTTAGCCCCCTGAAGAAATTGACTGCCAATTGGCAATGATTAATCATCTCCTTTTGTTTTTTCTTTGTATTTTTTCTTTCTTTGTTTGCCTAGAAAAAAAAACCTCAAGTGTGTATTAACAAAATCTGAAAAAATGAAATATTGTAAGTTAATATAATCATTTGGGCCAGTGGCTAATGCCTATTTTAAATTTTAAGCCCTAAATATTTTGGGCCCGACTTGAACAAATGACAAAGTGTTGGCCCAAAGACCATTAGCCCTAGTTTTGATGATAACAAAACATATGTAGTTATGTTTCTAGCAATTTTACTTAACAAACATTCAGATTAACTATTTGTTGCATTCGGCTCCATCACAAGACTCACACATTTGGAAGCCAAGAAGATGTAGATCCCAGAACCTAAGCACATAAAGAGTTTAACGATCAAGTATACTAGAGAAGACTTTATCAAGATTTTTATTTTTTACTTTTTGTATTTTAGATAGGATTTATAGTCATTCGTTAAAACCAAGATGATATAGGTTGATAGCTTTAGGATTGACGCATACACATATTTCATATTCCTATGTGTTTTTAAAAAGAGTTCATAATTATTCTCTTTATCGTTTTCAAAATCGAGTTTCAGAAAAACAAGTTTCGAAAAAACTGAGTTTTCGATTCAGAATAGTGTTTTTGCAAAATATGGTTCTAACTTTGTTTTGTGTTGATCCATGATCACACACCGGTTTTATAAATCTCTAGAACTCTATTTTGTGTTTAAAGATCAAAAGTTATTTTGTCAGAAAAAGAATGGTTTCAAAAAGATTTATGTACCCTGCTTTTGGCCCATTATCGGTCGGCAGACTTGTCGACCGTAGACAGACCAAAATTTCTTTATCGGTCGACCGCGCGGGTCAACCGATATGCACCAAAGTCCATTTGTGCACTTCGGTCGACTGAGCAGTCGACCTACTGCAAGAGCCTTACTCTAGGTTAGGTCCGGTCGACCACCCCGGTCGACCGACAGAGTGTTTATCTCTTTAGTTGGGAACATCGGTCGACTGTCCAGTCGACCGCTATGCCCAACAGTCAAAAATCCGACCATTGGCAGTTGACCGGCCGGTTGACCGACAGAAGAATTTTCTTCTGTATTTTTTCCAACGGCTATATTCTGTTTTGTCTTTTCTGGGTCTTTTCCCGATGACTCTTTTGGGTCTTCTACTTATGTTTTCATCCCCTATAAATAGTAGAACTATAAAAAAATTCTACAACAAGATTTCTAAAGTTTAGATCAAGTTTTTACATGTTTACATCAAGATTTAGCTTTTTCTTAAAAGATTTCTTTTTGAGCCAAATTTTCATATTCTTGATTTTTAGCTTGAGCCTTCCCTCTACATCCCTACAAGCTATTTTTACTACACAATCCCAAAGAGTTTCACCTTCTCATCTTGATTATAAGATTGTGCTTGTGAGCCATTTGTGATCAAATGAAGATCACTGATTTCCTTCCATTGAGAAGTTGTAGAGGTTGCGACCTCAAGTGAGTTAGTGAGCTCCGTGTTGGTATTACGACACTGTGAGAAAGGACTTGTGAGTCTATTGAGTTCTGGTGAGAAATTGTAACGATTGACGATCTAGTGAGATCGGTCATAGTGAAAATCCTTCATAGTATTGAAGGTGGGGACGTAGAACAGTAGCTCAAACCTCGAAACATATCATCGTATTTGCGATTGCTTACTCTTTCTCTCTTTTACTCTACTCTCTCTTTAATTATTTGCACTCTTATACTATTTACTTATTTGCAAGTAATTTTTAAGTTGTGATTGGTATTTGCTAGGTTCCTGGCAAGTAAATTTTAATTCCGTATTATTTTTCATTTAGTATAGCCATCACCTGTTCACCCCTCTAGGTGATTTACAATTAGTATTAGAGCCTAACCCTAGCTTTGGTTTAACCACCTTAGGGAGATCCTTTCATTTGGCGATATTCATTTGTTTTATTTGTTATTTGTTTGTGCATTTATACTGGTTTTTATGGCAACACACGACTTCTCTAGCATCAAGTCCCTACCCAAATTTGATGGGTTGAACTTCCCATTTGGAAGGTTAAAATGAACCTATTTGTTAAGTCCCTAAGAGTTAGAGCTTCCAAGGCCATTACTAAAGAATTTGTTGAACCTCGCGGTGATGAGGACACATGGTTCGGAGCAATCGCTAAGGACTATGAATCCAATGCTAAAACCTAATTTGCACTTACATAAGCATTAAATGATGATGATCTTTCTTGTGTAATTAATTGCAAATTCGCTTATGAGGTTTGAAATGATCTTATCATTACTCATGAGGGGACATCGCAAGTCAAGAGATCTAAAGTTGACTTGCTCCGTTCTCAATATCAGAATTTTTATATGCTTGAAAATTAAAGTATCGATGAGATGTTTACTCGGTTCATTAAGATCACTAATAGTTTATCTTCTTTAGGTGACACCATTGACAATGACCAAAAGATCCACAAGGTCATTAGAGCTCTTTTCAAAGCTTGGGAAGTCAAGGCAACAACCCTCAAGGAGCTCAATGATAGAGAGGAGATGGACTTCTCCGGCTTTATAGAAAATCACAAAACCCATGAGATGGAAATGAAGGTGAGAGAAGAAAGGGAGACTCCAAAGAAAAAAGTAATAGCTTTCAAGGCTACTCTATCATCCTTTGATGAAGAAGAATCATCAGACAATGGTGATGAGGACTTCGCCATGCTCATTAAGAAAGTGGGAAAGATGTTTTATAAAAAGGGAAGACAAAGCAGCTTCTGAAGAGAAAGACATCAAGGAAGATTCGAAAAGAAAAAGGAGGAGATGGGTCCTTACTTTCAATTTAAGAAGACGGGTCATCTAATTGCGGATTGCCCCTCACTTCAAGCTACTACCTCCAAAACATGCATAAGAAGAAAAAGGCGATGGTAGCCACTTGAGATGATTCGGAAACGGATTCTGAAGAGAAGATTGATGTCGCGCATGTTTGCTTCATGGCAAACGAGAGGAAGCTTCTGTGGTAAATCTCGAAACCTCTTTAGAAGATAATAATTTAACTATAGATGAACTCGCACAATTTTTTAAAAAGTTACAAAATAGATATGAAATTTCACTTACACAAAATAAAAAATTGAAAAAGAAAATGATTTGCAAAAGAATAAGCTAGAAATTATTGTTAAAGATAAAAATGACTAATTCATTTCTTTTGAGAAAATGAAAAAGAATTTTGATAAATACAAACTCATTTGTAAGGGTAAAAGCTCAAATATTACTTTCAATAGAAATGAATTTTTGGATATCCAAAACCATATTGATGTTTTGGATACCGCCTTGAAAAAGTGTGCCATGAACAAATTTGCTTCTATGTTTTCAAAGGAAAAAATTCAAAGGAAACATACACCTCATTCATCTCACACGCACCATGAAAAACATGTACAACATGCACATGCACACACACACATCAACATAAGTATGCTTTTATGTATGACAAAGTGTACACATGTGCACATTGCGGCCGCAAAGGCTATTTGGCAAAATTTTATTATGCTAAGTTAAATTGTTAAATAAAAATATTTGGGTTCGAGAAAGTACTAACCGTATAGGACACAAAAAGATTTGTGTATCAAAGAACACACCAAACTTGATTGATGCATGTGTGTTCTCCTCCTCCAAGACTTAGGGGCAGATGGTGGCTTGGTGGAGGATGCATCAAAGCTCAAAAGATCAACCATCACATTGCATCACTATCAAGAGGCACCTATTTTGGAGATTGTCCATGATTTGGTAACTTCTTCACTTAAAAATTTTATTTCTAATTAGATCTATACATGCTTAGGATTAGCCAGTTTTTCTTTTATGGAAATATGTTTTACCCATTTTTTAAAGTCCTAAATCCCAATTTTTCTCTCATATCTCTTCCTCCATTAACTCTCTCTTCCTCCTCCCTGTTTTTCTTCACCCCCTTCACTCTAATCCTCCCAAATCACCTCTAATCCTAAATTAAACTCTAAAATTGGTTGGATCTCTCCTAAACACTCCAGATCTGTTTGATTGCAAGGAATTTTTTGGTTTTTTCAAGGTATAATCTCTCATCTCTCAAAATCTTCTTAATTTCATAGTTTTCTAGAAATATTTCTATATTTCGTGTCAAATCATTGTTTATCATCTTCACCATGTCAAAAGGGCTAGATCTGAGAAGGATAAATGACCTGAACCATCCTCTAACCCTTTTATTTCTCAAAGTGCTCCTCATAGATTTTCAGAGATTCATAATAAGCATGTTATTTCTGATTGAACTGTTTTAGTTGCTGATTTTGTGCACCTGAATCTAGCTAGTATTTTGAATGCAAGCTTTCTTGAACATCTCATTACCATTAAGAAACTAGTTTACCCTGAGCTTGTGAACTATTTTTACTCTAATCTGACTTTCCAAAATAATCACGTCAGATCTAGGGTCTGGGTAAGGACATTAACATTCTCTACATCGATTTGCCCATCCGTTATACCTCTCCTGTGAGAGTGTAGATATTTACAATATTGATCTTCATAATTTTGACTATCCTGATGATGAATCTATCATCACCGCATCTTTCTGATTCATGATGATGACAACCTCGCTTTAGTTAGGAATGAGGAGGTAAGTATTACACACTTACCGCTCAAGTCCTAACCAAAATCGTGTTCTATAATCTCCTACCAAATTTAGGAGAATATATTCATGCGCGGGGTTCTACTCCCCTCTTGATCTATTGCCTTCTGAAAGGCATTAGAGTTAATATTCTGAAGCTCATCATTGATTATATAGCTTCTGGGCACCTCCTGATCCCAAACCGGCACTTGCCATTTGGGATGCTCATTATCTGCCTCCTCAAACAACTAAAATTTGATCTCTTTACTGAACGGTCTATTGAACTGTCAGTTGATATCAACAACACTCTCCTAAAGAGGACGCATGCTAGGGAGCGTGTTATTGCTCCTCAGCCCCCTCCTATCATTCCTGTTGTTGTCTATGGATCCTCTTCAGCCTCTTTTGATCCATACTCAGCCTATCTGCTCAGCTTCAGAAGCATGACCTAAAGTGAAAAATACACCTAGAGGGGGGGTGAATAGGTGTAAGGCTAATTTAATGAATAATAATGCGGAATTAAAAACTTAATGCAACACACTTAGTGTAACCAACGAGTGTAGCCGAATTCCCGGTGAAGGGCTCTGGACTAACTCCTCTGAATTCCTCTAAATAAGAGTTGAGGTGCTATGTAAAGCTCTCTTGGTTAAACACAAGTATGGGCACACACAAACAACACAAGTATGTATATGATATGACAATATGAATCAATGCACAATGTAAGAGAGAGAGTAAGAGAAAGTGGATCAAACGCAAACACTGAGATATGTTTTGAGGTTCGAGCATACAGCTCTACGTCCCCGCCTTCACACGGAAGGATTTCTACTAACTCGTCCACACAGGACTTCCCACACAGGGAAACTCCACTGAGAATTTGGGTAAATACAACTGGGAGTACATAACTCCTCTCTCCAACAAATACAACCTCTCACTTAGAGGCAAGGCATTGAGCCTACACAATACCAACCTCACAAATGAGGGATAGGCACAAAGCCACACAAACAACAATCACCTCACACTTAAGGGATTCCAGCACAATCTCCACCTCTCACTAGAGGGAGCCAAATACTACTTCCATTATCACCTTACACTTGAGGAATAACAACTCAATCACCTCTCACTAGAGGATATCACAATCAATGGAAAGTTTACAACTTGGTGGTCTAACAAGCACAGACCAAATCTTTTCTCACTAAACAAAGATCGTATAGATAGGATAGGATGATAAGCTCAAGTATGAGAAATAAAGAGTTTAAAAATTAAAATCACAAAGAAAAACTCTTGAGAAAACTTCTAGAAAGATACAAAAATGAAGATCAAAATCAATCCGAAAGACTTTCTTTTTCTTTGAAATTTTCAACCCTTTTTAAATAAATAAAGATCAAATCTTTAGGCTTAAAAACTCTTTTGAAAACTAGTGTCAATACTGTAGGCTGTCTAAAAATGTCCAACAGACAAGCCACTAAGAAAGCAGAGTTCCAACATCTAGACGCGTGGCCCGAAGCCCGCGTCTCAGCATCAAGGCGCGTCGGCCCGAAGCCCGCGTCTCAGCATCAAGGCGCGTCGGCCCGAAGCCCGCGTCTCAGCAACAAGGCGCGTTGGCTCGACACCCGCGTCTCACACCATGACGCGTTGGCTTGACACCCGCGTCTCAACACCATGACGCGTTGGCTTGACACCCGCGTCTCAACACCATGACGCGTTGGCTTGACACCCGCGTCTCAGCACCAAGGCGCGTTGGTTCGACACCCGCGTCTCGGTTGCAACTACCCGGATTGCGGGACCAATCACCGCGCATGTAGTGGGTAGTGGCCCCTCATTGTGGAGCGTTTTCAGGGGGCACGTTCACCCCCTGAGACCCCTATAAATAGCCTTGTTCGCATCAACAAACAGAGGACGACGACGACAATTATCGGGCAAAGGGACAGACGCACGATCGTTGGGCAAGAAGATCATCAACAGAGAGAGAGAGAAGACTCTTCAGCGAGCTTACTGAGTACTAGCCGCTCTTTGCCTACCTCCTCTTCTAGAGTTTTGGTAGACGGAGCTGAGTTACTCCCTCTACCTGCCAAGGAGAAGATCCCTCGACGGTCCAGAATGGTCATCTGGTCAACGGAGAACAAGATTCACTCTCCACCGCCACCCGAAGAACCCAGCACTAAACAAAGGGGGAATTCAAGATTCAATATTCTCCCTCTCTTGTAACCGGAAGATTTAGCCTGTTGTAATTTTTCATCTGATTCAAGGAAATTTTACGCCAGCCCCTTTTCCGTGTCAAACAAGAGATGGCGACTCCGCTGGGGAATCTGTTTGTTACCGACGAACATGTTGTGGCGCAAGATGACGTCCACCACGAGGGAAAGATGGTCGAATCGCTCGTTGTTGAGTTCGACCAGGCGAAGTACGAAGAGTTCCTTTCTTCTGGCTCCAAGAGCCCAAAGACCCGCGTCTGCCGCCGGGTCTCGACAGGGAATGGCCTCGAAGCCCGATCGGTGGCTTTCTCGAGCTCCTCTGCTGCCCACTGTGCCCAGCAAAGTTCACGCGTCCACGCCTCTCAGCAGGCCCGCGTGATCCCAAGCACAGTTGCTGTTGCGACCAACTCCGTCGCACAGAAGACCCGCGTCAGCGTCTCTCAGGAGACCCGCGTGGTCAAACTTCCTGGTGCCCAGCATCAGGATGTTGTTGGTTTCTCTCCACCTCCTCGACGCAATCGAAACGCTGAGCGTCGACAGAGGAGACGTGCGCGTCAGCTGCAAGTCGGAACCGTTGGTTTTCCAACTGAAGCTGAACGCGACGTACAGTCTCGCACCTTGCCCGCGTCGCGTCCAGTACGTGAAATCCGTGTTTGGCGGCCCAAGTGCGCAACTCCTCAAGTTGAGTCCTCTGAGGACCAACTTACCAAACGCCAGAATGAAGCTTCTGCGTCTCGTCAAACGCAAGAAGCACGAGCCCAGAGACGAGGCGCCCTACAGCCCACTCTCTCTCACGCGTCTCTACCCAGACGCACCAGGCAACAACGCGATAATCGCGTCTCATCTCAACAGAGACGCCAGACGCGTGTTCCACAGCCGAGACGCAGAAACCGCGTCTCTGAAGTCTGCGTCCAGACTGCACAGCACAGGGATGCCTCCCGTCTTCGACGTTGCGAGGCTAGTCTCTTTAATCCCCCTCCTATGGATTTGAGGGATTACTTGACAAAGAAAAGAAGTGCCCATCAGGACACTTCGTCGTGCTGCTGTCAACGGCTTATCTCCATGCTCTCGGAATGCCGTTGCGGATCAGGCGTATACCAGCAGTCTTTGGTCAGACAGCTGACCCTGATTCCTCCGTCAGCTAAAAGAAGACGCTCCCATAGAAGGAGAACCTTCTCTGACATTGAGTACCCGGAGCTCACTGCAAATATGACTAGTAGGAGCAAGGGAAAACAAATTGCAGTCGGCTCAGATGACTCTGAATCTGACTCTGAACCGGAAGGAGTGTATCGACACACTCGTACCCGGACGGGAGCCATTCCCCCAATTGACTACAACGCCTTAGCCCACGGCGTTAAAGTGAACGATTCCCACTCCGCTGTAGTGGAATCAGGGGCTTCAAACTCGTCCGTTGAGAAGGAGACCTCTGCCTACATGACAGGCACTCCTGAGGAGACGGCAAGACGTATAGAGCAGGTCCAGAAAGCACAAATGGACATGATTATTTCTCAGCAAGCGTCGATTGACTCCCTCAAGCAGGCGATTACACAACTGCTGGAAGACAAGAGGAGATCTCCTCCTCGAAAGTCAAAGGGCAAAGGGAGAAAGGGAGAAAGCTCATCTTCCGAACCTTCTGAGGAGGCGCGACGATCTACTTCGAATTCGTCCAAATCTTCATCGCACGACCCAGAGAAGGCTCATACTAAAAGAATGAGTCAACTGGAGCAGTGTCTTGAGGCCCTTACCAACCGCAAAGGCCTCTAAGAAGCGGGAGTGGTCCGGCCCTATCCGGCTGAGTGGGATTCAGTCTCGTACCCTCCTAAGTTCAAGGCTCCAACCCTCCAAGCATTTGACGGGAAGGGGTCCCCCAACCAGCACATCTACTACTTCAAATCCCAGACCGGGAATGTAGTAGATAATGACGCCATCCTGGCGCGACTGTTCATCGGCACCCTGAAAGGGTTGGCTTTTGAGTGGTTTATGAAGCTCCCGGAGGGTTCTATCAAGAACTGGGGGGATCTGGAGAAGCTGTTCTTAACACGCTTCTTCGAAGATGACTCCGAAGTCACGATGCCCACCCTTTAGCTACCAAACAGCGGAGAGGGGAGTCCGTCAAATCTTTCGTGGAAAGATTTCGGAACACGGCACTCCGGTGCCCAAGCGGTATAACCCAGGCCACCCTGGTGGAAACATGCCGCCACAATCTCCAAACCTCACTCCTTGCTCAAATAGGAGTTGCTGAAAGCCGCACCTGGAAGCAGTTAGTCCAACAAGGTGAACAGGCTGAGGAGATTGTTGCCCGTGTCAGGGCAGAGGAAGGCAAGCTGCGGCCGGAAAGGTCGACAAGGCGTGCACCGGCACCAGACACATCCCTCCAAACAAAGCGGAAGGATAACTTGGCGACGGAGACCAAATCCCCCGCCAAACCTCAAACAGGCAGGGCAAGTGGCTCTTCAAGCCAGCCACGCCCCAACAAGCAGTATTCCTTCAAGGAGGAACATGTCGATTCGCTCTTCAAGCTACTCAACAAGAGCAATCGGCTGAAACTCCCTGAAGTTAGACGCCTAGAGGAAGTCGGCAAGACCGACAATCCCAACTACTGTATGTACCACAGAATGTTGGGACATCCTACCAAAAGCTGCTACGTCTTCAAGGACATTCTTCAGGCTCTGATTGACGCGGAGGTGTTAAAACTCCGACCAGAGCAGAAGAAGGTGACGGCCAATGTGACGTCGGTTCTCCAGTTCGGGAGACAACCTCCAGCGCCTGCGGGGGTAACTCCTATTCCAAGGGGAGAATTAAGAGTGGTCAACACAGACCCTCACCAGCAGCAGGAGAAGGGCTTAGTACCCGTCCCTACGTCTCAAGGGGAAATCATGTGGGTCCACCCTGACCTA
This sequence comes from Agave tequilana, assembly GCA_038442645.1. Lineage (NCBI taxonomy): Eukaryota > Viridiplantae > Streptophyta > Magnoliopsida > Asparagales > Asparagaceae > Agave > Agave tequilana. The sequence continues at coordinate 87,616 of JAVJIF010030512.1, read as the reverse complement.
GTGGACGGCCAGCAGTGGACTACTGTGACCAACAGGAAGTCCAAAGGCAAGGCAAAAGCTTCGTCCTGCCATGTGTGTATGTGCCTCCTCCCGAGAAGCAGAGGATGATGTTCCCTCACTGACTGATTCAGAAGAGGAAACAATAGTCTTGGCCGCAGAACCCAATCAACCGATGACGGGAACTCGTTCGGGACAACCCTACTTGAAGCAGTACGGCGAAGTGGCGGTAAACCCTCCGTAACCGGCTGCAGAGCCAACTAGGCCCTCCACGAAGCCACCTGTGGAGAAGCAGAAGGAGACTCGATTCTCTCGAGCCCTTCAAAGAGGCATCGCGGAAGGGTCTTCGGCACCTTACCGCTTTGATATCCTGGCTCAGCTGGCCAACATTCCGGCACGCATTACCTTGTATGAACTTCTTAGACTATCAAAGTCGACCAGGGAAGCTCTGCAAGAAGCTCTGGCAAATGCTGAGGTCTTCATGACCCAGGTGCCGAAGGAGGAAGATGTAGAGGATTGCCTCCACACTTCCCAGAATGCCCCCTGCATCACCTTCACGGCAGATGATATGCAGGTGAAAGGGAAGCATGATCGACCCCTGTACTTCACAGGTTACATCGGATCATCTGAGGTGAACCGCATTCAGGTAGATCCAGGGTCCGCATTGAGCATTATGCCCCGCCGAGTCATGCAACACCTCGGCATCCCTACCCACCGTCTGAGCCCTACACAGACGACCATTTACGGGTTCAATGCCAACGGTACCCGTCCGATGGGGAAGATCAAGCTCAAGTGCCAGATTGGGAGCCTCAAGTCGGAGGTGACGTGCTACGTCATCAATGCCGACACTTCCTACAATCTGCTGCTGGGACGACCATGGATCCACCGCAACTCCATCGTTCCCTCCACTCTTCACCAAGTCATGAAATACATTGACGCGAGTGGGAAGGTGCAAACGTTGGTTGCCGAAAGGTATCCGTTCAAGGGGGTCGAGAATTATTTCACGGATTCCCTCTTATATCAGGATCCGTGGATGAAACCCCGCAACTGGAGGCGCCAGACTCTAGTAATGAGGCTGACACTGAGCCCGAGCAAGAAAAGTGCCTGTGGGAGTTAGAACCACTTGTAAAGAGCACTAATAAGCTCGATGTTGATAATACCACCGACGATGCAAGCGGTTGGTATATTAATGAGAATCTAGACTTTGAGTATTTTTCTGCGTGTGCATCCGATTCAATACCGTCGGATACTACTACCGACGTAGACGATGACATCTGGTCGGCAATGGATGCTTTGACATCATTTCATGTACCAGTAAAATCATCTTTCGGGACATACCAGGATAATGGCGATGCGCAGGAATCTATATTCATAGTTCCGACAAGACGAAAAGGCCAAAAACCAATTCTTTTTGGGCGAATGACGACTGAACCAACTCCCCGCGAAGAATCAGAAAGCGAGGAGGAATCCCCTCAGCTCGACCATTATGAATCAAAAGCACTCACAATAATGAAGCGAATGGGGTATGATCTAACCAACAAACCCGGGTTGAACTTCGACAAAGGAAGGAGAACCCTGCTTCGATCGTTTGTGCCGAAAGGGAAAGCCCCTGATTATTATCATCGGACGCGCAGGGGGTTGGGCTATGTATCAACTCCAATCCCATCGCCTCTGGTTCTCAAGAATCATCGAGCAACGATCACTCTTCAGACACATCATCTTGGGAGTCAGATGTCAGTGTCGGCAACATCTTCAAGGAACTGTCAGTAGACATGGTTTCGACAAGCCACCTGGAAGATGAAAATGAAGAAATGATCCAAGCTGATACAGATCCTTGGATCAAACATTTAAACGCTCTTTGGGACATCCGCTTTGAACAGCGCGAGCCACCCACAGAAGACAAGGTTGTTCAGATCAACCTAGGAGATGAGGCTAACCCTAAGCCCATCTTCATAAGTGACGGCCTGTCGCCTTCAGAGAAGAAGGATCTAATATCTCTTGTACAAGAGTATATAGATGTCTTCGCCTGGAACTATGAGGACATGCCAGGGCTTGATCCACAAGTGGCCATGCACCGCCTCAACATCAATTCGGACGTAAAACCTGTCAAACAACAGCAGCGACGGTTCCGTCCCGAAATAATGGAAGCAATTCAATCAGAAGTTAGAAAGCTCATCGATTCTGGCTTCATCCGGGAAGAACAACATCCCGACTGGGTAGCCAACATCGTCCCCGTCGCCAAGAAGAACGGGAAGATCCGGATCTGCATCGACTTCCGCGATCTGAACGAGGCCTGCCCCAAAGACGAATTCCCATTGCCAATCACAGATGTTATGATTGACAATACTTGTGGATTCGAACGAATGTCCTTCCGATCTGAACGAGGCCTGCCCCAAAGACGAATTCCCATTGCCAATCACAGATGTCATGATTGACAATACTTGTGGATTCGAACGAATGTCCTTCATGGACGGATTCTCAGGATACAATCAAATCAAGATGTATCCTGATGATGAAAAGCATACCTCCTTCAGGACACCTCTAGGAGTATATTGCTACACCGTCATGCCCTTCGGACTGAAAAATGCAGGGGCAACATACCAAAGGGCCATGAATGCTATTTTCCATCAGCAAATGCGGAAAACGGTGGAATGCTATGTTGACGACATTGCAGTAAAAAGCCGCACTAAAGAAGATCACATAGCCGATCTGAAGGTGGTCTTCGACATCATGCGGGCTCATCAGTTGAAGATGAATCCTACAAAGTCTTTCCTGGGGGTGGCTAGTGGCAAGTTCTTAGGATTTGTTGTAACGTCCACCGGAATTCATTTGGACCCAGAAAAGGTTCGCGCTATCCAAGAGATGCAACCCCCTAGAAATCTCAGAGAACTCAGAGGATTGCAGGGACGATTGGCGTACATCCGCCGTTTATCTCGAACCTCTCCGGAAGATGCCAGCCCTTCGCTAAGTTGATGAAGAAGGGTGTCTCGTTCATTTGGGACGATGCTTGCCAACAAGCGTTTGAGGAAATCAAACAATACCTCACCCAACCACCAGTCCTGGCAGCCCCGGTGTCCGGAAAGCCTTTCCTGGTGTACGTCCGGGCAATGGACCATTCTTTGGGAGCTCTACTAGCTCAGAATGATGAAGAAGGACGAGAACAGGCAATCTACTATCTGAGTAGAACAATGATCGGAGCCGAACATCGGTACAACCCGATCGAGAAGGAATGTTTGGCACTAGTGTTCGCCATTCAGAAAATGCGACACTATCTGGTAGGCCAGACTATAAATGTCATATCAAAAGTCAATCCTTTGAGGTTACTTATGACAAAGCTTTCTTCACTAAATGGCCGGCTGGCAAAATGGGCCATGTTGCTATCCCAGTATGATATGCACTTTCTGCCGCAGAAAGCCATTAAGGGACAAGCGGTGGCAGACTTCCTAGCTGAACACCCAGATCCGAGGGCAGCCAAAGTCTACGAGGATCTCCCAGACGAAGTGGCCGAAGCCTACCTGACTCAGACATCGTTCGAAAGTCAAGTGTGGCAACTTTTCTTCGACGGTGCATCAAGGACAAGCCCCAAGGGACATGTAGTGGCGGGGGTAGGAGTAGTACTTGTCTCCCCACAAAATTATGTGATACCCCGAGCTGTCTCACTAACGGAGCCTTGTTCCAACAATGTGGCGGAATACAATGCTCTATTGATTGGGATGCAGCTCGCCGATGAGATTGGCGTTAAAAATCTCGAAGCATACGGTGACTCTAAACTCATCGTCAGTCAAATTCGCGGGGAGTACGAAGTCAGACATGAGGACTTAGTACCCTATTACAACGCAACCATCCACATGGCCGAGGGGTTTGCTAACTTCTACATCGACCATGTACCGCGCAGGCAAAATGCGCACACCGATGCACTCGCATCCCTGGCAGCCTCCTTAGCTCTTCCAACTGGAGCAATGGAGAAGATATTCGTCTACAGCCACGACCTGTATTGCCCGAAAAATACTCTCAAGGACTATCATGAGTCAAAGGGAGATTGTCGAGGCAAAGAAGTGCTGGAATTGTCGGCCGGTCCAGAGCTTAAAGACTGGCGATTCCCCTACATCGACTATGTCTTGTACGGCATCCTGCCTGAGGACACCAAGGAAGCGGCTGCCATTCGAAGGAAAGCCCCTAAATTCTACTATAATGCGATCACGCGAACATTGTATCGTCGATCGTATGACGGAATCTTACTTCGGTGTCTCTCACCAAAAGAGGCCCAGGAGGTATTGAAAGAGGCTCACGACGGTACGTGTGGAGCCCATCAACCTGGCCCAAAACTGGCACATCGACTCAAAGGTTGGGTTACTATTGGCCCAAGATGGTTGCCGACGCCGTCGCCTATGCCAAAAGATGTCATGCTTGCCAAATACATGGAGATTTTATCCATCAAGCACCAGGGTACCTCCACTCTACGACCTCTACATGGCCATTTGAAATGTGGGGGATGGATGTGGTTGGTCCTATCAGCCCTCCATCATCAAAAGGACATCGGTTCATTCTAGCAATAACCGATTACTTCTCCAAATGGGCCGAAGCCATTCCTTTGAAGGAGGTGAAGTCGTCCAACGTGATCAAGTTCGTAAAACATCACGTTATTTACCGTTTCGGTGTACCTCGGCGGATTGTCCATGACAATGGACCCCAGTTCATCAGCCAGGCGTTCCAGAGATTCTGCGCTAAGTTCAGAATCCAGAGTGTGTCTTCAACGGCATACTACCCTGCCGCCAATGGCCTCGCAGAAGCTTTCAACAAGACCATTGGCAAGCTTCTCAAAAAATTCGTCTCGAAGAGTCAACGCGATTGGGACGACAAGCTAGGCGAATGCTTATGGGCCTATCGCACAACAGTGCGAACCCCGACAAAGGCCACGCCATTTTCCTTGGTGTACGGATGTGAAGCTGTGCTTCCCCTGGAAATCCAAATTCCATCTCTACGCGTCGCCTTGACAGCGGAGATGACGACAGAGGAGAAGTATCGACAGCGACTCCAGGAACTGGAGGCTTTAGACGATAAGCGTCTGCAAGCCCAACAGCAAATCGAGCTCTACCAAGCTCGAATCACCAGAGCCTTCAACAAGAAAGTTAAAGTACGAACCTTCAAGAAAGGCGATCTTGTCTTAGCCGTCAGAAGACCCATGGTGATGACGCACAAAACAAAAGGAAAATTCCAACCCAAATGGGAAGGACCGTTTGTGGTAGAGTCAGTCTACTCAAATGGATCATATCGCCTCATAACTTCGAATGGCGATACACTCATGATGCCAATCAATGGCAAATTCTTGAAGAAATACTATCCCTAGACAGTATTCTTCCACTGATCAAGTTAAAAATACACCTCTGATCAGAAACATCCGACGCCTCCGACGGCTAAGGATAGAGGAAAATGTTGGCTTCTAAGCCCAACATAAGTCTTCGACAACTCATCATGCTGAGGGGAATAGCATGGCTAGCCCAACTCAAACGGTAGTTGGTAAAGGCATCTCAAATCCGTTGATAGCTGAGGGTTTGCTAAAAATCTTAAGTGGACTTGAGTCCACTCTTTCCTCCAAAATCCCTTACCAATTCTCATCCATAGAATGGTAGGACCACGAAATGCAATCATTACTACGTTAACACTATACCTCTGGTAATGAATACTCTTTGTCGAGTATAAACTTTGCTTGTTAACTCTGCATAGAGTAACAAACTCTCAAATTTGCCAAGTTAACACTATACCTCTGGCATTTCAAATTCCACTTGTCAATTCTCATCAATAGAATGACAGGTCCTCAAATTGCTCTTATCACGAGCCAATTCTTGTCAAGTTAACATTACACCTCTGACAAACTACTGTTTAAGTTAACATTACACCTCTAAGCAGAATATCACACCTCTGATAGTCACCTTTCTTCAGACTTCCGTATCGAAGCTGAAATGGACGATGCCAAGTTAACACTACACTTCTAGCATCCGAGTCATCGCTAAGTTCAACAATACACCTATGGCCATGACCTTTCCTCGACTTCTTTGTCAAAGTCGAGACGACTAATGCCAAGTTCAACATTACACCTCTAGCATTATCCTCACTGTTAAGTTAAACATCACACCTATGACAGTGACTTCCTCAGTTTTCCCAAATAAAACTGAGATGCTGATGAGTTAAGTTAATATCACACCTCTAACTCATGTCCTTGTCAAGTTAACATTACACTTCTGACAAGACTACTTCTAAACCGTTAAGTTAATATCACACCTCTAACGGTAAAGACCTTCCTAGATTCCCCGCGAGTCTAGTCTCATTTGATACTCTCCCCGACAGAGTATCAAGTTCATTTAGAAACATTGTTGGTTAACATTACACCGTTAACAATGTTTCCGTCAAACTCCCCAGCTGATCTTAAATCAAGTTAATCCCAAATCCTTGATAAAAGTTCATCTTCCCTGGGGGTACGAACTCCACTTGTCACTTTCTTTTACAAAGTGGCAGGTCCACCAAAAAATCATCCCATCCCTGTCAAGTTAATATCACACCTCTGACAGTATCATGAAAACTCCTGAAATAGGATCTTTCCTTACAAATCTTGACTTATTAAGATTACCACTATAATTTTGATAAAGTCAAAAGATTCCTTGCTTCTACGTGTCTAACTGAAGACAAAAAGTTAAGACAATGAAGGAGGCAAAAAGAAAAGTGTCACTTTTATTTATATATCCAAGCATATGAAAGTGATACAAAACGCTCTCTTATACAATAAGATGAGTGTTACAATTAAGGAGTACAAAGAAGTCCCTCTCTCTCTCAGAGGCCATACTCACTCCTTGAAACTGCATCTGATCCCAGGTGCACAATTGGAGCCGATTGCGCCATGGCGATGACGCAAAAGTCGAAAGCGCCCTAGCTGACTAAGCTAAGAGCAATGGTGTTCTTGAGGTCCAGCGGCAGCAGAAAGTCCTGCAACCCTTCATTCATCACCATCCCTTTCCTCAGCAGGCCATCCAACGGAGTGTCCTCGATGTCACTTCTGGAGTAGGGAGAGGAAGAGGATCTTTCCGCCACCGCAACCGCCGGAACCTCCTCGCCGTCATACTTGACCTGACCATCTCTTGCCATCAGACATGGTTGGTGCAGAAGATCTGAAGAGACCTTGGCGAGATTTGGGTCCTCGTCGGAGATATAATTTACTCTCTCACAAACGACGAGGACCATAATTTACTCTCTTACAAACGAACATTGAGCAAGTTCGCCCGCCGATATATTCTTTCCGGGGCCCAGCAAACCTGAAAAAGGACGAGCAAGCCTACCTGCAAAGAATAAACAAGAGAGTTAGAAAATCTGGAACTTAGTACACTTCGACAAAGAAAACTAAGTGACAGACGCGGCAGTCATTGAAGACTTCAGACGCGGGAACAACCCGCACGGTCAAACCACCGCGTCGGCAGAAACAGACGCGAGTCAAAACTGTGCCACGCACAGGATTCAAACGCGGCCTCAGTTTGCACCCGCGCTTAATGCACAAGACGCGAAAAACTTCAGAACGCCGAAAATTGCCATCTCTCTGTTGGGTGAACAGGAGTTGCAAGATTCAGGTCTAAAACGCGCCAAGGCAATGGCCATGAGCAAAGCCAGCGTCAAGAGCCCGCGTTCAGAGAAGTTTAAGTCACCGGCACAAATTCCAGAATAGGAATGCACCAGGATTTCATTCAGATGGCTATGCCAAAGTACAGGCTATGGACATCATCGGGGTGACATACCAGCAGAGGCCCCTGTCCAGAGTTGGCCACTCTGCATCCAAACGCGGGCGCGCAAGATGATCCGAGAGAGGATTCCTTCTGAAGAGACCAAACAGAAGCATGAGAGCTCTGGGTCATCTTCATCCACGGGGTCACCTTCACCCATGAAGATGGTTCTCTGAAAGATAACTCAAGGCGTGGTCTCTCAGAGCAAACAAAAGAAAACAATCCAAGTTTGGATTATTGAAAAGGGGGCACACCCTATTTATAGGCAATTCTCAACAACTGCCATTAATGGTGCGTCAATCGGAACCGTCGCGCACGACTGTCAAAGCCCAATCAAAAACGGACGCGTGGAACGCTGCTTTGGAAACCGTCGAAGTGCGCCGATTTTTCAACCGCCAGCGTCGGTTCTGCATGCAAGAGCATTAACGCCTAAATCCATTGAGAGGCCGACGCGTGGATAACTGCCTTGGGAAGCAACGAACGACCCAGAATCCCAATCGACAGCGAAGACTTGACGTTCAAAGATCTCCTAAAATCTTTTAAGTCAGGTTGCATTAAACGCAGATGGGAAAGCAGCGTCCCTTCAGCAGACAAGGCTGCGTCTCTTGCGCCTGCCCGATCTGCGCAAAACATATTTGCGTTATTCAGAGTCGCGTCTCACCTTGAGATTGACGCTGCGTCTCACTCCATGGACTGACGGCCGCGTCTCACTTTATGGATCAATACCGCGTCTCATCTTTTGATTGACGCTGCGTCTCATCAAGAAGACCGCGTATCAATCTGTGATTGACGCCGCGTCTCATCAAAAGGACTTAGTGAAATCTAAGTTCCTAGTGAATGATGACCGCGTCTTACTCTGTGATTGACGCTGCGTCTCATCAAAAGGACTTAGTGAAATCTAAGTTCAGGTGGACTGACGCTGCGTCTCATTAAAAGAACTTAGTCCTATCTAAGTTTAGTATTCACAGCCAGTGATCAAGAAGTTGGGTTCATCCGCAGCTAAGCAAAGAAGGTGGAGCCAAAAACTTCGAAACTTTTATATCAAAAGAATGATAAAAGTGGATACAAAACACTCTTGATAAATTGAGTGTCCTTTTCTTTACAAAAAGAAAAAGAAAAGAAGGCTAAATGTCCTGGTTCGCCAAGGAACGGATTTGTTCCCTAAGGCGGTGAATCTCGTGTTGGCGTGCCCTTTCAGCTTCCATAATGGCCTGGTTCCGCAGCTCCGCTTCGGATAAGAAATTTCTTGCGGCCAGCTGCGTTCGCAGAGACTCCACCCTGGAAGAATGTAGAGACAGACTCTCTTCAGCTCGCGCCTTAGTAGCCCGTTGCTCCTCTAGCTCCTTCTTGAGGGTAACAAGCTTCTCCTCATTGAGCGCAAGCACAGCTTCTGCCCTGGCAATGGTGTCCCGAGCCCTGATGATGACTTGCTCTGTGCTCTGCACGGTAAGCTCGGATTCCCTTGAATCGTCAGCTAGTTTCTGACATTCAGCCTGGGAATATTCGAGGCTGCGAATCTCTGCAGCGATTTGTGCCTCCGCCTCCTGTCGCTCTCGCTCTTGAGCAGCTAGGAGCCTGGTCAAGGTGGCCTGGGCCTCACCAAAAGAGCCAGCATCTTCCAAAGACTCCAGCTCCTGCAGGCCGTCTCCCAGTTGCTCCACCACCCGCAGACACGCCTTGGCAAGTGAGGGGCCTCCGGTTAATTCGACATTCACAGCCAGATTTTTAAGAAGCGTCTGGGCAAACTGAAAGGTGCTGTTTTCACGTAAGATGAGATCAATACATGATCCCATCGAAGCGAAGAATTGTTGCACCATCTGACGTGCCAGTTCCCCCATGTCTTCACCACCTAGGAAGCTTCCCGACCCCTTTTCTGTCACGGGATAAGGGATATAGAGCGGATCCTCTCGCACCAGAGCCGTGCTGGCCGTCGATACGGCAAGAGCTAGACTGGCCGCTGACGCTTCCGGAGGTACTACCTCTGCAGGAGCCTCCACGACCAATGAGGGAGTAGTAAGCACAACCTCCTCAGAAATCTCCACCGAGACTTGAGCTGTATGGCCTTTTGGAAGGGTACCAACCATCGGACTCTCCACCTGAGCCCCCTCAGTCCTCTCTGCAAGTTATCGCAGCGTCAGCCACAATGATGGAAAAGCGAAACATTTAAAACGTCAGAGCTGCCTTACCAAGTTGGAGGTCCAGAGGTGTCGAATCCTGCGGGGTAGAATTCTCCCCGGCTTCAGCAGTAACCTCCTCGCCCGGCAGAGTGAGAGCCTCCTCAGCCTCAGTGGTTGCTTCCTCTTCTGGCAGAGTGGAAGGCTCCCCAGTTTCAACAGCTGCCCCCTTTGAGGGTATCTCAGCAGCCGAGACCTCAATCCCCTTGGGCCGGGTCAACTCTATCACCATCTCCTCAATATGCGAGGAGGTTGTAGCCTCAGCATCTTCGGCCGACCCTGCAACATAAGAGAAGAATGTTAGAACATCCTCTTCAAATATGTAAAGAGAAATTAGGACAGAAGATGGAAAGAGTACCTTCAGCAGGGATAATCGCTAGCGGTGATACAGTCGATGGCTCACCCTCATATTGTTCCTCCTCCGAGATGTGGAAGAATTTGCTCTGATCAGGAAGAGCGGGTTCATCGCCATAGTCGACCTCGTCTTCAAAGGCGCTTTCCCCCGATAACGAAGAAGACGACAGCGCAACGCGAGGAAGCTCCGCAACAGGAGCCTTACCTCCAATTACCCCAGTGGTAGGACTAGGGTCGACTGCCCTAGGACTGGAAATGAAGACGCTAGGAGACCCCGGCTGCTGTGCCTCGTCTCTCCCTTCATGAGCAGAAGAAGGCTCGGGTTGAGCTGAGATGCCTGCAATCTCAACATCCCCTCCAGTCATTATGTCGACCTCCAGTGACTCGTCCTCTTCGGCGGCGGTGGACTCATCAACAAGCTCCCCTTCCTCCACGGTCTTGCTGTGCGACCTAGGAGCACGGACCAAGATTGGGAAATCTTCATCTTCTGGCGGTTCCTCAACTCTAACAGGGACGTCTTCAGGAGGAGCCTCAACTCCAGCAGAGATGTCTCCGGATTGAGAGACTTCAGCCGTTAAGTCCCTCCGAGCCTTCTTTGGGGCAGGCTCAGCAATAGAAGCAGAGCGTCGACGACGCTTGCTCGCCACCTGCTTAGACCTCCTTGCCCGCGGCTCCTCCCTCGTGGCTGGTGGCTCCGCCCTTGTCGCTCGTGGCTCTGCCCTTGCCGGTCGCGGCTCCGCCCTCACTGCTGGGGGCTCCCTCCTCGATCGTCTCCCGACCTCCTTCTGAGCCTTCAGGTACTGGTTGATGAGTTTCGTCTGTTTACCAGACTCCGACCTCGCCTCGAGATCTGCATTGATGCTCTCAATGCATGAGAACTCCGGAACAAAATCTGGTGTCTGGATGGCTTGGGAGTACCAAGTGCAGAAACAGAAGCTCGTACGGCACTTGGGCCCCTCGATAGGTAGACGGAATGTTGCTCCCGTCCCTCCGGCCACACTGTAGTACCAGGCCCGAGCACCTTCAAACAGATTGCCTTCGAAGGCAAGTTGAGTATTGGGATTGCCGACGTAGAGTTGATCGTAGCCGAACTGTCGGGCGAAGCGACTCGGCATATACGGCTCAATAGTGCATGAAGTCCCTTGCCGGAACAGCACATATCCTGGCCGGATGTTGATCAACCACCAGAAGAGTCCCGCAGACAGTTGCGAGAAGCCATCCCGGCCAGCGACATCAGCGAACAACTCCCGAAAGCTACACCAGGAATCTCTGGAGAGCAGCGATTGAGCTGGTAATTCGTGGCGATTGATAGACACTTCCGAACATAATAGATGTAGGCGTCACACCATTCCGAACGTTCCAGCCACTGCACAAATGGGACATGACCCACACCCCCACGCGCCGCCGTCATCAAGGAAGGGCAGTGCATCACATACCAAGCCATGAGGTACGTGTAAGGCAGCTCGATCTGAGGGTTGGGACGCTTCACCATTGGATTCCCCTCTGAGTCAACATATGGCTTTCCATGGGAATCAACAGTCTTCGGGGGTTCGCAGAAACTTTTGGTTAACGCCCGCAGCCCGCTCTGAATGCCAGCCGCTACGGCCGGAAGAAGGGATATGGGGCTGCCATGAGCCAGGAGCACCGCCGGGTATACCACATCTGCAACAATAACTTCATGTGGCAGCGTGGGCACCACACATCTCTTCAGCCACAACATCAGGAAGCCCGCCAACAGTGCTCGATCAGAGATAGGGGTCCGGGCTTGATGGTGGAAGCTTTCAAAAACCAGGTCGGGGTCGAAACCGTCCTCATTCGACTCCGTGGTGTAAAAGCTGTCCGGAGCCGCGTCGATCCTGTCTTCGATCTCCCTGTCGGAACTGGGAGCCAGTCGGATTATCGGGAGGTCTTTCTTGTGGACATTGTTGAACAGATAACAAGCCCAGGACAACTGCTTGACCCCTGCTGACCTCCAGGCAGTTGTTTGACCGCAGATGTGGAAGTGGCACATCACCTCCCAGTAGGTCTCGTACACCAGAGGAAATTCTTCTTTCAAGAAGTGGAGTTCCTTAGTGGTAGGGACATATTCCTCATAAGGAATGTCCCCTGACGCTAGTCCCGAGACCTCATGCAACTCGTGCAGTGTAAGGCCCATCTCTCCAACCGGGGTGAAGAATGTCCCCGCCAGTGAGTTATAGCGCTCCAGGATCCCAAAGAAGTTATGAGAGCTCATTGGGATACCCCACTGCACGGCCCTGATTGCTGGGTACAATCCCACACGCTCTAGCAGCTCCTTAAGTTCGATAAGGACGAAACCCACCATCCTGCCCCACCAAGAATTCCCTGAAGAATGGACCCACCCATACGCACGGAACTCGACAGGATAGTCACCTTCCGCCTCCATGAACGCATTAAGGAAGGTAGCGCCAAGCTGAGGTATCTCCCCAACCGGAACCTCAGACTTACGCGACGCGGGGAACAGGCCGAGAACCGACCTGTCATGACTATCATAGCAGTATACCTTCTGGAAGCTCAAGGCACCGAGCGTGATCTCAGGGACATATTGGGAAACATCCCATTCCATCTTCCGAGGGACGGACATGTGCTGGAAGTAGGACATCGGGAACATCCTCTCCATATCCGGAAGAAAGAATCTTCCGCCCTTTATCTGACGGAGCCATTTGTAAATTCCTTCAGACACGCGACGGCCGTCGTCATGGACGTGATCCCCGAAGAAGAAGGCAGGCTTCTCCAGCCTGACGCCATCATCCGTTTTGAATGCGGCATCGGTCATAAGCGCCCGGAAGGTTCTCCTGACAACATTGGAGAGCCTCTCCCTGCGATCTGGCGACTGGTCAGCAGTCACTGGGACACTCATTCTTTGCACGAAGGTCAAGCCCCGGTCGGCGCCTCCTACATGACCAAAGTGGCGTATCTTGGCGAGCGAGCCAGGAATATGTCGCACTGCAAAAGAAAAGGACACTTAGTCAGATACTTTACCAAAAGTAAGGAAAAATGCTAAGTGTTCAAAACCTAGACGCAGAAGAGATACTGGACGCAGGAATTGTCTAAATCCACGTCCAGACCTGCGAATCTGCGTCCAAACGCAGAAGAGATCCTAGACGCAGGAATTGTCTAAATCCGCGTCCAGACCTGCAAATCCGCGTTCTGCAAACCAAGACTTACGAAAATCCTAAGTACTTAGATTCAGACTCCAAATTCATCAAAATCGGCGGCTGAAGACACAGAACGCAAGGATCAAATCCGCGTTTTGCAAACCAAGACTTGTGAAATTCTAAGTACTTGGACTCAGACGCCAAATTCATCAAAATCGGCGCCTGATGGCACCAAAACGCGGCACAGAACGCAAGGATCAAATCCGCGTTCTGCAAACCGCGTCCAGAGACCTTCACAATTAGAAATATTCTAAGTGAAGGATCCGAAGTGCAGAGCTCACTGGCGTCGGATCATCAAACCCGCGCCCCGGTTATCATCTCAAGGACTGCGTCCGAGAATCAAACACGATTTTGTGTTAATGGTTCTTAGGGTTCTATGAACTTGTGTTAATGGCGAAACTCACGCCGAAGAGGCATTTTACCTCGGAAAACAGCCTCTTGCGCGGAGGAAGCGCCCCTCTCGGCCTCGGCGACGGTCGCCTTTGAGGACGATGCAGTTGGCTTAGTCTTGGGTGCCATTGATGTTCAGAAATCCGAGCAAGGAGATGAACAAGTTCGAAAATGAACAGAGAAGGAAATTCTTTTTCTCAGCGAGTGCGTTCGGAGAAGAAGATGCATCTCTCCAACTGTTGCCTTTTATAGGCACAGGGATTCGCGAAGATACGCGGCGTGTGGCCCGGTAGACGCTGCAGCGAGTCGCCGCTTGACGCGTGTAACAAAATCGTTTCTGAACGGAGAAGATCATGCGTCGCAACCCCGCCACGAGTCAGCAGTCGACACGTGGAGCAGTTCATTTAATGAACCAGGAAATCCGCGCGCCAAAAGGCAAAATTTCGCCGGTTCCCTAGGCCAGCTGGCGGCGTAATCATGACATGGCACAGAATTCGCGCCCAAAGAACGCACCTCCTCGATGGACATGCCACGTCAGCCTCTCCATGAATGCATTCGGAAGGTCGCGTCTCTCTAAGAAATTCGCGTCCTTCCAGTCTGGCCAAATATCGCGTCTACCTCATGGGAGATCAGTCGCGTTCTTATCGCCAAAAAAGACGCACCCCATGGAAGTCGCGTCTTTAAAGCAGTTTCATCTCTGCTTTTCAAAAGGAACCTGCGTTCAGCTTCTGCGAATCAGTTCAACAGTACACTGGCGCAAACAGACAACCAACCGCTCCCGGCCAAAAGCGCACCTGTGACAGACTAAAAGCAATCGGGGAGGTCTAGACTGTGTATCTAGACACTCAACACGATCAACTCTGATGGCTTCAAAGAGTTCAACAGTACACTCACGAAGACCAAATCCAGATAAGATCAAACCCGAAGCATCAACAGTCCAGTCATAAAGGCGAACGTGGCTAAAATCCAAAGTATTTCGAAATCCGTCCCATTTAACTGCGGAATATCGGAAACTTTGGAGGGGGTTCTGTAGGCTGTCTAAAAATGTCCAACAGACAAGCCACTAAGAAAGCAGAGTTCCAACATCTAGACGCGTGGGCCCGAAGCCCGCGTCTCAGCATCAAGGCGCGTCGGCCCGAAGCCCGCGTCTCAGCATCAAGGCGCGTCGGCCTGAAGCCCGCGTCTCAGCATCAAGGCGCGTCGGCCCGAAACCCGCGTCTCAGCATCAAGGCGCGTCGGCCTGAAGCCCGCGTCTCAGCAATAAGGCGCGTTGGCTCGACACCCGCGTCTCAACACCATGACGCGTTGGCTTGACACCCGCGTCTCAACACCATGACGCGTTGGCTTGACACCCGCGTCTCAACACCATGACGCGTTGGCTTGACACCCGCGTCTCAGCACCAAGGCGCGTTGGTTCGACACCCGCGTCTCGGTTGCAACTACCCGGATTGCGGGGCCAATCACCGCGCATGTAGTGGGTAGTGGCCCCTCATTGTGGAGCGTTTTCAGGGGGCACGTTCACCCCCTGAGACCCCTATAAATAGCCTTGTTCGCATCAACAAACAGAGGACGACGACGACAATTATCGGGCAAAGGGACAGACGCACGATCGTTGGGCAAGAAGATCATCAACAGAGAGAGAGAGAAGACTCTTCAGCGAGCTTACTGAGTACTAGCCGCTCTTTTCCTACCTCCTCTTCTAGAGTTTTGGTAGACGAAGCTGAGTTACTCCCTCTACCTGCCAAGGAGAAGATCCCTCGACGGTCCAGAACGGTCATCTGGTCAACGGAGAACAAGATTCACTCTCCACCGCCACCCGAAGAACCCAGCACTAAACAAAGGGGGAATTCAAGATTCAATATTCTCCCTCCCTTGTAACCGGAAGATTTAGCCTGTTGTAATTTTTCATCTGATTCAAGGAAATTTTACGCCAGCCCCTTTTCCGTGTCAAACAAATACATTTGTAAATGAGAGAAATTTTGCACTTGGAAATCTTGTTGAAAACAACCAAGTAATGGGGTATTTACACCCTCATTTCAAATCTGCCCATTGGCAGCTGAAAAGGGCCAGTTTGCCCTTCCGGTCGACCGGCCGGTCGACCGGCCAACGGTCAAATTTTTTACCGTTGCACCTGTCGGTCGGCCGCCTGGTCGATCGGGACTGGATCTAGAGAGCAACAGCTCTCTGGCCGGTCGACCGCTCGGTCGACCGAAGCTGGATACAGAGAGCAGACTCTTTGTCCGGTCGACCGCTCGGTCGACCGGAGGCTTTTCCAGAGAGCAGAGCTCTCTGGCGGTCAACCGACCTGGTCGACCGACCTCCCCAGCTTGGCTGCGTGCACGTTCTGTGCACATCGGTCGACCGGCCCAGTCGACCTCCCACTGCTAGGTCAACCGTCCCGGTCGACCGGCTGTCAGCCAGTCAAGCCAATTTGGGACTTAAAAATTTGGGTTTTTATTATCAATTAAATCCCATAAAAATACATATATTTCACAAAAATTAGTTCATGTTATATCTTTGAAATACAAACATGTTTGAGTAAAAATCAAATCATGTTACAAATATTTTGAACCATTTTTGTGACTTGAAAATTTTGCCTTAAACCAAATTCTGTATTTTTCAAAACTAAGATTTTTGAAATGCAAATTCGATTTTTTCAAAACACATGTAAATACAAAAACATGATATTTAAACAACTTTGAAGCATATAGTATATGGATAGAATCCAATATACATGAATGGTATTATATCTATATTTTTGACATTAAATCCAAAAATAGGTTTTGTCTAAATACAAAACTCCAAACACATGAATAGTGTATCAAAATAAGTTTTTCTAAGTATATAAAGTATAGATGTATATAGATCAAATCTAATATACATTAAACCATGTAAACTTGTTTTGATTCTATCTATTCATTAAAATCAAGATCGGTTAAACCGAAAACCAAAACCAAAACATGAAACGTGTATGTGTTGTGAACTTGAGCATATCACACTATCTAATCTTTACAATGGATCTAAACAAAATCTTAACTAAACAAACCGAAGCCTTCTTGTAGAACACCGTCTCCAAGTCGACTCGACCCAAGCGTGATTCACCGAGCTTGACTCCAACCGAGTGCTAGATAGGAACTTTGATGCTCGAACTCTTGAATCGCCATGTGAAAGCTCCAAAACACCTTTGTTGAAGCTAATTACCTATTAATATTTTGGTTAAATATCTGAAACTAAATATAATAAGATTATTAGTAAACAATAACTACATGAGTTAATGATAATCAAAACTAGAGTGGAAGGCCTCTGGGCCAACAATCTCCCATTTTGATGATGACAAAACTCATGGAGTTATATATGCATGGATTAAAGTTAAGCTTCAAAGAAGCTCCCCCTTAACTCATGCATAGTAATAAACAAGTAGAGATATGTCATGAATGCTATATACATAAACATACTTTTGATACCAAATTTTAAAATAAATATATTCTTAAATAATTGCTCTTGATACCAATAAAAATTTCAATAAAAGCTCTTGATACCAACAAAACAAAACAACAAAATATGTTAAAAGCTCTTGATACATACCAATAAAACAAAACAACAAATATGTTAAAAGCTCTTGATACCAACAATAAAAGATGTTTTTGATACTAATATCCATGCTCTTGATACCAATATCAACAAAACATAAAGCACATCATAAAACACATGTTAATATAAACTTTGATATAAACTTAAATAAACATGCATATATACAAAATACTTCTCCCCCTTTCTGTCAATCATCAACAAAGGGGTTAAAGTAAAAAAATGTTCTCCCCCTTTTTGTCTGAAACAAAAATCAACAAAAGGGTTAAAGTAAATAATAAACAATGTTCTCCCCCTTTTTGTCCGAAAAAAATCAACAAGGGGTGAATTAAATCAAAAACTTATGATACCAATTGAAAAAAATATATCAATTTAGTTTAAAGGTATACATAGAAACATCATGATACCAAAGGATGATACCAATTGAAAATAAACAAAACATTTTAAAGAAACTAACAAAAATTTTGATATCAATTGAAAGAAATAAACATAAAGGTAATCTTGATACCAATTATAAAAATTAGTACCATTGAAAATATTTTACAACTTTGATACCAAATGAAAAACATAAACCAATCTTTTTGGTTAAACACTAAACTAATTTTGCAATAGAGATACCAAATAGAGAATAATATCAATTTAATATTTTTGATACCAATATTGAAAATGAAACATATACCAATTGAAAATAATTTTCATTGGGAGCGTATGATACCAAATTAAAAAAATCAATATCATTTTTCAATCATTTTTCAACATAAAGTGTGGGAGTAAGATACCAAATGTAAACAAAATCAATTAAAAAGTGAAATATGAATTTTCTCCCCCTTTATGAAATACTAAACAAAATGATGCATAAGCTTGTATAAGATATCAATTGAAAAATAATCAATTGAAATATAATTGTCATTTAAGGAATCAAGCTTAGCATAACCAAAATCTATCCTCAAAGATATAGAGATATAGTAAGCACAAATAAATGTAAATAATACATATGTGTTTTAAGTAAATGCCAATTGAAATTGATACTATTTGAAATTTAAGCACACATATATAAGAACATATATGAGTATACAAAAAGAATGTCAATAATGATACCAATTGAAAAGGTACAATGATATCAATTGAAACTATAATGAGAATCAAGTGTATAACTTATACTTCCTACCACCCATTTCATGCGCATGTTTTAAATAGATTTTCAATATGAGCATACAGGCATGGTCACCCAACCAGCTGCCCTTAGATGGGTAAAAGTTTTCAAAAAATAAGTTTGAAAATAATATAACACGTTTGAAAACTCTACCATATGAAGTATACGAACTAGTTTTATGAAAAACTTGAAAACTAGTGTGAAATCCTTCAAGTAAGAAATAAAGCAAAAATATATTTCATGAAAAACATGTAAGTCACACGATCATCAACACTCAAAATCTATAGGGCACATATCATACTCATGAAAACAAAATCATGAGAAAATATTAAGTAAAGTAAGTGTATAAGAGTTATGTGAAATACATTATCATGAAAATAGACAATCAAGCTCAATATGAAATTCCTTAATACATGAAAATCATCAAAACAAGAGATCCTTCAAGGTATATGTATGTTTTGTACAAACTAGAGTATACATACATATCCAAATATGAACGAGTCTACAAAAGTATATGCATGAAGGCAAGTGGCTCAAGGATGTATATGTATAACTAATAGTTTAGGCAAAATAGACATATACATGAAGTTTAACATAAACATGAAAAACATGTCAAAAATATGGAATACAAGTCAAAATGTATGAATCATCAAAACTAGACTATACAAGTACATCTAATGGGTACAAATGAGCATTCAAGCACAAACATATTATAATCTATTTGTGGCTCACTAGTTGTACAAGTATATATCCAAATTTAAATGAAAACTAACATCTAGACATGTAATCAAAACATGATGTGCAAACGTTTAAACAAAACTCATATGATCATTATGTAAATGCACATGCATTAGATCTATGATATACACAATAGCTAAAACAAATGTGAGAACACAAAAGTATGAGTCCATATTAAATATGGGTGATCTCAAATACTAATCATACATATCACAAGTCTAATAATCATGACATTTAACATACTAATCATGAAACAAAACATGCTAAAAATGAATAATATAAAAGCATGTAAATATAAATGAGGAGTAAGAGATTGTTACCAAAACCGATAGAGCATATCTCCATATCTCCAAACCATGGTCGTCCTTCCACCAAACTCCCTTTGAAAGTGATGCATTCAAATAGTCCTCTTTAAGCTCGGAACGCATCCACCTCAAGGCACCATCACTCTCACGTCATGTGAGAGCCCACACATACATCAAATAAAATAGGAGTAGTTTTTGGTACCCATACTCTTTTAGGTCCATGGGGTTAGCTCCTTTCCTAACCCAAACAAATTTATTTGCTAAATTAGAATCATGTATCCTATCATAACAAAATTTAGTAAGGTAGCCCTTACGTCCACAATGTGTATAAGTGTACACATGAGCATACAAAGTGTTATGGGTATGAACGTGAGGAGCATGTGTATGCCGTGGTTTGTGTGCATGCATAGGAGGAACTTGTTTCTTTTGAAACATAGATTCCAAACATGTGGTTCATGGCACAATGGCTCAAAGTGGAGCCCAAATAATCAACACTTTTCTTCAAAACATTTATATCAGTTTTAATACTAGAAGATAAAGTGGATCATGCAATAGGTGAGTTAGAATGTGAAGCTACACTAGCATGACAAACATGAGAATCTAAGTCATTTTTCAAAGAAACATTTTCATCTGACATTAAATCCAAATCCTTTGAAATAAAAATAATTTTGTTTTTCAAAGAATGATTTTCTTTTAAAACAAAAACAAGTTTTGAAGATAGAACTTCATTTTTCTTCAAAACATTTTCACAATCATTTTATTTTTCAAAATCTTGTTTTCATTTAAAACAAGTTCAAGTTGGGTTTTCAAAGAGTCACACTCATTTGAAATCTCAACCTTCTCTTTCTTCTTTTAGTCCAAACTCTTCTTTTTTAAAAGATTATATTTTTCTAACAATTTTTCACAAACAATTGAAAGTTCTTCATTCAAAGCATTGGCTTCAATATAATCATTATTAGAAGAACTAGCATCATCATCATCTAATTGAGTTTCCGAGTTTACCTCAAGGGAGTCATTCCCTTAGACCATATAGCAATGTTGCTCTGATTCTCCACTAGATTCATCCTCCACAATGGTTGGCGTTTGAAGCTTGGAAGAGGTCAATGTGTTTCACACTGCAAAGGCGAAATTACAGTTAGAAACCATAGAAAGATATTCTTTGTTAAGCGTGCTTCTAAGTGCCATTAGGGCTTGTGCATTGGCCTCTATATGCTTGCTATTACCAAGATAGGATTTCTTGGTAGCGGTAAGGAAAACATGCAAGCCTAGAGTTTTTAAGTACATGGACATCCTAGCCTTCCAAACAACAATGTTGGAAGTAATAAACATAGGTGGGGTTATGAACTCCATGAGTGCAAACATATGTGTGCAAATACAAATGATAGATTAGCAACCAAGATCACACTCTTAGGTGGTTAAACCTAATATCATGAGCGTAGGCTCTAATACCAATTGAAAAATAAACCTAGAGGGGGTGAATAGGTGTAAGGCTAATCTAATGAATAATAATGCGGAATTAAAAACTTAATGCAACACACTTAGTGTAACCAACGAGTGTAGCCGAATTCCCAGTGAAGGGCTCTGGACTAACTCCTCTGAATTCCTCTAAATAAGAGTTGAGGTGTTATGTAAAGCTCTCTTGGTTAAACACAAGTATAGGCACACACAAACAACGCAAGCATGTATATGATATGACAATATGAATCAATGCACAATGTAAGAGAGAGAGTAAGAGAAAGTGGATCAAACGCAAACACCGAGATATGTTTCGAGGTTCAAGCACACAGCTCTACGTCCCTATCTTCACACAGAAGGATTTCCACTAACTCTTCCACACAGGACTTCCCACACAGGGAACCTCCACTAAGGATTTGGGTAAATACAAACGGGAGTACACAACTCCTCTCTCCAACAAACACAACCTCTCACTTAGAGGCAAGGCACTAAGCCTACACAATATCAACCTTACAAATGAGGGATAGGCACAAAGCCCCACAAACAACAATCACCTCACAATTGACGGATTCCAACACAATCTCCACCTCTCACTAGGGGGAGCCAAATACCGCTTCCACTATCACCTCACACTTGAGGGATAACAATACAATCACCTCTCACTAGAGGGATATCACAATCAATGGAAGGTTTACAACTTGGTAGTCTAACAACCCAAGCCAAATCTTTTCTCACTAAACAAAGATCCTATAGATAGGATAGGATGATAAGCTCAAGTGTGAGAAATAAAGAGTTTGAAAATCAAAATCACAAAGAAAAACTCTTGGGATAACTTCTAGAAAGATACAAAATGAAGATCATAATCAATCCCAAAGACTTTCTTTTTCTTTGAATTTTCCAACCCTTTTTAAAACAAATAAAGATCAAATCCTTAGGCTTAAAAATACTTTTGAAAACTAGTGTTAAAACACTTGTAAATGAGAGAAATTTTGCTCTCGAAAATCTTATTGAAAACAACCAAGAAATGGGGTATTTATACCCTCATTTCAAATCTGCCCGTTGGCAACTGAAAAGGGCCAGTTTGCCCTTTCGGTCGACCGGCCAACGGTCAAATTTTTGACCGTTGCGCCTGCCGGTCGAACGCTCGGTTGACCGGGACTGGATCCAGAGAGCAATGGCTCTCTGGCCGGTCGACTGCCTGGTCGACCGAAGCCAAATACAGAGAGTAGACTCTCTGTCCGGTTGAGCGCTCGGTCGACCGAGGCTTTTTCAGTGAGCAGAGCTCTCTGGCGGTCGACCGACCCAGTCGACCGGCCTCCCCAGCTTGGCTGCGTGCACGCTCCGTGCACATCGGTCGACCGGCCTGGTCGACCGCCCACTGCTACGGTCGACCGTCTCGGTCGACCGGCAGTCAGCCAGTCCAGCCAATTTTGGGGCTTAAAAGCTTGGGTTTTTATTATCAATTAAATCCCATAAAAACACATAAATTTCACAAAAATTAGTTCATGTTATATCTTTGAAATACAAACATGTTTGAGTAAAAATAAAATCATGTTACAAACATTTTGGACATTTTTGTGACTTGAAAATTTTACCTTAAACCAAATTCTGTATTTTCTAAAACTAAGATTTTTGAAATGGAAATCCGATTTTTCCAAAACACATATAAATACAAAAACATGATATTTAAACAACTTTGAAGCATATAGTATATGGATAGAATCCAATATACATGAAAGGTATTATATCTATGTTTTTGACATTAAATCCAAAAATAGGTTTTGTCTAAATACAAAACTCCAAACACATGAATAGTATATCAAAATAAGTTTTTCTAAGTATATGAAGCATAGATGTAAATAGATCAAATCTAATATACATTAAACCATGTAAACTTATTTTGATTCTATCTATTCATGAAAACCAAGATCGGTTAAACTGAAAACCAAAACCAAAACATGAAACGTGTGTGTATTGTGAACTTGAGCATATCACACTATCGAATCTTTACAATGGATCTGAACAAAATCTTAACTAAACAAACCGAAGCCTTCTTATTGAGCGCCGTCTCCAAGTCGACTCGATTCAAACGCGATTCACCGAGCTTGACTCCAACCGAGTGCTAGATAGGAACTTTGACGCTCGAGCTCTTGATCACCATGTGAAAGCTCCAAAATACCTTTGTTGAAGCTAGTCACCTACTAGTATCTTGATTAAATATCTGAAACTAAATATCACAAGATTATTAGTAAACAATAACTACATGAGTTAATCATCATCAAAACTAGAGTGGAAGGTCTCTGGGCCAACATGAAGATGATCGCAAAATTTTAACAGATAGAGCACAGAGTTGACAATGCCCTGCAGTGCATCTGCGCTTCTATTCGCTATCTCCAGACTTGTGTTGGCGAGACCTATAGTAGAAATGCTTGGCCTATTTGACTTTCGAGAGGCCATTCGCAGCCCCTTCCTAGATCGGGTCCTCCGTTTAACACTTGGGTACCTCCTCCAGTTCCTTCCTAGGCACCTGCTCCTCTTAAAGATCCCGACTTTCAGGAAGATTGACCCATTTTTTTGATGACAAAAAGGGGGAGAGAGATTCTATGGAGTTATCTTAGGTGTTTTTATTTGAGTTTTTATTTATGTACTTTTTATTTGTGGACTTGTAGCATTTGGTGGGCATGTGTGCGATTTTACATTACAGTACTTATTTTGTGGTATGTAACTTGTTTTGAGATTGGCATGAACCTCCGTATGGACAAATGTATTTTATGATATCACTATTGTCTTTGAGAAATTATGTATCTCCTTCATTCTGTTGGTATATTTGATACATATCTTCTGTGTGTGGTATGCGGTATGTTTGTATTTTTTATGTATCCTTTGTAAACTAACCATCTACCACTTATTTTGGAGGTTGGAGGTTATTGGCTAGTTAGAGGAAACCGTTTGTGCATACACTGTTGTAAGTCTGTATTCTTGGTATGCATAGATGGGTCGCATAGATCTTCATTGACATATCTTATTCATATGCTTTTATTGATGCATCTAAGTTATATGTCATATTTTGATATATGCATGTGTTTAGGGGGAGTTTCACTTGAAGTCTCTTCCCAAATTATTTATGATAACTCCATATATTTTGTCATCATCACAAAGGGAAAGATTGTTGGCCCAAAGGTCATTAGCCTAGTTTTGATGATAACAAAACATATGTAGCTATGTTTCTAATAATTTTGTTTAATAAAATTCCAGGTTAACTGTTTGTTGCATTTTGGCTCCATCACAAGACTCATACATTTGGAAGCTAAGAAGATGTATATCGCAGAGCCTAGCACATAGAAGAGCTCAAAGCACAAGTATACAAGAGAAGACTTTATCAAGATTTATATTTTTACTTTTTGTATTTTAGATAGGATTTATAGTCATTTGTTAAAACCAAGATGATATAGGTTGATAGCTTTTAAGATTGACACACATACATGTATATCCTACGTGTTTTTAAAAAAGAGCTCATAACTATTCTCTTTATTGATTTGAAAATCGAGTTTCAGAAAAATGAGTTTAAGAAAAACTGAGTTTTTGATTCAGAAAAGTGTTTTGGAAAATATGGTTCTAACTCTGTTTTGTGTTGATCCATGATCATGCATGTTTCTACAAGTCCCTAGAACTCTATTTTGTATTTAAAGATCAAAAGTTATTTTGTCAGAAAAATGGTTTCAAAAAGATTTCTATACCCTGCTTTTGGCCCATTATCGGTCGACCGATCGGTCGACCATAGGCAGAGCAAAATTGATCTGTCGGTCGACCGGACCGACATGCACCAAAGTGCATTTGTGCACTTCGGTCAACCAACTGCAAGAGCCATGCTCTCGGTTTGGTCCAGTCGACCGCCTCCCTCGACCTACAGAAAGTCTAGCTCTCTGGTTGGGAACAACGGTCGATCGACCAGTCGACCGCTATCCCCAATAGTCAAAATTTGACCGTTGGAAGTCGACTGGTCGGTCGACCGACAAAAGAATTTTCTTCTGTATTTTTTCCAAACGGTTATATTCTTTTTTGTCTTTTTCTAGGTTTTTTTTTTCCAACGACTCTTTTTGGTCTTCTACTCATGTTTTCATCCCCTATGAATAGTGGGATTATAGAAAACTCTACAACAAAATTTCTAAAGTTTAGATCAAGTGTTTACAAATTTACATCAACATTTAGCTTTTTCTTAAAAGATTTCTTTTTGAGCCAAAATTTCATATTCTCAATTTTTAGCTTGAGCCTTCCCTCTACATCTCTACAAGCTATTTTCACTACACAATGCCAAAGAGTTTCACCTCCTCATCTTGGTTATAAGATTGTACTTGTGAGCCATTTGTGATCAAGTGAAATCTCTGTTTTTGTTCTATTGAGAAGTTGTAGAGGTTACGACCTTAAGTAAGCTAGTGAACTCGTGTTTGTGTATGGCACCGTGAGAGAGAACTTGTGAGTCTATTAAGTTCTAGTGAGAACTTGTAATGATTGACAATCTAATGAGATCGGTCATAGTGAAAATCCTTCATAGTGTTGAAGGCGAGAATGTAGAGCAGTGGCTCGAACCTCAAAGTATATCATCATGTTTGCGATTGCTTACTCTTTCTCTCTTCACTCTACTATCTCTTTTATTTCTTGCATTCTCATATTGTTTACTTCTTTGCAAGTATTTCTTAAGTTGTGATTGGTATTTGCTAGGTTGCTATCAAGTAAATTTTAATTCCGCATTATTTACCATTTAGTATAGTCATCACCTATTCACCCCTCCCTTTAGGTAATTTACATAAAGGACTCCATACAATTGTGGAAGCCCAGCCCACAATGTTTGAACACCAAAGCAAAGAGGTATCATTGGCTTGTAATATTTGGGTACCAAGTCTAATCCTACTAGGAGTAATAATTATCCTTGTAATTAATGATAAGGATCTCATATATCTGCTTAAATCCTAATATAATCCAATTATGATTACAATTTAACCTAGCTAGCTTCTACATAAAGTATACTTAATTAAGGCCCAATTCTGATTCACTGAATTTAGAAAGTTCCAGTTCGATCAAGAACAACTAGCTAGTTAATTTCATGGACTTTGTTCAAGATTTCGGTACTAATGTCAATGACGCATCTCTCCCAAAAGCCCAAGATTTGGCCGAGTTTGGTTTAGGCAGCAGATTCTGATCTTGAAACAGAGATTCTTTGTGCTGATGTTCTTGATCTTGGCTTTGATGATGTTGATATTAGGAAAGAGTTAATCAGTCTCAGATTCACAGACGATAATGATGATGCTCCTTCGACACATGAAGATGCTGCTGTCAAAGATCTTCTTTCAGTGCTCAATGATGCTGAAGCTCTTTTGCAAGAGTGTATTAATAAGCGATTATGGGATGACAATTTTCTTGCAACTCGACATGAAGAAATTTGGAGTGTTGCTGATGGATTTCTCTGTGGGTGTTGGCGACTTCAGATTTCACCAAGCTGAAGTTTTGAATTGTGCCCTATTTGTTTTCATGTCAAGATGCAAATAGTATGCAGGTTATTTTGTCAGTCTGTAGTTTTAATCTGCATGAAAGCAGAGTCAATATGGGGGTTAGTGAATAGCTACAGAATTTTGAGTTTTTTTTATGAACTTTTAGTTAGTACCTGAAGCTGTCCACAGTAGCACTGTCTATCTATTTTCTTGTTTGTCTTCATTTTTCCCCCTTTTTGAGAGAGAATAATGTTCGATTTATTTCTGAATATATTGTGAATTTTAGCTCCAAATGTATCCGTAAATTTTGTCTGGAATTGTAAGAAGTCACTAAATGTCAGAGTAATGGAAATAGATTAGTTTTCATGTTTGATCCTTAAAATCATCATGTTAATTCCCTATTCACTTTTCTTCTTGGGTAGCCCTTTTCTTGAATTATTTCTTTCCCAATGGAATCTCCACGTTGAATTTTTGAATTAAAATAAAACAAAAACTTTCATTTCAGTTAGTATGACCAAGTCAAATAAAGACCAAATTTCAGGATACAAAATCTCTCAACTTTTCGGATTTTTCAATGGAGTTGTTATAACAATTAGGGGCTCTAATGCTATAAATAGAGCCTCCCAGCATAGTTTTAAAATGCAAAAAAATTATTCTTCTATTTTCCTCTAAATACCTGAAGTCTACTATTCGTGAGAATGGCTTCAGTATTAAAGAAAAATTTTATTTTTTATCTTAATTTATACGCAATCATTCCTCATCTGCGCAGTGGCCTGATCTACTGTCCTAGGCCAGGTGCCGGTGATTCCGAGGGTCTTTTACCGTTAGAGGACGACTGCCAATTCAACACCCAGACGATTGTGGCAGGCTTCTGATTCTCTAGGGTGGCGACATCACAACTGCATTCTCCAGACCAGCCTATTATTTCTATGCTTTAAATTCTAGTAATGCATGCTAGGCTTTGTTATAACTTTATTTGTTTTGGGCAATGTTAAATTCTGAATTACATGTTTTAATCAAACGGAAATAGTACACAATTTTTCCAACAATAGATTTATTATTTCCTTGCTTTTATTTTGATAGTAATTTGCTAGAAATTTAATTCATTTGTCTTTGCCCAAAATTTTGTTTTTACATGTTTAGAAAATAATGTCAATTTTTACCAACAGTCTAAAGGATTAAAACAACATTTTCATTTAATCTATTCCCTTTCCCTGCAATTAATTGAACTCTTGCAAAGGAACTATTTATCCTTTCAAAATCCTTTTGATTAAAACTATTTCAAATATTCTTATAAGATTTTCTTTACTCAAATTATTACATAGTTTCTCACAAAATCTTATTATTTCAAATATTCATACAAAATTTTATAGTGATCTTAAATCAGTTATTTAATCCTAAATTATCAGTTTCTTACTGTAGACTGTCTAAAAATCACTAAAGGCAAGTCTTCAGATGCATACTTCACTCCAACGTGAAGATTGCATTTCAATATA
The DNA here is from genome assembly GCA_038442645.1 of Agave tequilana. Lineage (NCBI taxonomy): Eukaryota > Viridiplantae > Streptophyta > Magnoliopsida > Asparagales > Asparagaceae > Agave > Agave tequilana. The sequence goes on along the minus strand of JAVJIF010030512.1, from coordinate 59,541 downwards.
AATACGAAACTTACACCCCAATTATAAACACGGACCTCATCTTGTCCATTGTCTCAACTCAAACACGGAGATCAACCAAGGCCGCATTCCAACTCAAACGCGAAGCTCAACCAAGCTCGCGTTTCAGTTTAAACGCGGAGCTCAGCCAAGCTTGCGTTCCAGTTCAAACATAGAGCTCAGCCACACCCGCATCTCAACTTAAACGCGGAGCTCAGCTACACCCGCATCTTAATTCAAATGCAAGCCTACGAGCTTCGCATTTCAACAATAGAAAAGAACCCATGAGGGTCACATTTTTATTATAACTGCTCCATTACTGGGTCAATTAACGCTCACATAATGTGGGGAGTCAATCCTTATTATGGAGAGATCCTAGGGGATAATTTTATTCCTTAATACTCCTATAAATAGCTATAAAAGCTATTGAACGGGGGTGGTTGTTTCTTTTTTAGAAGGAGCAGAACAGCTACAAAGTTCAGAAACTTTGAGCAATCAAAAAGAAAGAGCGAAAGAAAGAAATTTCTTCTTCAAAATGAGATCACCAACACTTGCGGTGTCCAAGTGGAGTATGCATCCTCAAAATGGTCCAAGAGAAACTTGTCGTTCGGCGGTCAACGGAGAACAAGATTCATTCTCCATCAACACACAAAGAACCCAGTTTTAAATAAAGGGGAGCCTTAAATATCCTCCCCTCTTTCGTAATCAGATTGTATCCATTGTAATTTTCTTCACAATTAATAAGAATTTTACTTTGCGTTTGTCTGACCAAATAAAAAATGGTGACTCTACTGGGGACCAGTTTCTCGACCGACGAGAACGCCGTGACGCAAGCTGACGTCAAGCTTATTGGTTAAACAGTCGAGTCGATCGTCATCGAATTCGACCAAGAAAAATTTGAAGAGTTTCTGTTTTCAAGCTCTAAAACCCCAAAAGCAACGCAACAATATCGCAGAGTCTCTTGGAGGACCCGCTTATAAGTCTCTTTGGAGGCTTCTCCAAAAGTGGCCTGTGTCATTGCTCACAACGCAACCAGCGTCATGGCCAGTGAGGTTTTGAAAACCTCCCATGTAGCCCACACGGCCCGCATCAACGTCTCTCAGAAGACCCGCGGGCCAGTGTGCTAGCTCACAGGCAGAATGATGATGAAGGCCAATCCCACCATCTCTCTCCTCTCCAGACTCCAAGAGGTTACCGAGGGTCAACCCCTGAGACTCAACTGAAATGCTGAACGTTAATGAAGTCATCGCGCCCGTCGACAACAAATTGAAGATCAGTAGTTGCAATCTATTTTGCAGGTATAGAATGTGCAGGTATAGAATGTGAGGCTCAGACTCGCGTTTCTATGAAGCAACACGAGACCCGTGTTCTTCAGACGTGCGTCTCAATGCCCTAAATGTGAGGTCCGTATTTTTGTTCCAAAACACGAGACCCGCGTCCATGCAAACGCAATGCAAGATTCAGACCCGTGTTTCTTTGAAGCAACACGAAACCCATGTTCTTCAAATGCGCATCTAAATGTCCAAACACGAGGTCAGCATCCAATCTGTGCCAGGATGCGACTCTCGCATTTCAACAGCTCAATGTGAAGCCTGCGTTCTGAAGCAGACTCTACAAAAATGCGAGGCTCAAACTCGTGTTTCATCACAGAAACACAAGGTCGGCGTACAGTCTGATATGCTTTGAAACATATTGAACCAAAAAGTCCTTACCCCCAAGAATTTGAGGGTAGTCCTTTGGATACTCCTACAACGATCTAAGAGACTCTTAGCAAAGAAGAGGAGTGTCCATCAAATTACTCCCCAATGCTATTGTGAATGACTTATCACGACAAAACTCTCCGAATGCCACTGCAACTCTCATACGAGCAAACCGTCGGTGTTCAATCGGCTGTCAATCACCCCAGTCTCTAACTCAGCCAAGAGACGCTGAAGAAGTCCTCTGACATGGAGTACACTGAGGTAACTTCAACTATGGTAGGTCCATGCACTACACCGAGCAAGTCCAAGAAGAAGCAACCGGTCGTCTGCTCTGGCGAGTCTGATATCCATGATGCTTTTGGGGGGTGGAAGCTTAGCAATCTCTTCTACTTTTACCTTGTCCACTTCAATTTCTCTCCTAGAAATCTCATGGCCTAAGATAATCCCCTGTCTCACCATGAAACGACATTTCTTTCAGTTTAGAGTTAGATTCTTTTTCTTGCATCTTTGCAGAACTAACTCTAGAGGATGAAGACATTGATCAAATGAATCTCCGTAGATGGAGAAGTCATCGATAAAATCTCAAGAAAATGTTCACCATACCGGAGAACAAACTGAGCATGCACCATTGGAATGTCACGGGAGCATTGCATAATCCAAAGGGCATGCGTCAGTAGCGAAGGTTCCGAGTGGGCAGGTGAACGTAGTCTTCTCCTGGTCTTCTGCATCAATGGGGATCTAATTGTATCCCGAGTACCCATCTAGGAAACAATAGTACTCATGTCCAGTCAAGCATTCAAGCATTTGGTCAATAAAGGGTAGCGGGAAGTGGTCTTTATGATTGGCTGCATTCAATTTTCTATAGTCAATACAAACACGAACCTTGGTAGGCAGTCTCATTTGTACCAACTCATTCTTCTCATTCTCTACCACCATAAAACCAGCTTTCTTGGGGACTGCATGAACCGGGCTAACCTATTGACTATCAGAAATGGGATAAATGATCCCATTGTCTAATCGTTTTAAAATTTTTGTTTTTACAGCCTCTTACATGAGTGGGTTAAGCCTGCGCTGCGGGTCCCTCTAGGAACCACTTCATCGGTTAAGTGAATTCGATGTTGAACTATTACTGGACTAATCCCCTTGATATCTTTCATTGTCCATCAATTGCTTCCCTATGTCTCTTCAAACTAGACATCAAGCTGTCCTCTTGTTGCTCAGTCAGATGGGATGCTATGATGACTGGCAGTGTTTCTCTTCCACCCAAGTAGGCGTACTTGAGGTGTTCAAGTAAGGCTTTTAACTTTAAGAAAGGAGTTGATTCATTAGAGGTGATATCTGGAATTTCGGTCCTGTGATGGGGTACACTTGGGCTTGATGCCCAGTGCACTGCTGAGTCTATGATCTAATCTAGATTGAAATCTTCAGACTCCGACTCCAAATCAAACTCACTCTCTGTTTCCATCTCTATACTTTTTTCATACTTACTGGTCAAGTTTTCAATGGAATTGGCCTCGATTTTCAATTTAACAACAAATGAATTTCTGTTAAATTATTACAAGTGTAAAGGTGAAGCATACAAATGAACTAAAAATATGAGAAAGCAATTTGAGCAATTTTCAGCAACCCTGCAGAAAAACTTCTATTAGTACTTCAATCAGAAAAATTCACTTTTACATGAATTTTCCAAAGGCAAATAAATTCTTCGTGCAGTGTCTTTGGCCACCACTCTTACTTTCCATAATAGCTAGCTCCTTGGTACTTCTCCAACACAAAAACAAAAAAAAATTAGTATTGAACAATAAAGTCGTTCCCTCCCCGGCAACGGCGCCAAAATTTGATCAGCAAAAAACATGCACAAATATAAGAAAAGAAAAGCAGGTCGATATTACTGCTTTTGTGATTCTTCCGTACTAGCAAATTGACTATACGGGTCATATCCACAAGGAGGGAGAGCGATGGAAGCTTTGATGCGGCTTCGTTGTTCAAAGTAAAGAAAAAGTTCTTTGTTTCTAATAAAGAATTGAAATGAAAACAAGTGTTATTTCAATTTTTGTTTGGATTGGTTTGTTGGTTTGTAAAACTGGATTTTCTTAATGGTAAAAATGTATGGCTAACTTTCTACTAAGTGCACCCACTAATCTCTAATTTCTTGAAGATGTAGCCTCACAATGGATCATAGACAAGCATAACCTTTATGCATAGGAACTATTCGCGTTGGAGACCGAATGAAAGTCCTTCCTTTAACTTAGCTTTACACGGCAAAACTTGAACATTCTTTTATCAAGATCCAATTGAAGGCGAGAATAAGGGAAGAAACAGTGCACAAATGGTATAGACAAAGATTAATAGAAATACCTCTAACTTACAAAGACAAGGAAAGGTTAGAATATATAGATTATCAAAAACTCGTTAAGCATGAAATATAAGAAAGGAAATACTTAAAGTAGGTTAGAGTTAGAACCTCGTCTTAAGATGTCATAGCTCTCGTTTGCACAAGGCTTGTTTGATACTATTAACTCATTTGAGTTATCAATTAAGTTGTTAGAGATTAGTGAGTTAGTAGTTAGTTAGCCATGCAATGAAAGAGTTAGTTAGACATGAGTAAGTAGAGAAAACAACAAGAGAGAAGAAGTAAGAGAAGGAGTATTACACTAAAATAAGAAAGTAAAAGTAAATGAAAACAACAAGTAATGGAAAGAAGAAAGAGAAGTAATACTTGTATAAGCTTGTTACCTTCAAATACTACTTGTACACTCTCTCTCTCTCTCACACACACTCTAATGGCTAAAATAAACTAGAAAAAGAAGAGAACACAACAGCAACAACTCCAAAAACAAACTAACATAAAGATCCTAAACTCTCTGGATATCTCTCTGAAGAACCCCCAAGGGGGTATTTATAGGCACCAGGAAAAGGGGGCCAGGGGGACAACACTTGGCCCAAGACGCTGATGCGGCCGTGCCAGTACGATCGTGAAAATGCGGCCGAGTCACATTTCTCTGTATCAGGGCGGCGCATGCAGCGCCGCCTGTTGCGTTCAGTCGCTTCAGTCCCCTGTCAGTAGGATCTTCTGAATTTCTAATTTGATTCCCTGGTCTGACAGGATCACCTCCTAAAGTCAATGGCTACTTTGTAGGCCTTTAATCACCCATTAAATAGTGATTTAGGGTCTTTTTCTTCGTTGCACACCATGGACCTAGGATCACACAAGAAAACCATTATTAGCAGTATTTCATATAAGATAAATGTGCAGATGTGATAAAAATTGTGCAATATTAGAGACTAATAAGTACTCCCGGCCAAACATGTGCTGGTAAATCAGACTCCTTCAAGGATGAGCACGTGATCTTTCTGTTCAAATTACTCCAGAAGGGTAACAAACTCAAATTAGCAAAGATCAAATGCCCTGACGAAGTCGAGAAGACTGATGATCCCAACTACTATTTATATCACAGGATGTTGGGCATCCTACAAAGAACTGCTACATCTTCAAGGATGTTCTTCAAGTTCTAATTGACGCAGATGTCCTCAAACTCTGTCCAGAGCATAAGAAGGCAATGACTAACATGACATGTCTTCTGTTCTGCAAAGAACTCCCGTCAGTACCAACCGGAGTGGTTCCCATCCCGAAAGAGAAAATTAGGGTGATCAATACCGATTCCCACAACAAAAGGAGAAAGGCCTTATCCTTGTCACTACTCCTCGAGGAGAGATAATGTGGGTTCACCCCGATATTATCAAAAGCCAACAATGGACAACTATTACACATAAGGAATCTAAAGGCAAGTCTAAAGTGTCCTCTAGTAATATGGCGGGCATCTCTATCAGGGAAACTGAGGAAGATGTTACTCCCTTACTAGTTCAGGAGAAGAGGGGTCTGCCTTGGCTGCTGGTACAGGTGCTCTTTTACGTTGAAGACCCAATCCAACAATTAGTACTTGAAACAGTATGGTCAGTTGGTGGCAAGCTCTTCCCAACCAGTGTAGGAGACAGCCGATCAATCCACGAAGTAGCCTGTGGACAAATAGAAGGAGCTTTGTTATGCCAAATCCCTTCAAAAAGATGATGTGAGACCAAGGTTACAATCACCGATTTTATGGTTTTGATGATAACAAAACATATGTGGTTATTTAGTACTAATCAAGTTCAAATGTTTAAGCATATTTCAGAATTCTAATGAATTCAAGGAGTTTTTCTTCATCTAAAGGAAAGTATTGAAGACTCAAGAATATTCAAGTACAGGATTGAAGCTCAATGCACTCGATGTCGCTAAAGGAGAAGCCCACTTGAAGATCTTATAGTCACCTAGAGTATTATAAAATATTAGTTTATTAAAGTGTAGAATATAGTTATAATACTCAAGATGTTATACACACAAAATACACGATTTCAAAAAATACAAGTTTTGATAGTATGGTATTTTGTATGTTTAGTTTTGATACTGTCTCATATTTTTTTCAAAATTTTATAACAAGTTTAGAGCATGTATTTCATTATTAATACATTGCTATATTACTTATAAAGCAATACAAAGTATTTTGAAAAAAGTTTGAAACTCAAAAAATATCCAGAAAACTGGTCCAGGCCAAGTCGGTCGATCAGACGATCGACCGGTGCCTATTTCAGGCCAAAATGGTCGACCGGGCCTTTGGCCAAGGGCCGTGCACATTTGTCCACGTTGTCAATCGACCGACCGATCGACCGCTAACCCTTGCGGTTGACCGACCGAAAGCCCTTTGCTCTCGGGTTGGGCCGGTCGACCAACCGTTTGTTTTCTCCTTTGAACTGAAGGGCGGTCGACCGGAGCCAATGGCTCTTTTCTAGATGAGCTGGCGGTCGACCGGCCAGTCAACCGACAACTTGCCAGTTGTCGACAATGGCTAGTTTTTGAATCTGTTTTGTTTTTAGTGGATTCCAATGGGCATTTCTGGTTTGCAAGTGTCTTAACACGCCCCAATGATCCAGTATGATAAAAAAATAATATTTGTCTATTGCTTATATATATGGGTCATTGGTTTTGGTTTTAAAAAAAAGAAGTTAACACAATTTTATAAGTTTTCAAGTTTGTTTCATAAGAGAAAAGTTTTGTAGCTTTCAATCTTCAATTTCTTTCTTTCTTCAAGTTTACAAGTGTTCAAGTTTGCATCTTGCTCTCTATTGCTTTTCATTATTCATACTTGTGTAGTAGTTCATTTTGTATTTTATAATTGCTTTCACTCCATCACTCTCATTATCGGTCTATACTCATCTCAATAAGGAGACAATTGAGCAACTCAACTCATTATCTAAAAGAATCAAAGAGAAGAAATTCTAGAGCCCTTCACGAGGAATTCAGCTTCAATTCTTATTTTGAGTGTCCGTTTGCATTATTCATCACAAGTAGTTTTAAAATTTGATTAGCAAAACACCTATTCACTCCCATCTAGCTGTATTTCAGAGTGGTAATGATATCTTATCTAACATTTTTTTTGATCTTCTAGTTCCAAGGGTAATGTACATGCATCTAAATTCATTTGATTGGATTTGCAAAATAGAAACCATCTTAAAACAAGAAATTTTAGCTTCAGCCTATATGCATGCTAGGAAACCACTTCTTGAGAGTTTATCTTCGATTAGAAGTGAATCAGGCGGTATCTAGTTTGTTCTTAGATAATGGTTATAGATGAAGTAGCATAAATTAGGAAAACTGTGTCCTGGATGTGTTAATTGCATGGATTTGAAGTATCACTATGCACAACTGATATTGGTATGGCCGGTCCTGTTGAAATAATATTGATATTGATTTGACTGAGATGAAATAACTGATTATTGCCTATATTATTGATCTTGGTACCAAAAACTAACTTACGGCTGATACTGATATTGAGACTTCAAGCCTCTGGTTATAATTTCATAATCGTTGTGTACATAGTGAAATATGGAGCTTGGATCAAATCCTAAAGTGCTAGCATGGAGTTTTAGAATGGCTGGTGGGGTGATGCCGCTGAATCTGAATTGAGGAACAATGTCAGGAAAGAGGTACCACGCTATAATTTTGTTCTGAAATTTATTTTTCCCGGTCTTGTAAAGAATTTTGCAGCTCGCTAACTGATATAGCAAATGTTTGCAGTTGCTGCAAGCTATTCAGGTCGAAGAGAGATATGAGAACCCCCAGTGAAGGAAGCGTTCAGCGATGTTTATGATACCGTTCCTTCCAACCTTTGTGAGCAAGTGAAATTGTTGCGTGAGAGATGATCAAGAACCATCCTGGTGACTACCCACTGGATGTGCCCCAGTGTTTTTGCATACGTATGTATTTAGGCCAATTGTGTGCCCCAACCTCCAGAGAGCAGTGTCTATGAGCCCAGCATAGGTTACATTTTCGTGCCGGGTGAGAAATTTGGATCTGTTTGGGCAAGAGTAAATGTGGACGCTATTCTAATGAGTTCAGAAGAATAATAGTGCATCTTGTTATTAATTTCTATTTTGGACCATCCATTGAGTTCTTGTTTTGAACTTTAGTTAGTACCTGAAGTTGTCCAGTGTGCACTGTTTCTTTTTTATCTTGTTTTCCTTTTTTCTTTTCCCCTTTTTGAGAGAGAGAATATTATTCTATTTATTTCTGATATATATTGTGAAGAAACCTCAAAATGCAAACCAAAACAATTGGAGGAAGCCCGACCCATAATTAATGTTAAACAATGAAGCACAAAATATTTGGATGCCGAACCCTACTAGGACTAATACAAGGATCCTTGCAGTTATCAATTTACTAATTAAATCCTAACACAACTTGATTCCGACTCCGACTCCGATTACACTTTCACATATAATCTATATATAATAGTAAGCCCTCATTCTGATCAATTCACGGAATAAGAAAGTTTCAGTTAATTAATTTCCATGGAGTCGCGTCAAGATTTCGGTGCTGATGATGTCAGTGACGTGTCTCTTCCCAAAGCCCAGGATTTGGCTGAGTTCGGTTTCGTGGAAGCAGCGGAGTCTCCTAAACTCGGCGCTGATCATGCTGCAAGAGAGATTATTGCTTCCATTGTTCGCGAAGGAGTCGAAAACCTTTCAAAGCACAATGCTGAAGCTCTTCTACGAGAGGGCATGAAGCTGTTCGTAGATGGTGGGTCTGCTACGAGCGGGCATGAAGAGTTGTGGAGTGTTCGTGATGGATTTCTTCTGTCGCTGTTGGCGACTGCAGACTTGACGATGTTCGTGTGCTAGCCAGTGGATTTCATCTCTGGGGAAAAAAAGAAAAAAAGAAAAATGGAAGTGCTTTTAGTATGTCTGCAGGTAGTAGCAGTTGTTTAAGTTGCATGAAAGATTTGAGGAAATAGAAGGAAAAAAAATTCCCCTTTTTCTCTAATCTTCTTGTTTTTCTTTTTAATTCCCTTGTGAGAGAAAGAATATTGTTCTGTTTGTCTCACAATTTTATTGATTTATTTTTTGTTGATATTCCAAGGAATTTTAAATGTCAAGGGTATCCAGTAAATTATATGATCTGGAATTGTACTGAGTTGCTGAAATAAATTATTTTTCATGTTTGGTCCTTCAAATCATCACGTCGATTCTTCCTTCCCCTTAATTTCTTTTTCTCAAAAGATTTCATTTAAATCTTTTTCTGCACAACAATAGCATCTTTTGCAGTATAATTTAGTTTGATATCTATATGGTGTCTGGATATTGTGGAGCAAGTTTACACACTAGTCATCTTATTACCTAAATTCTATAACACATTTTTAGTTCTAATTATGGACACATTCACACATGCAACTCTGCACGGTGGAAAATCAGTTGTTTCTTGAAAAACTAATAATAAGATTCTATTACTTGGATAACTAGTAAAGATATCTAATGCATAACATTTTCTTATAACAAACTTTTCTATAGATATTCCAAAGTTGAAACCATCTCATTCGTTCTAATTCTAATAAAAACTAATAACCATATGCATTTTATTTTACAATATTTCTAATAACAAACTACCCTAATTTCATATTAGAACACACGATGTGTTTAATTCAAAATATTATTTTTTACAGTTATGACTTATGATACTATCTCATTCCCTACACGTTGAAAAATATACCAAAATAAGGATTTTATTTCTTTTGAAATATAGGTCATAGCCTGGTGCAAGAGGATTTGAATCACAGACTCCTTGTCACTGCTAAAGAGGTTTTACTATTGTGCTATAGTGGCACTTTCTACCTAAATAAGAATTAAAAGCAAAAAAAGCAAAAGCAATACTCATCATTTACAGAAAAAATTCTAGGAAAATTTTGCAACAGCCATTTACTTTTCTTCATAGTTAAGGAAAAAAAACTCATCCCTCCTTTTTTTTTTCGCTACAGCCTCATCTATGTCAACATAAATTGATTCTTCCCAACAATCACTTCTTTATATATTTTCATTTTCTCTTTTACCCTTTCCCATCACTCCTGACGTTGCTCTCCCCTCAATCTTGACCCCGACGCAGAGTAATTCGAGGATTGACCTGTGCCGTCAGGTCATCGTGGGGGTTGGAAGGGAGGCGGGGAGTCCCCCCTCCTAAGGGTATCAAAGGATAGAGCCCTGGACCAAATTTTTTTGGGATCAACCTTTTGCAGATCTCGTTTGTTCGTGATCACGATGAATTTTGTTTGTGTTTGTGATCGATTTAGTTTTTAGATCTAAAAGCATTGGGTATCATTCGATATCGGTGACGGAAGTCTGCTGATGACGGTGAAGCTAATATGAAAATTGCGACTCATGACCGTAGTCCTCTGTGAGAACTGTAACGATGGTCACAGTCCTTTATTAGAAGACTGCGACTATAGTAACACTCTTTTTATTAATTGAATATTAGGGCATTTTGCAAGGGCTACGATCATTATCATAGTCTCAATATAGGCTAAAAATTGTGTTTTTGTGAGAACTGTGACACAGTCCTAATAAATAGTCAAAAATAAGGCATTTTTGTGAGGACATCGATCATTGTCGTAATCTTATAAAGACTCAGAACATGGAATTTTTGTGAGGACTGCGATCTTGATCGCAATCCTATAAAGATTCAAAAAATTGACATTTTGTGAAGATTACGTTCATAATCGTAGTTCTCTATATACTAGCAGTTCGCATTTTCGAACCGGTCTGCATTTTAAGGCGATTACTGTAAAACATTTGCGTCTTTCACCGTTAAGTAATGCTCCACCGCTTGACACGTGAGTGCACCTAGTTAGTTTTAAAAAGTGATAATTGTAGAAAATTAAATTATAAAATTGGCTTTTTTTCTAATTACAATTTAATATAGAGGCTATAGCGAAATCCCCAAAATCCTACTCATAATATAGGGGCAATCAGTATACTACCTAATGAAATCATATACCTAGAAAGGAAATTCTTACTAATGAAGTCCACAAAGTAATCCAAGTCTACTGTGAAGACAACATCTTCCAAATCCGGTTCCATCTCAGATTCAAATCATTTCCTTATTTCTCTACTTGATAGCTCTTTAGCCCCCTGAAGAAATAGACTGCCAATTGGCAATGATTAATCATCTCCTTTTGTATTTTTTCTTTCTTTGTTTGCCTAGAAAAAAAAACCTCAAGTGCATATTAACAAAATCTGAAAAAAAATGAAATATTTTGTAAGTTAATATAATCATTTGGGCCGGTGGCTAACACCTATTTTAAATTTTAAGCCCTAAATATTTTGGGCCCGACTTGGACAAGTGACAAAGTGTTGGCCCAAAGGCCATAAGCCCTAGTTTTGATGATAACAAAACATATGTAGTTATATTTCTAGCAATTTTACTTAACAAACTTTCAGATTAACTATTTGTTGCATTTCGGCTCCATCACAAGACTCACACATTTGGAAGCTAAGAAGATGTAGATCCCAGAACCTAAGCACATAGAAGAGTTCAAGGATCAAGTATACTAGAGAAGACTTTATCAAGATTTGTATTTTTTACTTTTTGTATTTTAGATAGGATTTATAGTCATTCGTTAAAACCAAGATGATATAGGTTGATAGCTTTGGGATTGACGCACACACATATTTCATATTCCTATGTGTTTTTAAAAAAGAGTTCATAATTATTCTCTTTATCATTTTCAAAATCGAGTTTTAGAAAAACAAGTTTCGGAAAACTGGGTTTTTGACTCAGAATAGTGTTTTTGCAAAATATGGTTCTAACTCTGTTTTGTGTTGATCCATGATCACATACTGGTTCTACAAATCTCTAGAACTCTATTTTGTGTTTAAAAATCAAAAGTTATTTTGTCAGAAAAAGAATGGTTTCAAAAGATTTCTATACCTTGCTTTTGGCCATTGTCGGTCGGCCGACTTGTCGACCGTAGAGCAAAATTTCTCAGTCGGTCGACCGATCGGTCAACCGATATGCACCAAAATCCATTTGTTCACTTTAGTCGACCGACTGCAAGAGCCTTACTCTCGGTTAGGGCCGGTCGACCACCCCGTTTGACCGACAGAGTTTTTATCTCTCTAGTTGGGAACAACGGTCGACTGACCAGTCGATCGCTATGCCCACAGTCGAAAATCCGACCATTGGCGGTCGACCGGCCGGTTGATCGACAGAAGAATTTTCTTCTGTATTTTTTCCAACAGCTATATTCTGTTTTGTCTTTTCTGGGTCTTTTCCCAATGACCCTTTTGGGTCTTCTACTTATGTTTTCATCCCCTATAAATAGTAGAACTGTAAAAAAATTCTACAACAAGATTTCTAAAATTTAGATCAAGTTTTTACATATTTACATCGAGATTTAGCTTTTTCTTAAAAGATTTCTTTTTGAGTCAAATTTTTATATTCTTGATTTTTAGCTTGAGCCTTCCCTCTTCATCTCTACAAGCTATTTTTACTATACAATCCCAAAAAGTTTCACCTTCTCATCTTGATTATAAGATTGTGCTTGTGAGCCATTTGTGATCAAGTCAAGATCACCGATTTCCTTCTATTGAGAAGTTGTAGGGGTTGCGTCTTCAAGTGAGCTAGTGAGCTCCGTGTTGGTATTACGATACTGTGAGAAAGGACTTGTGAGTCTATTGAGTTATAGTGAGAACTTGTAATGATTGACGATCTAGTGAGTCAGTCATAGTGAAAATCCTTCATAGTGTTAAAGGTGGGGACGTAGAATAGTGGCTCGAACCTCGAAACATATCATCGTATTTGTGATTGCTTACTCTTTCTCTCTTTACTCTACTCTCTCTTTAATTACTTGCACTCTTATATTGTTTACTTATTTGCAATTAATTTTAAGTTGTGATTGGTATTTGCTAGGTTTCTAGCAAGTAAATTTTAATTCCGCATTATTTGCCATTTAGTATAACCAACACCTATTCACCCCTCTAGGTGATTTATAATTGGTATTAGAGCCTAACCCTAGTTTTGGTTTAACCACCTTAGGGAGATCCTTTCATTTGGAGATATTCATTTGTTTCATTTGTTATTTGTTTGTGCACTTATACTAGTTTTTATGGCATCACACGACTTCTCTAGCATCAAGTCCCTACCCAAATTTGATGGGTTGAACTTTCCCATTTGGAAGGTTAAAATGAATCTATTTCTTAAGTCCCTAAGAGTTAGAGTTTCCAAGGCCATTACTAAAGAATTTGTTGAACCTCACGGTGATGAGGACACATGGTCCGAAGCAACCGCTAAGGACTATAAGGCCAATGCTAAAACCTAATATGCACTTACATAAGCATTAAATGATGATGATCTTTCTTGTGTAATTAATTACAAATTCACTTATGAGGTTTGGAATGATCTTATCATTACTCACGATGGGACATCGCAAGTCAAGAGATCTAAAGGTAACTTGCTCCATTCTCAATATCAGAATTTTTATATGCTTGAAAATTATATCGATGAGATGCTTACTCGGTTCACTAAGATCACTAATAGTTTATCTTATTTAGGTGGCACCATTGACAATGACCAAAAATTCACAAGGTCATTAGAGCTCTTCTCAAAGCTTGGGAAGTCAAGGCAACAACCCTCAAGGAGCTCAATGATAGAGAGGAGATGGACTTCTCCGGCTTCATAGAAAATCACAAACCCATGAGATGGAAATGTGTAACACCCCGTTCCTGGAATACGTACTTAGTTGCGTATTCGTATTTTTCGATCGTATTTTTCGATTTACTTCCTGTATTTATTTTGTATTATGAATTCTTTATATGATAGTTTTGTCTTGGATTTGGATTCGTGGACTCGGAGTCAGCCCTAGTCTGAACCGAGGGCCCGATCCTAGAGTATTACTCGATTTGATCTTTTTGTTATTCCAAATTGACCGATTTCAATTTTAAATACTGTTTTCTAATATTTTGGATTTTCCATGATTTTCTGGAATTTTCCTGAATTAAGTTGAAAATCTTCAAAACCGGTGTCGACCAGTACCGCTGACCGATTCCCAGATTTTTAATTTACAAACTAATTGGAATTTCTAAAAGTGTCTTTAGACATTATTTCTCAATATCACATTTTCTATCTAAATACCTTTTTCTGAGGATTTTACGAATTTATGGAAATTCCACCGGAGTCGGTATCGGCCAGTATCGCTGGTTGATTCCGGGACTATCGGGATTGAATTTCTGAATTCCGCTTTCACTTTACTTCTTAAAATCATATTTTACTCTTTAATACATTTTCTGGGATTTTTCAGAATTTATCAAAATCCGGCCGACCCGGTGTGGACCGGTATCGGCGGCTGACTTCCGGATTTTTAATTTGAAAACGGGATTTTATTTTGGAAAACCGATTTCGTATTATTCCTCTGGATGACGTTTTCTACCTCCGGGTATTTTGGGGATTTTTCTGGAACAGTCGATTTTCGCGGCCATATTATAATATTATTATTCTTCCAATTCATTCTTTTCTTTCTTTCTTTCTTTCCTTTTTCTTTTCCCCCACTGACTCAGCCCACTCCCCCCACGTGGGAGACACCACCCCCTCACTCATTAATCCTCTCCCATCTATCAATCACCATCACAATCTCTCTCTCTCTCCTTTTACTTTTTCTTTTTCTTTCTTTTTCTTTTCTTTCCTTTTTCATTTCTCTTCTCCTTCACTTCGTGGCCGACGACCCAATCCAACCGGCCACCTCCACCGCCGGTGCTCCGGCCACGGCGCCGGCGAGGGACCTCAAGCTCCGGCCTCCTCTTCTCCTCACCTTTTCTTTTCTTCCTTTTCTTTTCTTTTCCATTTCTTTTCTTCCTCTCCCTTAGGACCGGCAACCACCATCACCTTCACCGGCTCCCCTTCTTCTCCGGCGCCCCGGCGAGGGCGGGCCGCCGCCGGCGCTGTGCCGGCGGCCTTGGGCGCGGCCAGGGGGCCACCCGGCCCCCTGTGTGCTGCTGTGGAGGGGCAGCAGCCCCCTCCTTCTCCTCTCCTGGGGTGGCCGGCGCCACCCCTGTTCTGGCGCCGCCGGCGCTGTGCCGGCGGCCGTGGGCGGCCAGGGGGCCCGCCTGGGCCCCCTGTGCTGGGCTGAGAGGGGGGCAAGCCCCCTCTCTTTTCTCTGCTGGAGGGGGGCACAGCCCCCTCCTTCTCTCTGTTGAGGGGGCAGCCGCCCCCTCCTCCTCTGCCGGTGGCCGGCGCCGCCCGGCGCCGCCACCTGGCCGGCGGCCAGGTCCGGCCAGGGGGCTCCAGCCCCCTGCGCGTGTGTGGGAGGGGAGCAACAGCTCCCCTGCTCCCAGTCTCTCTCTCTGCATTTCTCTTCTCTCTCTCCCTGCGTTTCTCTCTCTCCCTCTCTCTCTCCTGGGTCTCTCTCTCTCTCTCTCTCCTGAATCTCTCTCTCTCCTCCTGGTTCCTCTTCCTGTTCGTCTTCTCCATTTGGACATGACTCTTTCAGAGCAGGCCACTCCTTTTGGATTGGGGCCGTGCTCTTCTTCGTCGGCAAGACTCAAGAGCCGTCCCCTCCTTTTGGATTGGGGCCGCGTTCTTCTCCGTTGGCAAGACTTAGGGCCGGTACCCTCCTTTTGGATTGGGGCCGAACTTCCCTTCGTCGGGCGAAGCAAGGAATCTTGTCGGCGAGTGATTTTCCTCGCCAAGACTTTCCTAACGCGGATCTCACCCCGCGTCTAGGCAATCTCTTAACGCGCTCCGCGCGTTTCTGTATTAACGCGACGCAGAACCCACGTCCGCGTCCGCGTTTCCCTCGCGTCCGCACTTGAACGCAGATCTCACGTTTGAGGCATCTCTGCGACGCGAACCCCGCGTCTGCGAACCCCGCGTTGTGGCTCCTTCGCGACGCGACTCCCGCGTCTGCGAACCCCGCGTCTGCTATTCCTGCGTCTGTGACTCCCGCGTCTGGGATTGCCGCGTCTGCTATTCCCACGACGCGACTCCCGCGTCTGCGTCCCCCGCGTCTCTCACTCCCAAAACCCGCGTCTCCCTGAGTCTCTTTCTCTCTCTAAGTTTCTCCCTCTTCCTCTCTCTAACTCTTTCTCTCTCCTCTTCACTTTCTCTCTCCTCATATATATATATTTTATGGCGCGTGCGCGAGTTCCATGGATTCCAGACCTTTCGGCTTTCTGGTGATTTAGGCGAGTGTCCTCGCTCCCGCCTCCATTTGGGTTTCCCCGCTTCATCGGGTCGACATGTATTTTATTCTATGTTTCCATGTATTTTGTATTGGGCTGAGTCCCTGTATCTGTGTATGGCCGAGTGCCAATCTCTGGACATGTATTGCTCTGTGACGAATGCTTGTACTAGGGTAGTTTACTTCTTGTACTCATACCATGCCTGTGATGTATTGTACTGCCTTATACCATACTTGGCTTCCGGACCCCTTCAGCCTCCGGTCACTCACTGTCTCGAAAGAGAGGTGATTGGGACTGGCAGGTCTCTCAGTTCAGCCTCCGGTCACTCACTGTCTCGAAAGAGGCGTGATTGGGATCGTCAGGTTTCTTAGCTCCGCCTGCTTGTTCAGCTCCGCCTGGTTATCATGATCAGCGTTCAGCGCTTTACCACTAGATTCGTCTAGGCGAGTTGCTGCCGGATTTACCGCTCGTACTTCAGTCGAGTCGTCCCGGTAACCTCGCCAGACGCTCCAGTGTTAAATACTGTTTGTTGTCTGTACTTCCAGCTTGCTCAGCTCCGCTTTGTTGTGCTCAGTTACTATTCTACCACCGTGTCATTTCTTCATACCTGTCATTTATGCATGTTACTATTTAACACATGTATATCACCTGTCAACTGAGTTGTTATCACCTAACACCTGACATTCTACTTCTTGGCAAGGCCCCTTGTTATGATATGACTTGCCACCGGATTATTATCAATCTCTTGACCTGACTGGTTACCTGTCTAATATCATCATCCTGTCATGCTATCACTTGACACCCAGCATGATATACTTGACCTGTGATTATCACATTTACGGGAACCCTGTCTTGTTATCCTGTACTATGTACAGTGACCTGATATCCTGTATCATGATCAGTGACCTGTTATCCTGTATTATATACAGTGACCTGAACTCCTGAATTCCTGATCATGTCCTGCTCTTGTTATTCCCGTAAATTGATAATTAATCTAATAATTCATAAAAGAAACAACTTGCATCGGGTCGGGGGAAACTTGCGGATATCAATATGTGTTCGTGTTTACAGTGGCTTTTAGGAATGTTGTGCAACTTCATGTTCCGGTCTGACCTGTGGGCCTCCAGGGGACCGAGGGGAGAGCTGGCTCCCTCATTACTGGTACCATCATGATAAGGGCATACATAAGTCCCTCCTGTTTAGCCTTGCGGCTGGCTTCCGTTTCCATGCAACGGAACAATCCTGGGCCGTGGTCCCGGTATGTACGGGACCCACTGTAAACATAGTTCGTTGATACCCCCGCTGGTTTCCAATAACAACCTTGCTTTACTCGGATATGGATCTATGTGTGCTGGGACGCTAGTTCACATAGCTAGATATCAGGGTAAGACGAGTAATGATAAAGTGTCTAATAACCGGCTCTTTAAGTTGTAAGTAGAGGTATGTGGAATGGGACGCATACTGAAGCCTGCAGCTTAAACGGCTTTGAATCTGTGTTATGCCTTACCATATTTGCTTGTCCTAGATTTTACATCGGATTTCCGGCTTTATGAGAATTATAGTATTAACTGCTCATGCCCTGCTCTATTCCTTGTATCCACCTGCCTCCTGCTCATTATATTATCATGCCCTGAGTGCAGTCTGGTTGTATGTGCTTAGATTATGGTGACATAAGATAAGGGTATATAGATGAGGGTTTCCTTGTTTGGATTATTCCTTCGACGTACTAGTCTTATGGAGCCGTGATCTGAAACCATACAATCAGATTTGCTCGCCCTCGGCTTTATTTGGTTTTATCACTATACATGTGCTTACCCTTGCTCGCCACTTGGCTTTTGTATCACACTCGCCTGGGGAGTTTCATCTGACTCCCCTGGATTCTCACGTCCAGGTCATGGAGCTTGGAGCGTGTGGATTCCCCCTGTTGCTGATCAGAGTGGCGCAGCGGTAGCGTGGATCTCCAGCAGACCGTTCAGAGTTCTATCCTTCCAGGCCCCCTTGTTCGGCTCTAGAGTTTTCCTGTTATGACTCTGAGCCTGTCTGTGTACTGTTCATACTTGTACATCTCTTTGTAATCTCGCAATTGCGCCTGTCAGGTGATGTAATATTCATGTAATATTGGATCACCTCTGGTGATAACTTTGTAAATGTACTCATATGTTGGAATGTATAATGCACCACTTGCTTCCGTACTCTGATTCTTGCCTGTACTGATGCTTAGCGTATATACGTGAAGGTACTTCTGACTTGCGTATATACGTTGCAGTAACGTCTCCGTATCCGCCAGGATCGGGGCGTTACAGGGTGGTATCAGAGCCTAGGCTCTCACCTCCTCAGTACGTCCAGACGGCAAATTAATGGTAAAGAAATTTGCAACTGGAATGCATGAGTCTTGGTTATACAATCCAACTACAAGTACAAAGTTATCCATTCTCTCTTGATAATCTTATCCTTGAATTCTGAAGTTCTCCCATCCTTTCATACTTCAGTTTCTTGTTATTCTTGGACCAACTCAGACATGAAAAGATGGGGAAATCATAACGGTTCTGGTTCTTCCTAGGGTAACCCTAATGGAGAAAATCTTGATTTAAGACTATCTCTGCAAGATATGATGAGACACGATCAAGTACAGGCGAAGGTCCCGCACCAAGGATCATTGGTTGCACTCCGGGAACAGAAGCCAGGCGACATGTTAGATTTCAAGAAATTACAGCCGGCAATCTTTTCAAGCATGGAGAAGCCCTGGATGCATAGCAGTGGTCCGTAAACCTGATGGATCTTCTAAGTCAACTTGGGTCCCTGACGAGAACTAGGTGAAAATGATCAAGATTCAGTTAGAAGATGTAGCCTGGATGTAATAGTTGGCGGAAGCAGCGAGACTGGGAAAGCCCAACACTTGGGACTAGTTCTCGAAGGATTTCTATAGGAAGATTCTTCTCTGTAATAGCCCAGGAAGAAATGAAGAATGATTTATCAAATTGCGGTAGGGAGATTGGATTGTAAATAAGCACACTGCAAAATTCCTAAGGCAAAGTCGGTCGGTGTTTTACATGGTGGCCGATAAGGAGAACCGAGCAAGCAATATCTTAAGTGAGAAATGAAGATGAAGAGCAGGATGTTTCTTATCCCCAAGCAGCCCAAGGAGTATTCTCAAGTTCTTCAGTCATCATCCGGGAAGTGGAATGGACCCAGAAGAGAAAGATTAGGATGAGTTGCAGATGAAGTTGGTGAAGAGACCCTCTTAATTGATGGAAGTAAAGGCTCAGACAGGCCTCTGGACGCCCTACTAGCTAAGCCATCCCTCTAACCCTGCCCACAACATATGACCGGTGGATATTGTCTGGAGCTGGGCATCTACAACACAACCACCAGAAAGGTTATGAATTTTGTCATACACGGGTTCAGAGATTAGTTGAAAGGTGACGGTCTGTTCAAGGAAGCAGAGAACATTACACCGATCAGATCAACCCATCCAGTATCACCGTCGTGAGGGAATCTAGGACCTACTGTCAGAATAACCTCGCTTCATCCTCAGCATCCAGCATGGAGTCGTATACAAAGGAGACTAAGAGTTAGGGCACATGGTAGAAGGAGGCAAGCATAAAATCTGACTGAAGAGGAAGTCAGGATGCTCAAGATGATGGAGTAAGAACAGGAAGGATGCTCAATATCTGAAGGAGGAATCCTTGAAGGACTGACCGTAACCATTGTCCCCATTTTTAGCATGTCCGGGAGTTGGTAAACTTCTCTATATCATATCCTCCTCATTGCACTATCACCATCAATCCTAGTCCGTCCTATCTCTCTCCCTATTTCATGATTCCTATCTCTCCTATTTTTGCTATTCTGATTTTTATAACCTTTATGCCAACTTAAGATATGCGTAGCTAGAGAGGTAATAGCAGGGCAGATGTAGTCACTCTCATTATGTTCTGGCATTCCTCGACTCTGGTATATCACATTGTCTTATACTGGGCAGATCTTCGGCCTCGCATTATATTCTTGTATTTATGGATACATCATGGGAGACTAGTACATCAAACAGAGTAGTCGTCACTTATATAGTCAGATAGATTGCATCATTTCATGAGGAGTGTCAGTATATAACAGTAATTCAGAATCAGGACTTCTGGCAGACAAAGTTATGATATTTTTCATTCCTATTCCTCTAATAGCGATCATGATTTCTTCGACTATGTTCATGGAACTCGGGTATTCTCAGAGCTAATCTGCAGTCAGGTTATTATTTAGAAGACAGTATTCGAGACTCGTTTTAATTCTTGTGATTTCTTGATCGTGTTCTCAGAGCCAATAACTCCTGGCAGTTTTTATTGATTTGATGGACCAAAGGTTCCGCTAGCCTCGCTAAGCGAGGGTCGTGTTCTAGTCATTCGTGAACTTAACCGGGTGTGAGTTTCGCTGCACCCTGGTGCTTAGCATTTAGTGTTGTGTTACGCGCTGGCTTCGCCTCGTGAGCTTCGCCAATTGCGAGCCTCGTAGAGAGCTAGCTTCGCCGCACCCTAATGCTTAACACCTGAGCTGTGTTACGCGATAACCTCATCTAGGCTTAGTTTCATCCGTGGCTAGTCCCTTCAGTGCTTGGCACTCTAGCCATTCCTCGGATTTCTTCTAGCGTACTTTTATGGATCTGCTGAACAGAGTTCCATCACTATATCTGAGCTATCGCCATGGCCTTGTCAATGATCCATTCTACAAATCTTGCAGGGCTCAGATATCTTCTTCCTGTTTCATCTGCAGTCGGTTTATCATTCATAAGTCAGTATTCCAAATTCTTCACAGTTATTCTTGGCTACGTCTTTCAGAGTTAACAAAGCCCAGTATGCAGCCCGTCAGTGATTCTACTGCAAAAGGACAACATCTTACTATGCAGGGTTTTATATTATAATATGGACTTCAGCACTATGGATTTCATTAGCTTTAGCTTACAGTCTGATCGAAGTATTATTGATTATCTTACCAAGTCAGCTCACTTTATATTGTTCAGAATGGGTTAGTCCTTTGAAGTTCTGGCAGTGTTCTTTTATAAGCAGACATCAGATCAGTATTATTATGGCACCGTCAGAGGATGTATATATACGGCAGAAGTGCAGAGATGCTTTAGTCCTGAGTTAGTTGTTCAGTCAATCTGGGGGAACAGCTCATAGTTATTCATATCTTGATTGGCATAATCCTCATTCCTACCTTTTTGTGTTCATTTCACCCTTATCGAAATTGCGAGGACGCAATTTTTTTGTAAGGTGGATGGAGTGTAACACCCCGTTCCTGGAATACGTACTTAGTTGCGTATTCATATTTTTCGATCGTATTTTTCGATTTACTTCCTGTATTTATTTTGTATTATGAATTCTTTATATGATAGTTTTGTCTTGGATTTGGATTCGTGGACTCGGAGTCAGCCCTAGTCTGAACCGAGGGCCCGATCCTAGAGTATTACTCGATTTGATCTTTTTGTTATTCCAAATTGACCGATTTTAGTTTTAAATACTGTTTTCTAATATTTTGAATTTTTCATGATTTTCTGGAATTTTCCTGAATTAAGTTGAAAATCTTCAAAACCGGTGTCGACCAGTACCGCTGACCGATTCCCAGATTTTTAATTTACAAACTAATTGAAATTTCTAAAAGTGTCTTTAGACATTATTTCTCAAAATCACATTCCTATCTAAATACCTTTTTCTGAGGATTTTACGAATTTATGGAAATTCCACCGGAGTCGGTATCGGCCAGTATCGCTGGTTGATTCCGGGACTATCGGGATTGAATTTCTGAATTCCGCTTTCACTTTACTTCTTAAAATCATATTTTACTCTTTAATACATTTTCTGGGATTTTTCAGAATTTATCAAAATCCGGCCGACCCGGTGTGGACCGGTATCGGCGGCTGACTTCCGGATTTTTAATTTGAAAACGGGATTTTATTTTGGAAAACCGATTTCGTATTATTCCTCTGGATGACGTTTTCTACCTCCGGGTATTTTGGGGATTTTTCTGGAACAGTCGATTTTCGCGGCCATATTATAATATTATTATTCTTCCAATTCATTCTTTTCTTTCTTTCTTTCTTTCCTTTTTCTTTTCCCCCACTGACTCAGCCCACTCCCCCCACGTGGGAGACACCACCCCCTCACTCATTAATCCTCTCCCATCTATCAATCACCATCACAATCTCTCTCTCTCTCCTTTTACTTTTTCTTTTTCTTTCTTTTTCTTTTCTTTCCTTTTTCATTTCTCTTCTCCTTCACTTCGTGGCCGACGACCCAATCCAACCGGCCACCTCCACCGCCGGTGCTCCGGCCACGGCGCCGGCGAGGGACCTCGAGCTCCGGCCTCCTCTTCTCCTCACCTTTTCTTTTCTTCCTTTTCTTTTCTTTTCCATTTCTTTTCTTCCTCTCCCTTGGGACCGGCAACCACCATCACCTTCACCGGCTCCCCTTCTTCTCCGGCGCCCCGGCGAGGGCGGGCCGCCGCCGGCGCTGTGCCGGCGGCCTTGGGCGCGGCCAGGGGGCCACCCGGCCCCCTGTGCGCTGCTGTGGAGGGGGCAGCAGCCCCCTCCTTCTCCTCTCCTGGGGTGGCCGGCGCCACCCCTGTTCTGGCGCCGCCGGCGCTGTGCCGGCGGCCGTGGGCGGCCAGGGGGCCCGCCTGGGCCCCCTGTGCTGGGCTGAGAGGGGGGCAAGCCCCCTCTCTTTTCTCTGCTGGAGGGGGGCACAGCCCCCTCCTTCTCTCTGTTGAGGGGGCAGCCGCCCCCTCCTCCTCTGCCGGTGGCCGACGCCGCCCGGCGCCGCCACCTGGCCGGCGGCCAGGTCCGGCCAGGGGGCTCCAGCCCCCTGCGCGTGTGTGGGAGGGGAGCAACAGCTCCCCTGCTCCCAGTCTCTCTCTCTGCATTTCTCTTCTCTCTCTCTCCCTGCGTTTCTCTCTCTCCCTCTCTCTCTCCTGGGTCTCTCTCTCTCTCTCTCCTGAATCTCTCTCTCTCCTCCTGGTTCCTCTTCCTGTTCGTCTTCTCCATTTGGACATGACTCTTTCAGAGCCGGCCACTCCTTTTGGATTGGGGCCGTGCTCTTCTTCGTCGGCAAGACTCAAGAGCCGGCCCCTCCTTTTGGATTGGGGCCGCGTTCTTCTCCGTTGGCAAGACTTAGGGCCGGTACCCTCCTTTTGGATTGGGGCCGAACTTCCCTTCGTCGGGCGCAGCAAGGAATCTTGTCGGCGAGTGATTTTCCTCGCCAAGACTTTCCTAACGCGGATCTCACCCCGCGTCTAGGCAATCTCTTAACGCGCTCCGCGCGTTTTCTGTATTAACGCGACGCAGAACCCACGTCCGCGTCCGCGTTTCCCTCGCGTCCGCTTGAACGCAGATCTCGCGTTTGAGGCATCTCTGCGACGCGAACCGCGCGTCTGCGAACCCCGCGTTGTGGCTCCTTCGCGACGCGACTCCCGCGTCTGCGAACCCCGCGTCTGCTATTCCTGCGTCTGTGACTCCCGCGTCTGGGATTGCCGCGTCTGCTATTCCCGCGACGCGACTCCCGCGTCTGCGTCCCCCGCGTCTCTCACTCCCAAAACCCGCGTCTCCCTGAGTCTCTTTCTCTCTCTAAGTTTCTCCCTCTTCCTCTCTCTAACTCTTTCTCTCTCCTCTTCACTTTCTCTCTCCTCATATATATATATTTTATGGCGCGTGCGCGAGTTCCATGGATTCCAGACCTTTCGGCTTTCTGGTGATTTAGGCGAGTGTCCTCGCTCTCGCCTCCATTTGGGTTTCCCCGCTTCGTCGGGTCGACATGTATTTTATTCTATGTTTCCATGTATTTTGTATTGGGCTGAGTCCCTGTATCTGTGTATGGCCGAGTGCCAATCTCTGGACATGTATTGCTCTGTGACGAATGCTTGTACTAGGGTAGTTTACTTCTTGTACTCATACCATGCCTGTGATGTATTGTACTGCCTTATACCATACTTGGCTTCCGGACCCCTTCAGCCTCCGGTCACTCACTGTCTCGAAAGAGAGGTGATTGGGACTGGCAGGTCTCTCAGTTCAGCCTCCGGTCACTCACTGTCTCGAAAGAGGCGTGATTGGGATCGTCAGGTTTCTTAGCTCCGCCTGCTTGTTCAGCTCCGCCTGGTTATCATGATCAGCGTTCAGCGCTTTACCACTAGATTCGTCTAGGCGAGTTGCTGCCGGATTTACCGCTCGTACTTCAGTCGAGTCGTCCCGGTAACCTCGCCAGACGCTCCAGTGTTAAATACTGTTTGCTGTCTGTACTTCCAGCTTGCTCAGCTCCGCTTTGTTGTGCTCAGTTACTATTCTACCACCGTGTCATTTCTTCATACCTGTCATTTATGCATGTTACTATTTAACACATGTATATCACCTGTCAACTGACTTGTTATCACCTAACACCTGACATGCTACTTCTTGGCAAGGCCCCTTGTTATGATATGACTTGCCACTGGATTATTATCAATCTCTTGACCTGACTGGTTACCTGTCTAATATCATCATCCTGTCATGCTATCACTTGACACCCAGCATGATATACTTGACCTGTGATTATCACATTTACGGGAACCCTGTCTTGTTATCCTGTACTATGTACAGTGACCTGATATCCTGTATCATGATCAGTGACCTGTTATCATGTATTATATACAGTGACCTGAACTCCTGAATTCCTGATCATGTCCTGCTCTTGTTATTCCCGTAAATTGATAATTAATCTAATAATTCATAAAAGAAACAACTTGCATCGGGTCGGGGGAAACTTGCGGATATCAATATGTGTTCGTGTTTACAGTGGCTTTTAGGAATGTTGTGCAACTTCATGTTCCGGTCTGACCTGTGGGCCTCCAGGGGACCGAGGGAGAGCTGGCTCCCTCATTACTGGTACCATCATGATAAGGGCATACATAAGTCCCTCCTGTTTAGCCTTGCGGCTGGCTTCCATTTCCATGCAACGGAACAATCCTGGGCCGTGGTCCCGGGTATGTACGGGACCCACTGTAAACATAGTTCGTTGATACCCCCGCTGGTTTCCAATAACAACCTTGCTTTACTCGGATATGGATCTATGTGTGCTGGGACGCTAGTTCACATAGCTAGATATCAGGGTAAGACGAGTAATGATAAAGTGTCTAATAACCGGCTCTTTAAGTTGTAAGTAGAGGTATGTGGAATGGGACGCATACTGAAGCCTGCAGCTTAAACGGCTTTGAATCTGTGTTATGCCTTACCATATTTGCTTGTCCTGGATTTTACATCGGATTTCCGGCTTTATGAGAATTATAGTATTAACTGCTCATGCCCTGCTCTATTCCTTGTATCCACCTGCCTCCTGCTCATTATATTATCATGCCCTTCGTGCAGTCTGGTTGTATGTGCTTAGATTATGGTGACATAAGATAAGGGTATATAGATGAGGGTTTCCTTGTTTGGATTATTCCTTCGACGTACTAGTCTTATGGAGCCGTGATCTGAAACCATACAATCAGATTTGCTCGCCCTCGGCTTTATTTGGTTTTATCACTATACATGTGCTTACCCTTGCTCGCCACTTGGCTTTTGTATCACACTCGCCTGGGGAGTTTCATCTGACTCCCCTGGATTCTCACGTCCAGGTCATGGAGCTTGGAGCGTGTGGATTCCCCCTGTTGCTGATCAGAGTGGCGCAGCGGTAGCGTGGATCTCCAGCAGACCGTTCAGAGTTCTATCCTTCCAGGCCCCCTTGTTCGGCTCTAGAGTTTTCCTGTTATGACTCTGAGCCTGTCTGTGTACTGTTCATACTTGTACATCTCTTTGTAATCTCGCAATTGCGCCTGTCAGGTGATGTAATATTCATGTAATATTGGATCACCTCTGGTGATAACTTTGTAAATGTACTCATATGTTGGAATGTATAATGCACCACTTGCTTCCGTACTCTGATTCTTGCCTGTACTGATGCTTAGCGTATATACGTGAAGGTACTTCTGACTTGCGTATATACGTTGCAGTAACGTCTCCGTATCCGCCAGGATCGGGGCGTTACAAAATGAAGGTGAGAGAAGAAAGAGAGACTCTAAAGAAAAAAACAATAGCTTTCAAGGCTACTCCATCATCCTTTGATGAAGAAGAATCGTCAGAAGACTGTGATGAGGACTTCGCATTGCTCATTAAGAAAGTGGGAAAGATGTTTTATAAAAAGGGAAAAAAGCAGCTTCCGAAGAGAAAGACATCAAGGAAGATTCGAAAATAAGAAGGAGGAGATGGGTCCTTACTTTCAATTTAAGAAGACGGGCCATCTAACTGCGAATTGCCCCTCACTTCAAGCTACTACCTCCAAGAATGTGCATAAGAAGAAAAAGGCGATGGTAGCCACTTGAGATGATTCGGAAACAGATTCCGAAGAGAAGATTGATGTCGCACATGTTTGCTTCATGGCAAAAGAGAGGAAGCTTCTATGGTAAATCTCGAAAGCTCTTTAGAAGATAATAATTTAACTATGGATGAACTTGCACAATTTGTTAAAAAATTACAAAATAGATATGAAATTTCTCTTGCAAAAAATAAAAAATTAAAAAAGAAAAATGATTTTCTAATAAGCTAGAAATTATTGTTAAAGATAAAAATGACTAATCCATTTCTTTTGAGAAAATGAAAAGAATTTTGATAAATACAAACTTGTTTGTAAGGGTAAAATCTCAAATATTACTTTTAACAGAAATGAATTTTCGGATATCCAAAAACATATTGATGTTTTAGATACCGCCTTGAAAAAGTGTGCCATGAACAAATTTGCTTCTATGTTTTCAAAGGGAAAAACTCAAAGGAAGCATACACCTCATTCATCTCACACGCACCATGAAAAACATGTACAACATGCACATGCACACACACACATCAATATAAGCATGCTTTCATGTATGACAAAGTGTACACATGTGCACATTGCGGCCGCAAAGGCTATTTGGCAAAATTTTGTTATGCTAAGTTAAATATGTTAAATAAAAATATTTGGGTTCGAGAAAATACTAACCCATAGGACCCAAAAAGATTTGTGTATCAAAGAACACACCAAACTTGATTGATGCATGTGTGTCCTCCTCCTCCAAGACTTAAGGGGAGATGGTGGCTTGGTGGTGGATGCATCAAAGCTCAAAAGATCAACCGTCACATTGCATCACTATCAAGAGGCACCTATTTTGGAGATTGTTCATGATTTGGTAACTTTTTCACTTAAAATTTTCATTTCTAGCTAAATCTATACATGCTTAGGATTAGCTAGTTTTTCTTTTATGGAAATATGTTTTACCTTTTTTTAAACGCCCTAAATCCCAATTTTTCACTCATTTCTCTTCCTCCATTAACTCTCTCTTCCTCCTCCCTGTTTTTCTTCACCCCCTTCACTCTAATCCTTCCAAATCACCTCTAATCCTAAATTAAACTCTTAAATTGGTTGGATCTCTCCTCAACACTCCAGATCTGTTTGATTTTAAGGAAATTTTTTGGTTTTTTCAAGGTATAATCTCTCATCTCTCAAAATCTTCTTGATTTCATCGTTTGCCAGAAATATTTCTATATTTCATGTCAAATCATTGTTTATCATCTTCACTATGTCAAAAGGGCTAGATCTGAGAAGGCTAAATGACCTGAACCATCTTCTAACCCTTTTATTTCTCAAAGTGCTTCTCATAGATTTTCAGTGATCCATAATAAACATGTTATTTCTAATTGAACTGTTTTGGTTGCTAATTTTGAGCACCTGAATCTAGCTAGCATTTTGAATACAAGCTTCCTTGAACATCTTATTACCATTAAGAAACTAGTTTACCCTGAGCTTATGAACTATTTTTACTCTAATCTGACTTTCCAAAATAATCACGTCAGATCTAGGGTCTGGGTAAGGACATTAACATTTCTCTAGATCGATTTGTCTATCTGTTATACCTCTCCTACGAGAGTGTAGATATTTACAATATTGATCTTCATAATTTTGACTATCCTGACGATGAATCTATCCTCACCGCATCTCTCTGCTTCACGATGATGACAACCCCGCTTTAGTTAGGAATGAGGAGGTAAAGTATTACACACTCACCGCCCAAGTCCTAACTAAAATCGTGTTCTATAATCTGCTACCAAATTTAGGAGAATATATTCACGTACGGGGTTCTACTCCCCTCTTGATCTATTGCCTTTTGAAAGGCATTAGAGTTAATATTCTGAAGCTCATCATTGATTATATGGCTTCTGAGCACCTCCTGATCCTAAACCGGCACTTGCCATTTGGGATGCTCATTACCTATCTCCTCAAACAACTAAAATTTGATCTCTTTACTGAACGGTCCATCGAACTGTCAGTTGATATCAACAACACTCTCCTAAAGAGGACGCATGCTAGGGAGCGTGTTCCTGCTCCTTAGCCCCCTCCTATCATTCCTGTTGTTGTCCATGGATCCTCTTCAGCCTCTTTTGATCCATACTCAGCTCTATCTGCTCAGCTTTGAAAGCATGACCTGAAGATGACTGCAAATTTTTAACAGATAGAGCACAGAGTTGACAATGTCCTGCAGTACATTTGCGCTTCTATTCTCTATCTGTAGACTTGTGTTGACGAGGTCTATAGTAGGAACGCTTGGCCTGTTTCACTTTCAAGAGGCCATTCGCAGCCCCTTCCTACATCGGGTCCTCCGTTTAATACTTGGGTACCTCCTCCAGTTCCTTCCTAGGCACCTGCTCCTCTTAAAGATCCCAACTTTCAGGAAGATTGACCCCTTTTGTTGATGACAAAACGGGGGGAGAGAGATTCTATGGAGTTATCTTGGGTGTTTTTATTTGAGTTTATATTTTTGTACTTTTTATTTGTGGACTTGTAGCATTTGGTGGACATGTGTGTGATTTTACATTGCAGTACTTATTTTGTGGTATGTAACTTGTTTTGAGGCTGACACGAACCTCTGTATGGACAAATGTATTTTATGATATCACTATTGTCTTTGAGAAATTATGTATCTCCTTCTTTCTGTTGGTATATTTGATACATATCTTCGTGTGGTATGCGGCATGTTTGTATTTTTTATGTATCCTTTGTAAACTAACCATCTACCACTTGTTTTGGAGGTTGGAGGTTATTGGTTGGTTAGAGGAAACCGTTTGTGCATACACTGTTGTAAGTCTGTATTCTTGGTATGCATAGATAGGTCGCATAGATCTTCATTGACATATCTTATTCATATGCTTTTATTGATGCATCTAAGTTATATGTCATATTTTGATATATGCATGTGTTTAGGGGGAGCTTCGCTTGAAGTCTCTTCCCAAATTATTTGTGATAACTCTATATATTGCCATCATCAAAAAGGGAAATATTGTTGGCCCAAAGGCCATTAGCCCTAGTTTTGATGATAATAAAACATATGTATCCATGTTTCTAATAATTTTGTTTAATAAAATTTCAGGTTAACTATTTGTTGCATTTCGGCTCCATCACAAGACTCATACATTTGGAAGCCAAGAAGATGTAGATTCTAAAGCCTAGCACATAGAAGAGCTC
The DNA here is from genome assembly GCA_038442645.1 of Agave tequilana. Classification (NCBI taxonomy): domain Eukaryota; kingdom Viridiplantae; phylum Streptophyta; class Magnoliopsida; order Asparagales; family Asparagaceae; genus Agave; species Agave tequilana. The sequence goes on along the minus strand of JAVJIF010030512.1, from coordinate 29,771 downwards.
AAAGCTCAAGTATACAAGAGAAGACTTTATCAAGATTTATATTTTTACTTTTTGTATTTTAGATAGGATTTATAGTCATTTGTTAAAACCAAGATGATATAGGTTGATAGCTTTTAAGATTGACACACATACACATATATCCTATACGTTTTTAAAAAAGAATTCATAACTATTCTCTTTATCGATTTCAAAATCGAGTTTCAGAAAAATGAGTTTCAGAAAAATTGAGTTTTCGATTCAGAAAAGTGTTTTATGAAAATATGGTTCTAACTCTGTTTTGTGTTGATCCATGATCATGCATGTTTCTACAAGTCCCTAGAACTCTATTTTGTGTTTAAAGATCAAAAGTTATTTTGTCAGAAAAAATGGTTTCACAAAGATTTCAATACCCTACTTTTGGCCCATTATCCGTCGACCAACCGGTCGACCATAGGCAGAGCAAAATTGATCTGTCGGTTGATCGGACCGACATGCACCAAAGTGCATTTGTGCACTTCGGTCAACCAACTGCAAGAGCCTTGCTCTCGGTTGGGTCCAGTCGACCACCTTGCTCGACCGACAGATAGTCTAGCTCTCTAGTTGGGAACAACGGTCGACCGACCAGTCGACCGTTATCCCCAATGGTTGAAAATTTGACCGTTGGCAGTCGACTGGTCGGTCGACCGACAGAAGAATTTTCTTCTGTATTTTTTCCAAACAGTTATATTTTTTTGTCTTTTTCTAGGTCTTTTCCCAATGACTCTTTTTGGTCTTCTACTCGTGTTTTCATCCCCAATGAATAGTGGGATTATAGAAAACTTTACAACAAAATTTCTAAAGTTTAGATCAAGTGTTTACAAGTTTACATCAACATTTAGCTTTTTCTTCAAAGATTTCTTTTTGAGCCAAAATTTCATATTCTCAATTTTTAGCTTGAGCCTTCCCTGTACATCACTACAAGCTATTTTCACTATACAATCCCAAAGAGTTTCACCTCCTCATCTTGGTTATAAGATTGTACTTGTGAGCCATTTGTTATCAAGTGAAAATCTCTGTTTTTGTTCTATTGAGAAGTTGTAGAGGTTGCGGCCTCAAGTAAGCTAGTGAACTCCGTGTTGGTGTTGCGGCACCGTGAGAGAGAACTTGTGAGTCTATTGAGTTCTAATGAGAACTTGTAATGATTGACGATCTAGTGAGATCGGTCATAGTGAAAATCCTTCATAGTGTTGAAGGCGAGGACGTAGAGCAGTGGCTCGAACCTCAAAGCATATCATCATGTTTGCGATTGCTTACTCTTTCTCTCTTCACTCTACTCTCTCTTTTATTTCTTGCATTCTCATATTGTTTACTTATTTGCAAGTATTCCTTAAGTTGTGATTGGTTTTTGCTAGGTTGCTATCAAGTAAATTTTAAATCCGCATTATTTACTATTTAGTATAGTCATCACATATTCACCCCCCTCTAGGTGATTTCATAAAGGACTCCATACAATTGTGGAAGCCCAACCCACAATGTTTGAACACCAAAGCAGAGAGGTATCATTGGCTTGTAATTTTTGGGTACCAAGTCTAATCCTACTAGGAGTAATAATTATCCTTGAGGTAATTAATGATAAGGATCTCATATATCTGCTTAAATCCTAACATAATCCAATTATGATTACAATTTAACCTAGCTAGCTTCTACATAAAGTACACTTAATTAAGGCCCAATTCTGATTCACTGAATTTAGAAAGTTCCAGTTTGATCAAGAACAACTAGCTAGTTAATTTCATGGACTTTGTTCAAGATTTTGGTACTAATGTCAATGACGCATCTCTCCCAAAAGCCCAAGATTTGGCCGAGTTTGGTTTAGGCAGCAGATTTTGATCTTGAAACAGAGATTCTTTGTGCTAATGTTCTTGATCTTGGCTTTGATGATGCTGATATTAGGAAACTGTTAATCAGTCTCAGATTCACAGACGATAATGATGATGCTTCTTCCGACACATGAAGATGTTGCTGTCAAAGATCTTCTTTGAGTGCTCAATGATGCTGAAGCTCTTTTGCAAGAGTGTATCAATAAGCGATTATGGGATGACGATTTTGTTGCAAGTCGACATGAAGAGATTTGGAGTGTTGCTGATGGATTTCTTCTGTGGGTGTTGGCGACTGCAGATTTCACCAAGCTGAAGTTTTGAATTATGCCCTATTTGTTTTCATGTCAAGATGCAAATAGTATGCAGGTTATTATGTCAGTCTGTAGTTTCAACCTGCATGAAAGCAGAGTCAATATGGGGTTGGTGAATAGCTACAGAATTTTGAGTTCTTTTTTATGAACTTTAGTTAGTACCCGAAGTTGTCCACTGTCACGCCCCGCTTCCCAAAATACGCGGAAACGGAGTCGCGACGAGAGTCGGCGACGTATATACGCAAGGAAAATACCTCACGTATATACGCTAAGCCCAAATTAACATGAACAAGCTATAAATCAGAACTATAATAATCATCGATCACTGCAATAATACATATAAGACTACACAGGATCTGAAATGAATGAGGAATAGAATAACAGGCTAAATGTGATGTACAAGAATCAAGGAATAATAGCAGGAAAAAGAAAATGCAAGAGTACCAGAATCAAAGGGAGAGTGGATTCAGCTCCTCACAAAGCGTACAGTCTCAACGAACACCTGCACAATAGAAACAATCGTCCAATATCTGGACGTGCAAATCCAGGGTCGTCAGAACGCGACCATGGTGAGTGTGTGTGTAAAGGGGAAAGAGCTCATGCATGAGAAACAGTGCATACATAATAATAACAGATAACTGAAAGCACAAAATAATATAATAAACACCGAATAACAACATGTATGTAGAACAAGGCAGCTAACATAACTGTAAATAACAACTGACGTTATGGTGTGTAACCTAGCATGTCACTAGTTGTTATACAATCCGGTCATGGTTATAGTTATATGTCTATCACAGCGATATAAATGTACAGTCAGGTGATATAGTCAGTCACAATACATTAACAGTTCATTATCATTTATTATGTCAGCGAACACCAATTGCCACTTGTAATAGACGCATCCCATACTACGCCTACTACACGTGTCAATCAGGGTCCTAAGTTATTGAAATTAGTGGAAGAGACTTTGTCCATACTTTAGGTGGGTCCCGTACATACCTGGGACCACGGCCTCAGTTTCCTGGCGCTGAACCAGGCCGTACCGCTAGGTACTCAGTAACAGTAACAGTAACAGTAATCTCACTGTGAAAACAGTGGAACAGTAACAGTACAGATGGGATGTCAGTCATCCCCCAGGAACCCTGCAGTGGAACCCTCAGTCGGCTGCGCAACCTGTATCCTTGGTCCACCCAAAATACAGACGCTGTCTCCTCCATCAATCTCCCCAATCCCGGTGTAAGTTGTTCAATTACTTATTATTTATTTCAATTAAGTCAGTCAATATCAATGTCACCTAGAATACTGAGACATGCAGTGACCGTAACAGTAACAGTACAGTAACAGTAATTGTATACACGATGAACAGTAATAGGAACAGTGAACTGTAACAGTAATCGTGTATACAATGAATCAAGCTGTACCGATCGTTACAGTTTAACGATACTTTCCCAGTAATTTTCAGTAACATGAACAGTATGTTTATCAGGCAGGTATCTTATCTAATTTGTCAAGTTACCTAAGTGGTATCATGATATTTATTCAGAATCACAATATAATCTTTTTGCGTTTATCCATTATGTATTTAATAAGCGAACATGAATAATAATTGACTTGTATGAACGATAATTAAACATGAACACTGTTTAAACATAACAACGTATATTGAAACAAGTTAGAAGCACTCACGTAAAATAATATCGTAATACTCAATAAGAAAACAAAGAACACTCACCTGAGATCGTCACGGGTCCGAATATAGACGTGGCAAATCAACTCATTAATCTACATTCAATTTAAATAATAATTATAAGAAATATTTTAATTTTGAGCCATTCTAAGAGATATGACTAAAAAATAATTTTACAGAGTCACATTTCAGTTTTTGATTTTATAGAAATTTTTCTGGAATTTTTCTGATTTTTTTCTAGATTTTTTCTGAATTAATTTAAGTCTAAAATCAATTAATAATCATAACGGGTCTGTTTTTGTATTTGGGTCGGGTTAAAAATGAATTAGAACCCAAATCTGTGGGCTCACTGCAAATCTGGGCTTCTGAAATTGGGCTTTGAATTAATTTTCTATGTATTTCTTTTCCTTTCCTTTTTGTTTTATGGGTTCTGGCCTGGCCCAATTAACCAGGCCCAGTTCTTTTTCTTTTTCAATTCTTTCTTTTCTTTTATTTCTTTTGGGCTGGGCCAATAACGGCCCAGCTCCCCTCTCTCTCTCTCTTTTTTTTATTACTTTCTTTTTTTTTTCTGGGCCTGGGCCAGTTAGAGGCCCGGATTCTTCTTTTCTTTTCTTTTTTTTTTTTGTTTGGTTCTTGTGGGCTTGGGCCAGAGGCAGCCCACCCCTCTTTTTCTTTTCTTTTATTTCACTGGGCCAGGGCCATTTGCGGCCCAGTTCCTTTTTTTTTTCTTTTTTTCCTCTTAACTGGGCCTGGGCTTTACCAGGCCCTTTCTTTCTTTCTTTCTTTCTTTTTCTTTGTTTTTTTTTTTTCTTTTTAGTTGGAGGCTGCTGCTCTCGGCTTTGGCCGAGAGCAGCACAAATTAATTTTTTTTTTCTTTTTTTTTAATTTTTATTTTCCTTATATATACATTTGTGTATATATATATATATATATAGAGAGAGAGAGAGAGAGAAATGTAAATCAGCTGACACAGGAGGCAAATTCGTCCTATGTCGCACTCAAAAATCATATTTTCCGAATGAATTTTCAAGATCCGACCGTACATTATCATCTTCATATTCTAAGATATACACATATAAAAAATCAAGTGATTTGAAGTTCGTTTACTCATTGATCTAAACGTTCTATTTTGTTCTATTGTTAAAAAACCGTTAATGTTTGAACCCAAAAAAAATGTAGTAAACAAACTTCAAATCACTTAATTTTTATATGTATATATCATAGAATATGAAGATGATAATGTGCGGTTGGATCTTGAAAATTCATTCAGGAAATATGATTTTTGAGTGCGACATAGGAGGAGTTGACTCCTGTGTCAGCTGATTTACATTTCTCTCATATATATATATATATATATATATATATATATATATATATATATATATGAGAGAAATGTAAATCAGCTGACACAGGAGTCAACTCCTCCTATGTCGCACTCAAAAATCATATTTCCCGAATGAATTTTCAAGATCCGACCACACATTATCATCTTCATATTCTATGATATATACATATAAAAAATCAAATGATTTGAAGTTTGTTTACTACATTTTTTTTGGGTTCAAACATTAACGGTTTTTTAACAATAGAACAAAATAGAATGTTTAGATCAATGAGTAAACGAACTTCAAATCACTTGATTTTTTATATGTGTATATCTTAGAATATGAAGATGATAATGTACAGTCGGATCTTGAAAATTCATTCGGGAAATATGATTTTTGAGTGCGACATAGGACGAATTTGCCGCCTGTGTCAGCTGATTTACATTTCTCTATATATATATATATATATATATATATATATATATATATATATATATATATATATATATATATATATATATATCTATGTGTGTATATCTTCTAAAATTTCTATTAATGTATTATTATATTACCCAATTTATTTTATTTATTTTAATGGATAAATCTTTTAGTTTCATAAAGAAGGAATTTTAAATCATGATACGTTATAAATTCTAATTCATATCAATTGGTTTAGATCTAGAGGAGATCTAGGTTTTTTTTGCAACAAAAAGGGAATCTTAAGCATGCTTGCTAATTAAATATTTGAATTAATAAAAAATCAAATTTTTTTATACTTACTTGTTTCCTTGCTTTCTCCTTAATCTTGTATCCCGAAATCCTTCTTCGCAGTTTGAGGAAAATATGAGGATAAGGAAAGTTATACTAGAGTTTCTCTTGATGTGGGAGAGAAAGGAAATGTTTAGGTTTTATAAGGCTATAAGAGATTTTCTTTTTTTTTTTGAACCTGGACTCTAATTAGGCTAGATTAGCAATTAGATAAGAATGGAAAGTGGTAGGAAAAATCTCAAAGAGATTCTTCTTGAACCTGAACTCTAATTAGGCTAGATTAGCAATTAGATAAGAATGAAAAGTTATAGAAAAAATCTCAAAGAGATTTGATTTAGAATTTGAAATTATAGATTGTCTAGCTCATTTGATTCAAATTTAATTTCGAGTGCTCTTAGATTACACGCCAATGTGGCACAATGGTTAACTCTCTTCTCTCCCTTGTTGGGGACCTAAGTTCAATCCCCAGTGCTAGCATATATATATTATTATTATTATTATTTTTCATTTTATTTATTTATTTATTTTTATTTTACTTTATTTTTGGATATGAGTTAAAAGGGTTATGGTTTATTAGATAATTGGATCATGGGTAGATGGGTTAGAAAAGAAGATCAATTGAGAATAACGGCAACAATAACATAATAATAATAATAATGCTCATCATAATGTATAAAATATAATACATATATATACTTGTATAATTGCAATTCAAAAACATATGCACTTAATATGTATGCACATATATTTATACACCTGTATAAAATACATTAATCAATAATAATAACTAATTCTACATAAAATTAATAAGAGTAGAAATACAGTATTATTAGTTAGGGGATATTACACTCTACCCACCTTATTAAAAATTTCGTCCTCGAAATTTAAATAAAAGTAGGGAATGATAAAAGAGTCAAAATACAGGGGAAAACAATTAAGCTTCCATGTCGCCTCACTGGGACACCACGATTCCGCTGCGCGCTCTGATCTCTGCTATCAGTTCAACGGGAAGCGATCAACTCAGGGGATAAAAGCAGAGAAAATAGAAACGGAAGAAACGATAAGATTCAAGATAGGACCAAGATTACTTTAAAAGAAGAGATGCAATCAGAGAGGTCGAAAGATCAAAGAGATAGATTTTCAAAGGGAGGACAGTCAATTCCAAATGAACTGAATATCATAATGGATAGTATATGTATATTGCAGTGTAATTATAGCTCGTTTCAAGTTACAGGTAAGAATCAGGTCAGTTTTATGTCGAAATCTGGCTCTGATACCAAAGAAAACCCTGTCACGCCCCGCTTCCCAAAATATGCGGAAACGGAGTCGCGACGAGAGTCGGCGACGTATATACGCAAGGAAAATACCTCACGTATATACGCTAAGCCTAAATTAACCTGAACAAGCTATAAATCAGAACTATAATAATCATCGATCACTGCAATAATACATATAAGACTACACAGGATCTGAAATGAATGAGGAATAGAATAACAGGCTAAATGTGATGTATAAGAATCAAGGAATAATAGCAGGAAAAAGAAAATGCAAGAGTACCAGAATCAAAGGGAGAGTGGATCTAGCTCCTCGCAAAGCGTACAGTCTCAACGAACACCTGCACAATAGAAACAATCGTCCAATATCTGGACGTGCAAATCCAGGGTCGTCAGAACGCGACCATGGTGAGTGTGTGTGTAAAGGGGAAAGAGCTCGTGCATGAGAAACAGTGCATACATAATAATAACAGATAACTGAAAGCACAAAATAATATGATAAACACCGAATAACAACATGTATGTAGAATAAGGCAGCTAACATAACTGTAAATAACAACTGACGTTATGGTGTGTAACCTAGCATGTCACTAGTTGTTATACAATCCGGTCATGGTTATAGTTATATGTCTATCACAGCGATATAAATGTACAGTCAGGTGATATAGTCAGTCACAATACATTAACAGTTCATTATCATTTATTATGTCAGCGAACACCAATTGTCACTTGTAATAGACGCATCCCATACTACGCCTACTACACGTGTCAATCAGGGTCCTAAGTTATTGAAATTAGTGGAAGATGAAATCACCTAGAGGGGGGGTGAATAGGTGATGGCTATATGATAATGGCAATTATGCGGAATTTAAAAATTTAACTCTAAACAATTAGCACAATACAATATTTCTTGCAAGTAAAAGACAATGTAAAATTGCAAGTAATAAAAGAGATAGAGTTAGAAGAATTTGAGCAAACGCAAACACGCCGATATGTTTCCGAGGTTCGAGCCACGCTCTACGTCCCCGCCTTCACACTTGAAGGATTTCCACTATTGAGGATCCCACCGGATCAACAATACAAGGACAACACTTGTCCGTCTCCCGTGATGACACTTCACCACCTTGAGCACACTAGCTCGCCTTGAGGCCGATGCCTCTACAACTTCACTCAATTACAATGGAAGTGATCACACTTGATCACTTTACAAAAGAGCTCACTAAGCACAATCCTAGAACCAAATAGGAGACTTAGAGTATGGGATTGTGTAGTGCAAAACAAGAGAGAAGTAGAGGAATAGGCTCCAAGTAAGGTGTATGGAATTTTGGCTTTGGAGAGAAAAATCTTTTCTAAACTTAAACTTTGGAAATCTTGAAAACTCTTGTAAAAACTCTTGATCTTCTTTTTAAAATTGTTGGTTATGTCACTTGAAGTGACCACCTATTTATAGGGGTCAAAAACTGCTCAAGAGATTCGTTGGAGACAAATCCCTAAAGTCAAAGAGTCAGAAAATATAGCTGTTGAGTCTGTCAGAATTTTTGACAGAGTGCCGGTCGACCGGGTCGGTCGACCGCCAACGGTCAAAAATCCGACCGTTGGGGCTCACCGGTCGACCGGGTCGGTCGACTGGCAATTTCCAGAGAACACAGGGTTTGGGCCGGTCGAGTATCGGTCGACTTCCGGTCGACTGATACGCACATGCACAGTTGTGCATGTCGGTCGAGTGCCGGTCGACTGCCGGTCGACCGGGCACTGTGAATTCTGTAAAAACAGAATTTACAGACCTGGAAAATTTTGGATTTTGGTTTTTGGGTCTTGGGTTAAATACTTTGGTCTTGAAAAATCATAAAGTATGAGCATGTGTCATACTACTATCAAGGTAAAATACTTTGATAAAAAATCTTTTGATAAAACTTGATTTTCCATAAAATGTTTTTCCAAAAACTAGTCTTTCTAAAATCGTATTTCCAAAATAAATATGTTCATTTAAAAACTAAGTTTGGAAATGGAAATAGAAAGTCTTTTTGAAGCCATAAAATACTCTAGAAAATGTGTGTGTGTGATATCCCATATCTCTACTTCTACTATTTAGTTTTGACAAAATATCTAAAATGAAAATAAACAAAATACAAATCTTGGATTCTTTAGCAAGTCTTGATCTTTTTCTTGACCTATTCTTCAACGCATATTCCCGAAGCTTCCTATGTGCTTTAGCTTGGGAGTGCAAATCTTGGGCGAACTCCAAAAGTGTGAGTCTTTTAGCGGAGTCGTCAAAATCTGTTTCTTGAACCTGAAATACTTTTAAACAAGATTATTAAATACATAACTAAATACGTTTTGCTATCATCAAAATAACCGGGATAATGGCCTTTGGGCCAACAATCTCCCCCTTTTTGATGATGGCAAAACATATGTAGTTATCACAAGATATTTTGGGTAGAGTCTTCAAATGAAGCTCCCCCTCAACACAAGCATATATAAAAATCATACTCAGGCATATTATCACAATTAATAAATCATAAACATCATATATCCATGCCCACAAAAAAATATCAACTACTCATGTCATATCATAGATAAAAGGAAATGAGTCTCGAGTCTCAACATGACATAAATACATAACACAAAAGATACATGTCCACAACACAAAAATAAAAGGTGTCCAACATAAACAAAGTAAGCAAGTACATAACAAAGGTGTCCAACACAACATAACAAAATAACAAAGTCACAGCAAAATATCTCTCTCTCTCCAAATATCTCTCCCCCTTTTTGACATCATCAATAAAGGGGAGGTCACTCATCAGCATCATTAGCAGCATCACTCAGTGGCCTCGTCATCCTCCTCCTCGTCATCACCAGAGGCCTCAGCCATCGTCTGATCATCACCATCATCTGAGGAAGAAGAGGAATCTACCTCCTCTGTATCCAAGGCATCAACTCTGGGGCGCGGTGGTGGAATAGAGACGCGAGCTCTGGGAGGGAAAGGAGGACCAGTGGCAGGGAGTCGACGAGCACCCGGAGTCCCATCAGGAACGACTATGTCAAGTTTTGTGAACAGAGACTGAAACTGAACATCCACAAATCTCATGGATTCAGCCATATAAGACAAGTCGTTTCGGACCTCCGCCCGAAAAGCAGCATCCATAGCAACACGAGACTCCATATCTGCACGAAGTGCAGAGATTTGCTCACCGACCCAGGCTTGATGTGCCTCGATCTGCGAGCGGAGCTCAGAAGAAGAAATACCCTGAAACTCAGGAGCAGGAAAAGCAGGGCCTGGAGCTGGAGCAGGATCAACAGGAGGAATAGGTGGTGGTTGCACAGGTGCGTGTCTACGCAACTGAGCTTCCATCATCTTCAAAGCAGCAGCATTGATATCAGATGAGGGTTTAGAAGGGGCTTGACCAGAAAGATCAAAATCTAAAGCCTTAAGCAGATGGGTAATGAGCATGCCGTAAGGCAGACTCCTACCAGCAGTGCGGATCTGATCACAACTCATGTGAGAGGCGATAACTCGAGGGAAATTTATCTTAATGCCTTTAAGGAGGCAGTAGATAATCAAAGGAACAGGTCCTCGAGCATGACTGAATTCACCAGATTTAGGCACGATGTTGTGGAAAATAATCTTAGCAAGAACTTGAGATTGGAGGGAATACTGACTCACAATCTCATTCCTCACCAAGTCGGGATTGTCATCCTGGTGAATGAGAGTGGATGCGGTGAGCGAAGACTCACCCTCCGGATATTCGGCAAAGTCATGAAGGTCATGAGAGTAGACATCTATTCCATCAGTGGAAAGATGAAGAATCCTAGCAAACTGACCTAGGGAAATATTTATATCCCTACCCATCACACGAGAGGTGATCCGGTTCCCACTAAATTCGAAGTTAGCATAGAAGTATGGAACCAAGGATGTGTAGACCTTCTCCCTGATGGTAAGGAAATCCACAAGGTTGTTGGTACGGAGTATGTGGGGGATATCAAGGTGTTCAAAGTCATGGATAGCCACATACCTACCCGAAATTGTGTTCCTAGGGGCTAGATGAGTGTAACGATCAGAGGCAAGATCGTTACGCAACAAAGGATCAGTCCTAGGGGCTTGAGAGGAGGATTGGGCAATGCCCTTTCCCTTCTCAGAACGATGTCTTTTAGGAGGCATGACAAAAATCAAATTTTTAGGGGTTTTGGCACGATCTAGATGACAATAAACCTAAAATAGAGACAATGGAACAAATATATTTAAGCTAGAAGTGGAAATATGAAGTAAAAATCGGATTTTTTTTACCTTGTTGAAATTTTCGAAACCCTAGCTGAAAATCCTGAAATCCTGAAGATCTGATGGATGGATCTCTTTGAAATTGTAGATCTGGATTAGGAGGGAGAAGTATGAGATGGGTTTTGAAAGAATTTAAGATCAGATGGATGGATTGAGAGTTGGGAATTTTTGAGAAGACGTGCTCCTGCGGTTCGCTGAGAGAGAAATGAGAGAGTGAGAGAAACAGTGAAGAAAAAGTTCAAATATAAGCCAGAATTCGACGATCGGTCGACTGGGGTTAAGGGCCGGTCGACCGAAAAGATACAGAGAGTCACGCACTCGGATCGGTCGACTGGTCCTATAAACCAGTCGACCGGTAGCAGAAATAAAAATCCAAAATTTTCTCTCAGGCAGCGCCGGTCGACTGGGGTTAGGGTCCGGTCGACTGGTGCTGTCTGAAAATCTGCTACCAGATTCTGACCCAGAAAAAAAAATTTTAAAGAAATTATAACAAATAAAATATGTTATATTATAACATACAGGAATACATCAATCAGTTTTAAATCTTTATTTAGATTATCACATCAACAAAACTTCACACAAAATGTTTTAATTTTATTTTACATATTTAAACAAAGATATAAAGATGTTGAAGCCGAATACCCAGTGACGGGTTCTGAACTTCATCCTCTTGATTCCTCTTGAATGAGTTGAGGTGCGCAATTGCCATCTTTAAGGTATTTGTTTAAACAAGAAATTTTGATTATTAATTTATACTTTTGAAAAATAGTATATACATATAGATACACAAAAATATGGACATGTGGACAAATATGACATAAGGCATAAAAATACAAGATATGAAAATTAACGCAAGGCATGTACACAACATGATAGAAAAGTAGTTCTATATAGGCATGTATCAATGGAATACAAAAGCAAACTATCAATTCTATACACATGTATACATTACCAAAAATCAACAACTATTTTAAAATGGAGATATTACCAATTTAAGGGCAATCTCCAAAAATAGGTGCCTCCATGATAGCGATGCAAGCTAGATTTGAACTTTGAGCTTAGTTGCATCTACCACCCGGGCACCGTCTCCCCCTAAGTCTTGGAGGAAGTAGATCCACCTGTATCACCTACATTTGGAGGATCTTTTGGTACCCAAATCTTTGAGGGTCCTTTGGGGTTAGTACCGGGGCGAACCCAAACATATTTATTGTTAACATTATTTTTAGCATAACAAAACTTTTCTAAATGGCCTTTGCGGCCACAATGCGTGCAAACATAAATTCTACCACTACTATACATGTATGCATGCTTATGTGTGTGCGCATGTTTCCGTGCATGTGTATGTGTATGAGATGCATGTTTCCCTTGGGGTACTCCCTTAGGAAATTTAGATGCTATCTTTTTCAAATCAAAAGCATAACTTTTTAAATTTGAGTCCAAAGCTTCAACACGTTTTTGGATCTCAACAAAATCATTTTTATCAATTGAAACTATGGGGGTTTTACCCTTATTTGCAAGTTTATATTTATCAAAATCATTTTTCAATTTTCCAAAAGAGCTAGATAAAACATCCTTTTCTTTAACAACTATTTCAACTTTATATTTTAAAGCTTCATTTTCTCTTTTTAATTTCTTATTTTGAGATTGGGAAATCTCATACCTATTTTACAATTCTTCAAAAAATGTGCAAGCTCATCCATTGTTAAATCATCATCTTCTAAAGTAGTTTCAAGGGTTACCTTAGAAGTGTCCTCTCCTTGTGCCATGAAGCACATGTTGGCGGCGTCGTGCTCCTCTTCGGATTCGGAATCCGTATCATCCCATGTAGCGGCCAACGCTTTCTTCTTCTTCCCGTGCTTGGAGGTGGTTGCTTGAAGAGCGGGACACTCGGCAATTAGATGACCGATCTTCTTGCAATGGAAGCAAGGACCGGGTTCTTCTCTTTTCTTCTCATACCTTCCTTGAGGTCTCCCTCTTCGGAAGTTGCTTTGCCGTCCCTTCTTGTAGAACATCTTGCCCACCTTCCGGATGAGCATGGCGAAGTCCTCATCGCAATCATCCGATGAGTCGTCCTCCTCAATGGTAGGAGTGGTTTTGAAGGCAATGGTCTTCTTCTTGGGTGCCTCCCTTTCTTCTCGAACCTTCATCTCCATCTCATGTGTCTTGAGATTTCCGATGAAGCCGGAGAAGTCCATCTCCTCTTTGTCGTTGAGCTCCTTGAGTGTTGTCGCCTTGACTTCCCACGCTTTGGGAAGAGCTCTAATCACTTTCCTTATCTTTTGATCATTATCAATCTTGTCGCCTAAGGAGGAAAGAGCATTAGTTATTTTAGTAAAACGGGTGAGCATGTCATCAATGCTCTCATTATCAAACATGTAAAAATTCTCATATTGAGAACGTAGCAAGTCAACTTTGGCTCTCTTGACTTGTGACGTTCCCTCATGAGTCACAAGCAAAATGTTCCACACTTCATATGCGGATTTGCAATTTATGATGTGTGCAAGGTCATCTTCATTAAGTGCTTGTGTTAATGTATATTGTGCCCTAGCATTTGCTTCATAGTCTTTGGAAGTATCCTCGGACCATGTGCTCTCATCACTAGTTGGTTCAATGAAGTCTTTGGTAATGGCCCTAGCTACCCTAACACCTAAGGATTTCAAAAACAAGTTCATCTTGACTTTCCAAATAGGAAAGTTCAAGCCATCAAATTTGGGAGGGGATTTAATGCTAGAAAAGTCCATGGATGCCATGAATGCACAAGCAAGTAAAATGCAACAAACAACAACAAGCAAATATATAGCCAAATGAAGGATCTCCCTAAGGTGGTTAAACCGAATCTAGGGTTAGGCTCTGATACCAATTGAAATCACCTAGAGGGGGCGTGAATAGGTGATGGCTATATGATAATGGCAATTATGCGGAATTTAAAAATTTAACTCTAAACAATTAGCACAATACAATATTTCTTGCAAGTAAAAGACAATGTAAAATTGCAAGTAATAAAAGAGATAGAGTTAGAAGAATTTGAGCAAACGCAAACACGCCGATATGTTTCCGAGGTTCGAGCCACGCTCTACGTCCCCGCCTTCACACTTGAAGGATTTCCACTATTGAGGATCCCACCGGATCAACAATACAAGGACAACACTTGTCCGTCTCCCGTGATGACACTTCACCACCTTGAGCACACTAGCTCGCCTTGAGGCCGATGCCTCTACAACTTCACTCAATTACAATGGAAGTGATCACACTTGATCACTTTACAAAAGAGCTCACTAAGCACAATCCTAGAACCAAATAGGAGACTTAGAGTATGGGATTGTGTAGTGCAAAACAAGAGAGAAGTAGAGGAATAGGCTCCAAGTAAGGTGTATGGAATTTTGGCTTTGGAGAGAAAAATCTTTTCTAAACTTAAACTTTGGAAATCTTGAAAACTCTTGTAAAAACTCTTGATCTTCTTTTTAAATTGTTGGTTATGTCACTTGAAGTGACCACCTATTTATAGGGGTCAAAAACTGCTCAAGAGATTCGTTGGAGACAAATCCCTAAAGTCAAAGAGTCAGAAAATATAGCTGTTGAGTCTGTCAGAATTTTTGACAGAGTGCCGGTCGACCGGGTCGGTCGACCGCCAACGGTCAAAAATCCGACCGTTGGGGCTCACCGGTCGACCGGGTCGGTCGACTGGCAATTTCCAGAGAACACAGGGTTTGGGCCGGTAGAGTATCGGTCGACTTCTGGTCGACTGATACGCACATGCACAGTTGTGCATGTCGGTCGAGTGCCGGTCGACTGCCGGTCGACCGGGCACTGTGAATTCTGTAAAAACAGAATTTACAGACCTGGAAAATTTTGGATTTTGGTTTTTGGGTCTTGGGTTAAATACTTTGGTCTTGAAAAATCATAGAGTATGAGCATGTGTCATACTACTATCAAGGTAAAATACTTTGATAAAAAATCTTTTGATAAAACTTGATTTTCCATAAATGTTTTTCCAAAAACTAGTCTTTCTAAAATCGTATTTCCAAAATAAATATGTTCATTTAAAAACTAAGTTTGGAAATGGAAATAGAAAGTCTTTTGAAGCCATAAAATACTCTAGAAAATGTGTGTGTGTGATATCCCATATCTCTACTTCTACTATTTAGTTTTGACAAAATATCTAAAATGAAAATAAACAAAATACAAATCTTGGATTCTTTAGCAAGTCTTGATCTTTTTCTTGACCTATTCTTCAACGCATATTCCCGAAGCTTCCTATGTGCTTTAGCTTGGGAGTGCAAATCTTGGGCGAACTCCAAAAGTGTGAGTCTTTTAGCGGAGTCGTCAAAATCTGTTTCTTGAACCTGAAATACTTTTAAACAAGATTATTAAATACATAACTAAATACGTTTTGCTATCATCAAAATAACCGGGATAATGGCCTTTGGGCCAACAGAAGAGACTTTGTCAATACTTTAGGTGGGTCCCGTACATACCCGGGACCACGGCCTCAGTTTCCTGGCACTGAACCAGGCCGTACCGCTAGGTACTCAGTAACAGTAACAGTAACAGTAATCTCACTGTGAAAACAGTGGAACAGTAACAGTACAGATGGGATGTCAGTCATCCCCCAGGAACCCTGCAGTGAAACCCTCAGTCGGCTGCGCAACCTGTATCCTAGGTCCACCCAAAATACAGACGCTGTCTCCTCCATCAATTTCCCCAATCCCGGTGTAAGTTGTTCAATTACTTATTATTTATTTCAGTTAAGTCAGTCAATATCAATGTCACCTAGAATACTGAGACATGCAGTGACCGTAACAGTAACAGTACAGTAACAGTAATTGTATACACGATGAACAGTAATAGGAACAGTGAACAGTAACAGTAATCGTGTATACAATGAATAAAGCTGTACCGATCGTTACAGTTTAACGATACTTTCCCAGTAATTTTCAGTAACATGAACAGTATGTTTATCAGGCAGGTATCTTATCTAATTTGTCAAGTTACCTAAGTGGTATCATGATATTTATTCAGAATCACAATATAATCTTTTTGCGTTTATCCATTATGTATTTAATAAGCGAACATGAATAATAATTGACTTGTATGAACGATAATTAAATATGAACACTATTTAAACATAACAACGTATATTGAAACAAGTTAGAAGCACTCACGTAAAATAATATCGTAATACTCAATAAGAAAACAAAGAACACTCACCTGAGATCGTCACGGGTCCGAATATAGACGTGGCAAATCAACTCATTAATCTACATTCAATTTAAATAATAATTATAAGAAATATTTTAATTTTGAGCCATTCTAAGAGATATGACTAAAAAATAATTTTACAGAGTCACATTTCAGTTTCTGATTTTATAGAAATTTTTCTGGAATTTTTCTGATTTTTTTCTAGATTTTTTCTGAATTAATTTAAGTCTAAAATCAATTAATAATCATAACGGGTCTGTTTTTGTATTTGGGTTGGGTTAAAAATGAATTAGAACCCAAATCTGTGGGCTCACTGCAAATCTGGGCTTCTGAAATTGGGCTTTGAATTAATTTTCTATGTATTTCTTTTCCTTTCCTTTTTGTTTTATGGGTTCTGGTCTGGCCCAATTAACCAGGCCCTGTTCTTTTTCTTTTTCAATTCTTTCTTTTCTTTTATTTCTTTTGGGCTGGGCCAATAACGGCCCAGCTCCCTTTCTCTCTCTTTTTTTTATTACTTTCTTTTTTTTTTGGGCCTGGGCCAGTTAGAGGCCCGGATTCTTCTTTTCTTTTCTTTTTTTTTTTTTTTGTTTGGTTCTTGTGGGCTTGGGCCAGAGGCAGCCCACCCCTCTTTTTCTTTTCTTTTATTTCACTGGGCCTGGGCCATTTGCGGCCCAGTTCTTTTTTTTTTTCTTTTTTCCTCTTAACTGGGCCTGGGCTTTACCAGGCCCTTTCTTTCTTTCTTTTTTTTTCTTTGTTTTTTTTTTCTTTTTAGTTGGAGGCTGCTGCTCTCGGCTTCGGCCGAGAGCAGCACAAATTAAATTTTTTTTCTTTTATTTAATTTTTATTTTCCTTATATATACATTTGTGTGTGTGTGTGTGTATATATATATGTGTGTGTGTGTGTGTGTGTGTATATCTTCTAAAATTTCTATTAATGTATTATTATATTACCCAATTTATTTTATTTATTTTAATGGATAAATCTTTTAGTTTCATAAAGAAGGAATTTTAAATCATGATACGTTATAAATTCTAATTCATATCAATTGGTTTAGATCTAGGGGAGATCTAGGTTTTTTTTGCAACAAAAAGGGAATCTTAAGCATGCTTGCTAATTAAATATTTGAATTAATAAAAAATCAAATTTTTTTTATACTTACTTGTTTCCTTGCTTTCTCCTTAATCTTGTATCCCGAAATCCTTCTTCGCAGTTTGAGGAAATATGAGGATAAGGAAAGTTATACTAGAGTTTCTCTTGATGTGGGAGAGAAAGGAAATGTTTAGGTTCTATAAGGCTATAAGAGATTATCTTTTTTTTTTGAACCTGGACTCTAATTAGGCTAGATTAGCAATTAGATAAGAATGGAAAGTGGTAGGAAAAATTTTAAAGAGATTCTTTTTGAACCTGGACTCTAATTAGGCTAGATTAGCAATTAGATAAGAATGAAAAGTTGTAGAAAAATCTCAAAGAGATTTGATTTAGAATTTGAAATTATAGATTGTCTAGCTCATTAGATTCAAATTTAATTTCGAGTGCTCTTAGATTACATGCCAATGTGACACAATGGTTAACTCTCTTCTCTCCCTTGTTGGGGACCTAAGTTCAATCCCCAGTGCTAGCATATATATATTATTATTATTATTATTATTATTATTTTTCATTTTATTTATTTATTTATTTTTATTTTACTTTATTTTTGGATATGAGTTAAAAGGTTATGGTTTATTAGATAATTGGATCATGAGTAGATGGGTTAGAAAAGAAGATCAATTGAGAATAACGGCAACAATAACATAATAATAATAATAATGCTCATCATAATGTATAAAATATAATACATATATATACTTGTATAATTGCAATTCAAAACATATGCACTTAATATGTATGCACATATATTTATACACCTGTATAAAATACATTAATCAATAATAATAACTAATTCTACATAAAATTAATAAGAGTAGAAATACAGTATTATTAGTTAGGGGATATTACATCCACAGTAGCACTGTCTATTTATTTTCTTGTTTCTCTTCAATTTTTCCCCTTTTTGAGAGGGAATAATGTTCGATTTATTTTTGATATACATTGTGAATTTTATCTCCAAATGTATCCATAAATTTTTTCTGGAATTGTAAGAAGTCACTAAATGTCGGAGTAATGGAAATAGAATAGTTTTCATGTTTGATTCTTAAAATCATCATGTTAATTCCCTGTTCACTTTTCTTCTGGGTTAGCCCTTTTTTGAATTATTTCTTTCCCAATAGAATCTCCACCTGTTGAATTTTTGAATTAAAATCAAATAAAAAACTTTCATTTCAGTTAGTATGACCAAGTCAAATAAAGACCAAATTCTGGGATACAAAATCTCTTAACTTTTCGGATTTTTCGATGGAGTTGTTACAACAATTAGGGGCTCTAATGCTATAAATAGAGCCTCCCAGCATAGTTTTAAAATGCAAAAAAATTATTCTTCTATTTTCCTCTAAAAACCTGAAGTCTACTATTCGTGAGAATGGCTTCAGTATTAAAGAAAAATTTTATTTTTTATCTTAATTTATGGGCAATCATTCTTCGTCTGAGCAGTGGCCTGATCTACTGTCCTAGGCCAGGTGCCGGTGATTCCGAGGGTTTTCACCGCTAGGGGACGACTGCCAGTTCAACACCCGGACGATTAAGGAAGGCTTTTGATTCTCTAGGGTGGCAACATCACAAGTGTATTCTCCAGACCAGCCTATTATTTCTGTGCTTTAAATTCTAGTAATGTGTGCTAGGCTTTGTTATAACTTTATTTGTTTCGTGCAATGTTAAATTCTGAATTACATATTTTAATCAAAAGGAAATAGTACCCAATCTTTCCAACATAGATTTATTATTTCCTTGCTTTTATTTTGATAGTAATTTGCTAGAAATTTAATTCATTTGTCTTTGCCCAAAATTTTATTTTACATGTTTAGAGAATAATGTCGATATTTACCAACAGTCTAAAGGATTAAAACAAGATTTTCATTTCTATTCCCTTTCCCTGCAATTAATTGAATTCTTGCAAAGGAACTATTTATCCTTTCAAAATCCTTTTGATTAAAACTATTTCAAATATTCTTATAAGATTTTCTTTACTCAAATTATTACATAGTTTCTCACAAAATCTTAATATTTCAAATATTCATACAAAATTTTATAGTGATCTTAAATCAGTTATTTAATCCTAAATTATCAGTTTCTTACTGTAGACTGTCTAAAAATCACTAAAGGTAAGTCTTCAGATGCATACTTCACTCCAACGTGAAGATTGCATTTCAATATAAATACGAAACTAAAACCCAATTATAAACGCGGACCTCATCTTGTCCATTGTCTCAACTCAAACGCGGAGATCAACCAAGGCCGCATTCCAACTCAGTCGCGAAGCTCAACCAAGCTTGCGTTCCAGTTCAAATGTGGAGCTCAGCCAAGCTTGCGTTCCAGTTCAAACATAGAGCTCAGCCACACCCGCTTCTCAACTTAAACGCGGAGCTCAGCCACACCCGTGCCTTAATTCAAATGCAAGCCTACGAGCTTCGCATTTCAACAATAGAAAAGAACCCATGAGGGTAGGGGTGCCACCGGATATGGATTATCCGTGGATATCCGCATCCGAATCCGCCTCAAATCCGGATACGATATCATTTTTTCACATCCGTCAATATTCGTATCCATATCCGTATCCGAAAGGTAGGTGCGGATACGAATATGGTAAAAGTAATATTTTGTTCGTATCCGATCCGATATCCGAATGTTGCGTGCTTCATATGATATCGGTATGCAGAAGACTAATCTTCAATGGAATAAGGTATTAAATTTTGATATTTTGAGTTGGTGAATAAGTAATAGTGGAAAGTATTCGATTCTTGCAAGAGCATCACAAGATATTTTGAGTATTTCGACATCAACCATGGCATCTGAATCTGCATTTAGCACCGGAGGACGTGTAATCTATTGTTATAGAAGTCAAATGACAATGAATACGATGAATGTATTGATATGTACACAATAATATCATAGTATGTATCACATTTAATATTGTAGTAGATGAGATAAAAAGTAATATAAGTATTTCTGTTTAATTTATCTTTAACCATATCCATTTTTAACATATCTGATTAGTATCCGCATCCGATCCGCTAATATCCGATTTATATCTGATATCCGATTTTGGCGGATACGGATATCATTTTTTCACATTCGCCAATATCCGTATCCGTATCCATATCCGAAGGTTGGGTGCGGATATAGATATGGTAGAGATAATATCCGATCCGTATCCGATCCGATGGCAACCCTACATGAGGGTCACATTTTTGTTATAACTGCTCCATTACTGGGTAACGCTCAAATAATGTGGGGAGTCAATCCTTATTATGGAGAGATCCTAGGGGATAATATTATCCCTGAATACTCCTATAAATAGCTATGAAAGCTATTGAACGAGGGGCGGTTGTTTCTTTTTTAGAAGGAGCAGAACAACTACAAAGTTCAGAAACTTTGAGCAATCAAAAAGAAAAAGCGAAAGAAAGAAATTTCTTCTTCAAAAGGAGATCTCCAACACTTGCGGTGTCCAAGTGGAGTTAATATGCATCCTCAAAATGGTCCAAGAGAAACTTGTCGTTCGGCCGGTCAACGGAGAACAAGATTCACTCTCCATCAACACACAAAAAACCCAATTTTAAATAAATGGGAGATTTAAATATCCTCCCCTATTTCGTAATCAGATTGTATCCATTGTAGTTTTCTTCACAATTAATAAGAATTTTACTTTGCGTTTTTCTGACTAAATAAAAGATGGTGACTGTGCTGGGGACCAGCTTCTCGACCAACGAGAATGCCGTGACGCAAGCCGACGTCAAGCTTATTGGTTCAACGGTCGAGTCGATCGTCGTCGAAATTGACCAAGAAAAATTCAAAATCGAGTTTCAGAAAAACAAGTTTCGAAAAAATTGAGTTTTCGATTCAGAAAAGTGTTTTATGCAAATATGGTTCTAACTCTGTTTTGTGTTGATCCATGATCATACATGTTTCTACAAGTCCCTAGAACTCTATTTTGTGTTTAAAGATCAAAAGTTATTTTGTCAGAAAAAATGGTTTCACAAAGATTTCAATACCCTACTTTTGGCCCATTATCCGTCGACCAACCGGTCGACCATAGGCAGAGCAAAATTGATCTGTCGGTTGATCGGACCGACATGCACCAAAGTGCATTTGTGCACTTCGGTCAACCAACTGCAAGAGCCTTGCTCTCGGTTGGGTCCAGTCGACCACCTTGCTCGACCGACAGAAAGTCTAGCTCTCTGGTTGGGAACAACGGTCGACCGACCAGTCGACCGTTATCCCCAATGGTTGAAAATTTGACCGTTGGCAGTCGACCGGTCAGTCGACCGACAGAAGAATTTTCTTCTGTATTTTTTTCCAAACGGTTATATTTTTTTTGTCTTTTTCTAGGTCTTTTCCCAACGACTCTTTTTGGTCTTCTACTCATGTTTTCATCCCCTATGAATAGTGGGATTATAGAAAACTTTACAACAAAATTTCTAAAGTTTAGATCAAGTGTTTACAAGTTTACATCAACATTTAGCTTTTTCTTCAAAGATTTCTTTTTGAGCCAAAATTTCATATTCTCAATTTTTTGCTTGAGCCTTCCCTCTACATCTCTACAAGCTATTTTCACTATACAATCCCAAAGAGTTTCACCTCCTCATCTCGGTTATAAGATTGTACTTGTGAGCCATTTGTGATCAAGTAAAAATCTCTGTTTTTGTTCTATTGAGAAGTTATAGAGGTTGCGGCCTCAAGTAAGCTAGTGAACTCCGTGTTGGTGTTGCGGCACCGTGAGAGAGAACTTGTGAGTCTATTGAGTTCTAGTGAGAACTTGTAATTATTGATGATCTAGTGAGATCGGTCATAGCGAAAATCCTTCTTAGTGTTGAAGGCGAGGACGTAGAGCAGTGGCTCGAACCTCAAAGCATATCATCATGTCTGCGATTGCCTCTTTCTCTCTTCACTCTACTCTCTCTTTTATTTCTTGCATTCTCATATTGTTTATTTATTTGCAAGTATTTCTTAAGTTGTGATTGGTTTTTGCTAGGTTGCTATCAAGTAAATTTTAATTCCGCATTATTTACTATTTAGTATAGTCATCACATATTCACCCCCCCCCCCCTCTAGGTGATTTCATAAAGGACTCCATACAATTGTGGAAGCCCAACCCACAATGTTTGAACACCAAAGTAGAGAGGTATCATTGGCTTGTAATTTTTGGGTACCAAGTCTAATCCTACTAGGAGTAATAATTATCCTTGTAGTAATTAATGATAAGGATCTAATATATCTGCTTAAATCCTAACATAATCCAATTATGATTACAATTTAACCTAGCTAGCTTCTACATAAAGTACACTTAATTAAGGCCCAATTCTGATTCACTAAATTTAGAAAGTTCCAGTTTGATCAAGAACAACTAGCTAGTTAATTTCATGGACTTTGTTCAAGATTTCGGTACTAATGTCAATGACGCATCTCTCCCAAAAGCCCAAGATTTGGCCGAGTTTTGGTTAGGCAGCAGATTCTGATCTTGAAACAGAGATTCTTTGTGCTGATGTTCTTGATCTTGGCTTTGATGATGCTGATATTAGGAAACTGTTAATCAGTCTTAGATTCACAGACGATAATGATGATGCTTCTTCGACACATGAAGATGTTGCTGTCAAAGATCTTCTTTGAGTGCTCAATGATGCTGAAGCTCTTTTGCAAGAGTGCATCAATAAGCGATTATGGGACGACGATTTTGTTGCAAGTCGACATGAAGAGATTTGGAGTGTTGCTGATGGATTTCTTCTGTGGTGTTGGCGACTGCAGATTTCACCAAGCTGAAGTTTTGAATTATGTCTTATTTGTTTTCATGTCAAGATGCAAATAGTATGCAGGTTATTATGTCAGTCTGTAGTTTTAACCTGCATGAAAGCAGAGTCAATATGGGGGTTGGTGAATAGCTACAGAATTTTGAGTTCTTTTTTATGAATTTTAGTTAGTACCTGAAGTTGTCCACAGTAGCACTGTCTATTTATTTTCTTGTTTGTCTTCATTGTTTTCCCCTTTTTGAGAGGGAATAATGTTTGATTTATTTTTGATATACATTGTGAATTTTAGCTCCAAATGTATCCATAAATTTTGTCTGGAATTGTAAGAAGTCACTAAATGTCGAGTAATGGAAATAGATTAGTTTTCATGTTTGATTCTTAAAATCATGTTAATTCCCTGTTCACTTTTCTTCTGGGTTAGCCCTTTTTTGAATTATTTCTTTCCCAATAGAATCTCCACCTGTTGAATTTTTGAATTAAAATCAAATAAAAAACTTTCATTTCAGTTACTATGACCAAGTCAAATGAAGACCAAATTTTGGGATACAAAATCTCTCAACTTTTCGGATTTTTCGATGGAGTTGTTACAACAATTAGGGGCTCTAATGCTATAAATAGAGCTCCCAGCATAGTTTTAAAATGCAAAAAAATTATTCTTCTATTTTTCCTCTAAAAACCTGAAGTCTACTATTCGTGAGAATGGCTTCAGTATTAAAGAAAAATTTTATTTTTATCTTAATTTATGGGCAATCATTCTTCGTCTGAGCAGTGGCCTGATCTACTGTCCTAGGCCAGGTGCCGGTGATTCCGGGGGGTCTTTCACCGCTAGGGGACGACTGCCAGTTCAACACCCGGACGATTGAGGCAGGCTTTTAATTCTCTACTCTAGGGTGGCAACATCACAAGTGTATTCTCCAGACCAGCCTATTATTTCTGTGCTTTAAATTCTAGTAATGCATGCTAGGCTTTGTTATAACTTTATTTGTTTCATGCAATGTTAAATTCTGAATTACATATTTTAATCAAAAGGAAATAGTACCCAATTTTTCCAACATAGATTTATTATTTCCTTGCTTTTATTTTGATAGTAATTTGCTAGAAATTTAATTCATTTGTCTTTGCCCAAAATTTTATTTTACATGTTTATAAAATAATGTCGATATTTACCAACAGTCTAAAGGATTAAAACAACACATTTTCATTTAATCTATTCCCTTTCCCTGCAATTAATTGAACTCTTGCAAAGGAACTATTTATCCTTTCAAAATCCTTTTGATTAAAACTATTTCAAATATTCTTATAAGATTTTTTTTACTCAAATTATTACATAGTTTCTCACAAAATCTTAATATTTCAAATATTCATACAAAATTTTATAGTGATCTTAAATCAGTTATAAAATCCTAAATTATCAGTTTCTTGCTGTAGACTGTCTAAAAATTACTAAAGGTAAGTCTTCAGATGCATACTTCACTCCAACATGAAGATTGCATTTCAATATAAATACGAAACTAACACCCAATTATAAACGCGGACCTCATCTTGTCCATTGTCCCAACTCATACGCGGAGATCAACCAAGGCCGCATTCCAACTCAGACGCGAAGCTCAACCAAGCTCGCGTTCCGGTTCAAACGCGGAGCTCAGCCAAGCTTGCGTTCCAGTTCAAACATAGTGCTCAGCCACACCCGCTTCTCAACTTAAACGCGGAGCTCAGCCACACCTGTGCCTTAATTCAAATGCAAGCCTACGAGCTTCGCATTTCAACAATAGAAAAGAACTCATGAGGGTCACATTTTTGTTGTAACTGCTCCATTACTGGGTAACGCTCAAATAATGTGGGGAGTCAATCCTTATTATGGAGAGATCCTAGGGGATAATATTATCCCTGAATACTCCTATAAATAGCTATGAAAGCTATTGAACGGGGGCGGTTGTTTCTTTTTTAGAAGGAGCAGAACAACTACAAGTTCAGAAACTTTGAGCAATCAAAAAGAAAAAGCGAAAGAAAGAAATTTCTTCTTCAAAAGGAGATCTCCAACATTTGCGGTGTCCAAGTGGAGTTAATATGCATCCTCAAAATGGTCCAAGAGAAACTTGTCGTTCGGCCGGTCAACGGAGAACAAGATTCACTCTCCATCAACACACAAAGAACCCAATTTTAAATAAATGGGAGATTTAAATATCCCCCCTCTTTCATAATCAGATTGTATCCATTGTAGTTTTCTTCACAATTAATAAGAAATTTACTTTGCATTTTTCTGACCAAATAAAAGATGGTGACTCTGCTAGAGACCAGCTTCTCGACCAACGAGAATGCCGTGACGCAAGCCGACGTCAAGCTTATTGATTCAACGTCGAGTCGATCGTCGTCGAAATTGACCAAGAAAAATTCAAAATCGAGTTTCAGAAAAACGAGTTTCGAAAAATTGAGTTTTCGATTCAGAAAAGTGTTTTATGCAAATATGGTTCTAACTCTGTTTTGTGTTGATCCATGATCATACATGTTTCTACAAGTCCCTAGAACTCTATTTTGTGTTAAAGATCAAAAGTTATTTTGTCAGAAAAAATGGTTTCACAAAGATTTCAATACCCTACTTTTGGCCCATTATCCGTCGACCAACCGGTCGACCATAGGCAGAGCAAAATTGATCTGTCGGTTGATCGGACCGACATGCACCAAAGTGTATTTGTGCACTTCGGTCAACCAACTGCAAGAGCCTTGCTCTCGGTTGGGCCCAGTCGACCACCTTGCTCGACCGACAGAAAGTCTAGCTCTCTGGTTGGGAACAACGGTCGACAGACCAGTCGACCGTTATCCCCAATGGTTGAAAATTTGACCGTTGGCAGTCGACTGGTCGGTCGACCGACAGAAGATTTTCTTCTATATTTTTTCCAAACGGTTATATTTTTTGTCTTTTTCTGGGTCTTTTCCCAACGACTCTTTTTGGTCTTCTACTCATGTTTTCATCCCCTATGAATAGTGGGTTATAGAAAACTTTACAACAAAATTTCTAAAGTTTAGATCAAGTGTTTACAAGTTTACATCAACATTTAGCTTTTTCTTCAAAGATTTCTTTTTGAGCCAAAATTTCATATTCTCAATTTTTAGCTTGAGCCTTCCCTCTACATCTCTACAAGATATTTTCACTATACAATCCCAAAGAGTTTCATCTCCTCATCTTGGTTATAAGATTGTACTTGTGAGCCATTTGTGATCAAGTGAAAATCTCTTTTTTGTTCTATTGAGAAGTTGTAGAGGTTGCGGCCTCAAGTAAGCTAGTGAACTCCGTGTTGGTGTTGCGGCACCGTGAGAGAGAACTTGTGAGTCTATTGAGTTCTAGTGAGAACTTGTAATGATTGACGATCTAGTGAGATCGGTCATAGTGAAAATCCTTCATAGTGTTGAAGGCGAGGACGTAGAGCAGTGGCTCGAACCTCAAAGCATATCATCATGTCTGCGATTGCTTACTCTTTCTCTCTTCACTCTACTCTCTCTTTTATTTCTTGCATTCTCATATTATTTACTTATTTGCAAGTATTCCTTAAGTTTTGATTGGTTTTTGCTAGGTTGCTATCAAGTAAATTTTAATTCCGTATTATTTACTATTTAGTATAGTCATCACATATTCGCCCCGCTCTAGGTGATTTCATAAAGGACTCCATACAATTGTGGAAGCCCAACCCACAACGTTTGAACACCAAAGCAGAGAGGTATCATTGGCTTGTAATTTTTGGTACCAAGTCTAATCCTACTAGGGGTAATAATTATCCTTGTAGTAATTAATGATAAGGATCTCATATATCTGCTTAAATCCTAACATAATCCAATTATGATTACAATTTAACCTAGCTAGCTTCTACATAAAGTACACTTAATTAAGGCCCAATTCTGATTCACTGAATTTAGAAAGTTCCAGTTTGATCAAGAACAACTAGCTAGTTAATTTCATGGACTTTGTTCAAGATTTCGGTACTAATGTCAATGACGCATCTCTCCCAAAAGCCCAAGATTTGGCCGAGTTTGTTTAGGCAGCAGATTCTGATCTTGAAACAGAGATTCTTTGTGCTAATGTTCTTGATCTTGGCTTTGATGATGCTGATATTAGGAAACTGTTAATCAGTCTCAGATTCACAGACGATAATGATGATGCTTCTTCGACACATGAAGATGTTGCTGTCAAAGATCTTCTTTGAGTGCTCAATGATGCTGAAGCTCTTTTGCAAGAGTGTATCAATAAGCGATTATGGGATGACGATTTTGTTGCAAGTCGACATGAAGAGATTTGGAGTGTTGCTGATGGATTTCTTCTGTGGGTGTGGCGATGCAGATTTCACCAAGCTGAAGTTTTGAATTATGCCCTATTTGTTTTCATGTCAAGATGCAAATAGTATGCAGGTTATTATGTCAGTCTGTAGTTTTAACCTGCATGAAAGCAGAGTCAATATGGGGTTGGTGAATAGCTACAGAATTTTGAGTTCTTTTTTATGAACTTTAGTTAGTACCTGAAGTTGTCCACAGTAACACTGTCTATTTATTTTCTTGTTGGTCTTCATTTTTTTTCCCCTTTTTGAGAGGGAATAATGTTCGATTTATTTTTGATATACATTGTGAATTTTAGCTCCAAATGTATCCATAAATTTTGTCTGGAATTGTAAGAAGTCACTGAATGTCAGAGTAATGGAAATAGATTAGTTTTCATGTTTGATTCTTAAAATCATCATGTTAATTCCCTGTTCACTTTTCTTCTGGTTTAGCCCTTTTTTGAATTATTTCTTTCCAATAGAATCTCCACCTGTTGAATTTTTGAATTAAAATCAAATAAAAAACTTTCATTTCAGTTAGTATGACCAAGTCAAATAAAGACCATATTTTGGGATACAAAATCTCTCAACTTTTCGGATTTTTCGATGGAGTTGTTACAACAATTAGGGCTCTAATGCTATAAATGAGCCTCCCAGCATAGTTTTAAAATGCAAAAAAATTATTCTTCTATTTTCCTCTAAAAACCTGAAGTCCACTATTCGTGAGAATGACTTCAGTATTAAAGAAAAATTTTATTTTTTATCTTAATTTATGGGCAATCATTCTTCGTCTGAGCAGTGGCCTGATCTACTGTCCTAGGCCAGGTGCCGGTGATTCCAGGGGGTCTTTCACCGCTAGGGGACGACTGCCAGTTCAACACCCGGACGATTGAGGCAGGCTTTTGATTCTCTAGGGTGGCAACATCACAAGTGTATTCTCCAGACCAGCCTATTATTTCTGTGCTTTAAATTCTAGTAATGCGTGCTAGGCTTTGTTATAAATTTATTTGTTTTGTGCAATGTTAAATTTGAATTACATATTTTAATCAAAAGGAAATAGTACCCAATTTTTCCACATAGATTTATTATTTCCTTACTTTTATTTTTGATAGTAATTTGCTAGAAATTTTAATTCATTTGTCTTTGCCCAAAATTTTATTTTACATGTTTAGGAAATAATGTCGATATTTACCAACAGTCTAAAGGATTAAAACAACATTTTCATTTAATCTATTCCCTTTCCCTGCAATTATTGAACTCTTGCAAAGGAACTATTTATCCTTTCAAAATCCTTTTGATTAAAACTATTTCAAATATTCTTATAAGATTTTCTTTACTCAAATTATTACATAGTTTCTCACAAAATCTTAATATTTCAAATATTCATACAAAATTTTTATAGTGATCTTAAATCAGTTATAAAATCCTAAATTATCAGTTTTTACTGTAGACTGTCTAAAAATCACTAAAGGTAAGTCTTCAGTTGCATACTTCACTCCAACGTGAAGATTGCATTTCAATATAAATACGAAACTAACACCCAATTATAAACGCGGACCTCATCTTGTCCATTGTCTCAACTCAAACGCGGAGATCAACCAAGGCCGCATTCCAACTCAGACGCGAAGCTCAACCAAGCTCGCGTTCCAGTTCAAACGCGGAGCTCAGCCAAGCTTGCGTTCCAGTTCAAACATAGAGCTCAGCCACACCCGCTTCTCAACTTAAACGCGGAGCTCAGCCACACCCGTGCCCTTAATTCAAATGCAAGCCTACGAGCTTCGCATTTCAACAATAGAAAAGAACCCATGAGGGTCTTATTTTTGTTGTAACTGCTCCATTACTGGGTAACGCTCAAATAATGTGGGGAGTCAATCCTTATTATGGAG
>JAVJIF010030511.1:0-227222 GCA_038442645.1 Agave tequilana | reverse complement strand
ATGAACCTGAAAAATAACCAACTATTCAGGTGTGAGTATTGTACCACATCGGTCTGGAATAAAGGAAGTGATGGAGATAAAGATGAAGTTCAGACCACAGCGTAAAGTGTTTCAATCGTATTTAGGCCCAAATGGCCGATTTTACAATCCAAAACGGGTGAAGTTTTCCCAACAAAACAACTTGTTGGGGTGGTGTCTTGATTCTGCATTCGCCCACGATTACTTGGTTTGTGCCCAGTACAAGTCAGGAATAGATCCAATACGGGTAGGTTGGTGTTTTCATAATATTGGGTTGGTTTTTGGGTTATAGGATGGCCCATAGATTATCGTCTCTTGTAAGATCCAAGTAATGATAAGACAGGGCTTTGGTGCTATCTGTGTGGCCCAGGCAACTGTAAATTTCTAGGTAGGAAACCATTCTCTCAACTTCGCTTGTGTGTGCTTGTTGTTTTCTTGATCACATGTTTTTGTTTTTTGATACAGTTATATGAGGGTGCGCGCGCATCCATTCCTTAGCATTGGTATCAACATATAGGTTATAATGGAAGGCTGAGTAATGCTTTTTGCGTGTGTGTGTGTGTGTGTGGGGGGGGGGGGGGGTCTAGTTTTGTGTCAAGGGTTTGGAAAAATGTCCCAAGGTGATGTGGTCTGATTGTGACCATGGAGACCGATATTAGGTGCAACTCACAAATGGTTGTGGAAGGGATAATTCCACATCTCTCATGAATGTTTGGTGTATTCACAATCACACATGAAGGGGATATAGTTGGAATATTCATGTATTTTTATAGTCCCACATCAACAAGAGGAGTAACTAGAATACCAGACTTAAATATGGAGCTGTGATACGTGACCTATTTGGCCAAGCTTTTCAATCAAAGTAGTTCCCTTCTCTTTATCCATGTTACTCCCAGAGGGACCAGAGTTCTCCCAGAGAAGACTCTGTCACAATGTAGCCTACTGATCCACATGGGGCCTTATTCGTCTTTCGGCCCTAACCTCTATAGGAGCTGTTGAGCATATAGTGGGAATAAATATTCTCACACCGGTTAGACTTGGGGATGGTGTTGGGTATATAAGTGTTTGGGCTACCCTACCTAATAGGTTAATCTTTTGGGATGATACCCAGTGTTTAAATGTCGGATATCAGGGAAATGTCGGATGTCGTAATCGGATGTCGGATTTCAGATTTCGGAGATATTTCGGGGCCATTTAGTAATTTCGGACGTCATGACGGATAACAAATATATATCCTAGATGTCTTAAATAATGCAATTTAAAATTCTTATCAAGGTAATACATACACAGCTTATGCAAAATTACATAAATATGTTTAGGATATGTATAATTAACTTAAACATTTTGCATATATTCACTAATCCGTTAAAATTTCTCAATTGCTCTAACTTCCAAGACCAATCAACATATTGGGTTGTTCCCAAAATGTCGGCCGACATTTCGGGAAAATGTCAGCCGACATATCGGATTTTTCCCGAAATGTCGGCCGACATTTTCTAAAACTCCATTTCAAATGCGGGTGAGGATGTTGTGGCGGCGAGGGCTTGAAAACGAAATGTCGGTCGACATTGTGGAAATGTCGGCCTACATTTAAAACACTGATGATACCCCAAGTCTTATAAGTTGTATCAGAGCCATATCCCAGCTTTTGGATCGGATGTGTGGAAGATCCCTAGAGATGGACGGGCTCAGGCCACTGCTCTGTGGGACAAGGGACACCACCGGTGGGCGAGCTGGCTGGCTTTCTCCTCCGCTGTGACGACAGGGATGCCCGAAAGAGGATTTGACTCTTTGTTCTAAGGGGGGATTGTTGAGCATAGTGCGAACAAATAGTTCCACATCGGTTAGACTTGGGGATGGTGGTGTATAAGTGTTTAAGCTTCTCCACCTAATAGGTTAACCTTTTGGGATAATGCCCCAAGCCTTATATGACCTGCTTCCTGGGAAGAACATGGAAGCCTTGGGAGTAAAGATGGGGTTATTTAACTATCACTAGAGGGCACAAGTTGATCCATTATAATTGTCACACCCTGAGACTAACCTCAGATATTAGGGTCTCAAAACAGTCGACGACAACTATCCAAGCAAGAGAATTGCGAAGCCTAACATAATTCTTACTTATAATTGCCAGCGAAATAACACAAATAGCTTATCTTATCAAAAGATCTTCAAATACATAAGGATACATCTATGAGTTCTAGAGGACTCCAAAATATCTTACATGAATCTAATCATCATACTAATCGAGTATTTAAGTCTAATCAAAGCTCCAAAAGATAATATTCATGCTCACATCTAACACTAGATAGATATCACGAGTTATCTTTGGAACTGACCACAAGCTCTTATGCTCATGAAATCTTCGAAGCGGACTAGCTAAAACGTGGAGCGCACAGATATGAAAATATTTGGGGTGAGCTTAACGCTCAGAAAGTGAATGAACCATGTTATGAGTTTTATGCTGAAATTGCATGCAACGAAACATATAATACTTGGCATGATAAGAGAAGAATTCAATGGTGCACATATGAAATGAGATATTATGCTCAAACAAGACTTCGTGAAATTAGTTAGGTCATGTCTCAATGTGATCTTACACTTCACATCGTGGTTGACTTGGGTTTCACCGCTATTATCTCCCATGATCGGGATGCCTATATCAAGCCATGCGGAGATCAAACACCCTCATGGAGGGGACACATTGAGATCAATCACGACTAACTTAATTTTGATGCATATACCAGTATATCTCACTAAGATGCATGCAACAATGGGCTCAATCATAACCATAAAAGTGCCCAAACATGTCACATCACATAGCAAATGTGCGTATCAATGCACTAATAACCGATAATCACACCCATGCTTAAGCATCTTTCTCTATATGAGACAAATTATGAACCGTGCCAAAGAACCAATATGCCATGCATGTGTATAATGTTCGCAACTTACTCACATCATGCATGTAGTGTATTCGTAAACTCATGCAAGAAAATACTATTCAGTATGTCCAATCACAATTATCCGACATGCATCAATCACAATAATTCATGTGTACATATACATCTAAATGCGTTCAAGTCCAAGATGCACTTATAACATATCATATTGACCTATATGTATAAAATTATTAAACTTCATATCATGAATTCATAACTTACCAAGAGATCTTGATCAAAAGCCTCAATGCGTGGTTTCCAAGATGATACTCAATTCCTACTTGAAAGATCCTCAATGAGGCGGCTCCTCTTCCTCCTCTTCTCCCACTCTTCTCTCACTCTCTTAAGCTTAGGTATGAGGGGAATGAGAGCCTTGGGTCCCTATTTGTAGTGTTAGGGTAAAGATAATATCAAAAGACACACCTTAGTTATTCTACACCCATCAATCCCATGAAGAAAAGGTGTATTCTTGCCACCCAAAACCCCCGATTATCTCTTGCTTAGACACCATGAAATTTTTAACTATTCTTTATCCAATGCATGACAAGAATCTTGTATTTTTTTATGAGTTCATATCTTCTTATTGCAAACTAGTATGTTCTGATTGTAAATTTTTTGATCAAACACATGGAAATTATTATTTAGAGTTGAATTATTACAATAATTGTCACAACCATTTGGATCAGAAGATGCAATTTTCTAAGAGAGTTAACATCCAATCTTGGTTCAGTTCATAACAGTTCCTACCATAATATTTGTTCCGTTTGACCAGCCAGTTGAGTGCACTCGACTCAAATTTAACAATAAATTATATCCAAATCTAGAATGACGAGGACATGACTCGAGTGCGGTTAACGGTGGACCAAGTGCAAAGTGCACCAAAGAACCGATGCACACTTGGTCACAAAGCTTGCGCGTCTGCATCCTTTGTCCAATAAACCCACAAAACCATGGAAAGAAGTGGATAATATGGCCATGCTATAATGATGGCCATAAGCAAATCACCCAAATGTTTTGGATATGTCCAAGGTTAGCTTGATTAATTTTAAAATTCCTTGGATCATGCTCTGATGCATCTTTATATGTTGTGTTTTCATGTCTATTCTTTTATGTACTTAAATGTCTGTTACAGGTGTTTTTCCAAATCTTGATGACATTTTGAATTGTAGGTCAACGGTGAAAAATGTATGATAAAGCAAGGAGAGGAGAAACAGTTGAGCTGTCACCAAGACGCATATCTATCTTTCAATTTGACATTGAACGTAGCCTAGATGACAGGTTTGTGGCGTTAATTTTCTGTATTATATATAGCATTCTGCAACTCTGATTTTGGATTGTGATGCTATCCTAAGTTTAGTGAAGACTCATATCATGGATATTCAAGGAGAGATGAATTTGAAGATCACTATCCTGTGGATATATAAATAATAGGTTGTACATATAGATCTTATACATATTAGCATCTCTTTTTTCGCAGGGGTGGAAGGGTAGGCTGTAGAAACCAAGAGAATTAGACAATAGGAGAGATATAAGATTTAAGTGGAATTGATGGCTTCCTTTTGAAATATATAAAAGAACGGTTGACATTCAAGTCTTACGTCAATTTAAGTTATTAGTACAGTTAGGAAACTTAATGAGTTTCCGTTCACCATTAGATTGGCTTGGCACATCATCAATTATGGATTCCTTCAGTAAGCAGGCTCACCATTGTGGTTTGGCCTCTATGCAGTATCATGGGTACTGGGAATTGAGATACTGATCACAGACTAATTGAAATCAATCATGAGAAAAGATACAAGCAGGTTCATGAATATGTACATGCTGAACACAAGGAATTAAGACATTGGAAAAAACATGTCTAACAAAAGAAATTATGATCTGGCTTTAACCGGGTATCAATATGAATTGACATGGTCAATCAAATCAGTGAAAGCATAGACTCACTTGTACTAAAAAGTCTAGCATAATAGAAGTTGTCTCTTTTGTCTAATTCAATCTAACACTTTCATGTTTGATTTAGAATTGATTTGGGATTTGTTTCATTTTACCCTCTCTAAATTTCTTTTGAAAACAAAATGTTGTCACTGGTGGAATCTTTTGACTCTTTTCTATATTCTTATATTACAGACAATCTTAATAATCTTTACCTTTGAATAATCTGCAGACAGAATTTGATTTTCAGAGTCACTTGTTCAAAAGGGACATATATTCGATCTCTTTGTGCAGATTTGGGGAAGGCACTTGGCAGGTATCTTGTAAATCAGTTGTCATATACTAACCTATACCATAACCACCCTGTCAGATTATGTATTTTTCCTCATGAAGTAGTTTATACCATAACCATCCTGTCATATGTATGTATGATTCTTCTACTACTGAAGATTGGTTATTTTAAGCTTGAACTTCTTATATAGTTATATACCATCATTCTCTCCAATCAAAATGCCAAATGTATGGTTTGGCTGAACATTTTTATTGAGAAGACCATATATCTCAAAATTCAAAGATATTGAAGCTCATAGTTAAGTATACAGAGACTTCTTAAATACATGGGTTGAGGAATTAGCCGATCTATCGGAATCGGCCGGGCCTGAGATTAAATCAGGCTGGGAAAATTGGTTTCAATGTCAATTGCGTGGATTCAGTTCAGAAGAAATAGAACCGGTCGGAATCAGCTGATTCCAGGCCAAAATCGTCTGCTGATACCATCTCATTCATGCCGAATCTATCCAGGGAGAGAGCGACAGTGGGAGAGATTAGGGGGGGGGATAGATCAGTGAGATCTGAGAGAGAGATATCAGAGAGGGAGGGAGGGAGATCTGAGAGAGCTCTGAGGGGGAGAGAGATCGGGGGGGGGGGGGAAGAGACTTTAAAAATAATTTTAGTTATGTTTTTAAAACGTTTTTCACCGATTCGATATCCCTAAGATTGTCACGCCCTGCTTCTCAAAATATGATGGAGCGGAGACACGACGAGAGTCGGCGACGCATATACGCAAGGAGAGTACTTCACATATCGCGCTAAGCCTTGTGTAACATGAACAAGCTATATAAATTTAATTATAATAAATTATAGTCACTGCAATAACATATATAAATTTTCACACATGATAACGAATGAATAAAAAAATAGAATAACTGAGTCTGAATTATTGAGAATTAGGAAATAACAGAAATACAAGAGAGACAAGAATATTGGAAATGCGTACGATCCTCGTCAAACACCTAGTCAATAAAATAGAATATACATGGACCTAGATATGCAAATCCAGGAGAGTTCAAAAACTCCCAATAAGTGTGTAAAATGAGGGAAGATGCACGTGCATATTACGTGTGAGCATACCATAATACCACTATAAGAAAATACTGGATAAGAAATAACATAAATAAAACTGATAAGAGAAGAGTATAATATAATGTACTATCAATCAACATATCCCCAGTATTACGATAACACATAATACATAATTTACAGAGTGATAAAACCGTAATTGATGTGCGCTAGTTTGTTGTATACATATATGCCATGATAGACACCTGAGATATGATTATATAACATACTAGTTTTATCACTCTGTAAATTATGTATTATCATATCTCAGGTGTCTATCATGGCATATATGTATACAACAAACTAGCGCACATCAATTACGGTTTATCATGTCAGTCTGTTGTTATTAGTTATGTTAGCGAACACCAATTGCCACATATTATAGATGCATCCCATATTACGCCTACTATATATGTCAATTGGGGTCTTATTTTATTGAAACTGACAGAAAGAGACATTATCCATGTTTTAAGTGGGTCCCGTACATACCCATGACTACGGCCCAAACTTCTGGAGTTGAATCAGGTCGTATCGCCATATACACAGTAATTGTATAATAGTAAACAGTAGGGGATGCCAGTCATCTCCAGGAATCCTGCAGTGGAACCTTCTTTCAGTTGCGCAATTTATATACTTGGTCCACCCAAAATATAGACGTTGTCTCTTCCATCAATTTCTCCAATTCCGGTATAAGTTGTTCAATTACATTATTATTTAGTTTACTTAGGTCAGTCAATAAATACCCATGTTACCTCGATTACTGAGATAATACAGTGACAATAACAGTAGCAACAGTGATAGTAGACAATAGTGGTAATTAAAAAAATAACATACATGAAATGATACAATAGAACGCACAATTAAAATAGACAAATAACATGAACACTCAAAAATTAAAATAAATAAACAACAGTAAAAGCAAATAAACACTCACGTGCAATAATAGATAAATATCTCATTGACTCACATAAAATGATAGAGATAAGCACTTAAATAAAATAAACAAATAAAGTAAACACTCACATGAAAGGACGCAAATCCAGATCTGAATTACTATTGGGTTTGCACTGCACGAACTGGTTTGGATCTCCAAATCGCCTCGCGTGTCGGCACTCCGTGAACACGAATCCGGGTCTGCAATTGAAGCCGAATCTGGGTCTGAACTGCATAATGAGGCTGAAAAGCGAGTTCGAGTCGGATTTACATAACTTAGAGAGTGAGAGGAAGATAGAGATAGAGAGATACAGTTAAAGAGAATGAAAAAGGGACACAGAGACACACCCATGCTCAACACACACATTCACACATACACACTAACATAACACGTACACACGCATACGCATTCGTACACACACCCAAGGGGGTGACACACACACATACATAAATATACACTACACACGTACACATGTGCACACAAATTTACACAATACACACACGCACAATACACACACAACACATACACAGAGTGAGAGAGTCTCACAGCTGCATAGAGGAGCACGAGGACTTGGCCTCCGACGACGTGGTTGTTGGATGGCTCTCGAAGTGGCGCGAACGGAGGAGCAAGGTGATGGTGGTCGACCAATGTGGGTCTGCCCGTGGAGGAGCATCCAAGGAGGAGTTGGAGGGGGGTGGTGCGGCTGCTGGTGGGAGCTCGGCGACGACGGAGTGACTCTGCGCGGTGACGGATCTCGCCGATGCGGACTTGTGGCAGCGAGGGTGGCGGAGATCTCGATCACGCGCGGAGGGAAAAGAGATGGGCCTCGGGGTTGGCGTTGCGCAGGGGTAGAGCAGCTGTGGGGTGCCGGGGAGAGAGGAACTTGTGACGAAGATAGGTCATGAAGATGGATGCCGGCGAGGAGGGAGATGGTGTTCATGAGGAGTGGCGCGCTTGTGGAGGAAGGGGTGGCACGCAGGAGAAGGTGGTGCGGGTTCATACGAAGAAGGGAAGGTGAGCGGTGATGGTCGTGGTGGTCGGTGGAGGAGAGCTCTGGTGCTCGCGCAGAGGTGTTGTAGGAGGATCTCGCATATATGGGAGGAGGTAGCGGCACGGAGGTGGAGTATGACTGTGTTGTCGGCGCTAGGGTTAGGGTTGGGGTTTTGCTGTGTGAGGGTTTCGTTTTTTGGGGTGAAGGAGAGAAGGAGATGATATTTATGTTGGGGAAAAGAGAGAATTGGCTTGGGCTCTCTTGGGCTTGATTTGGGCTAAAAGAAAAATAAGAAAAAAAAGAAAATAGAAAGGAAGTGGGCTTGGTTATGGGCTAAAACAATTTAAAAGAAAATGAGGATAAAAGAAAAAATAGAGTGAGAAAAGGAAATGATATAATCTAACTAATAATAATTAATAACAATTTCATATTTATAACCATCATATTAGTTACTGCTAACAATAATTAATAACAAATATTGAATAATAACTCACATCAGATAAAAATTAAATAATTATTACCAAGTTAAAATACTTATTTATTATTGAACCTGGTATTATAAAATAGAGATATTACAAAGATGATCCATCCTATTCGTCCGATTCAGATACTACCATCTGTCAATTATACCGATTCTGAGATTTCGAACCACGCTTAAATATATAAATCTTAGTTTTTTTTTTCTTTTTCCACATTAGCAGTTATGCTAGGCTGGTTTTGATTGTTTATTTTATGTTTGCAGTTGCGCTCATTTAACTGCATTGCGGAGAGATTCAATTGGTAAGTTTTCATCTTTAAGTTTCTTCTGCAACGTTATACCTCTGGTTTGTACTCAATTTTTCGAACACTTCCCCTTTTAACCTTTCTTTTCTTTTTACTGCTGTGTTGGTTTGTGGGGGTGTGGGGTCTTAGGACAAGCTTTCGTGTCAAAACTGGAAATCATCTATTGCATACTTTGGCATTTAATCTTGAAGAATAAGGATCCGTTGTTGAGTATTTTGATAATTTCTTTGAACATAATCCCTATTAAATGGTAGTAAATTTACTCTCAGCGACCTTTTAGTTGTTCTTTATTGATCGCTTGATTATCCATTCAACTTCTGGTGCAACTGAATTCTTGGAGTCTTTTATATTTTAGTTATTTCTTTGACAAAGAAGACTGAAGCATTATGATTTCTATTTTGGTTCATCACTTTTTAGTTTTTATTGATCTTGTGTACCATTTATTCATTTCCACTCATCTACCAACAAGACTTGAAATGACACACGTGACACACATCTTTATCAAATTAAAGTTTCTGCCCTTTAGTAGAATTAGATTTCTAAAAATTTAACACGACATATGACGGTGGATGGCTGCTTCAAAAACATTATGTGGATTGAATAAAACAATCAAATTCCACAGGAATAATTGACTTCTGTCACCAGATAATGGAAGCACAAATTTCTTGAATTCAAACGCCGAACTGGAACTTCCAAAACAATTACTTAGTTTAGGAGATTCTATGACTCACAGGGAGAATAACAAGTAAACATGTCCAATGAGTGTTACAGTTCAAGCTTAGTCACCCAGCCAAAATCAAACTCAGTTCTCATGGACTTACAGAGATAGCTTTGGTCATCGACACTCAACCCAATATTACTTGTTAAAGTTACCCTTACCTTGTTTATCTTATACTCTTGGCTACTAATATGTTTTCCATTGCATTCAGAAGAATTATTGACGGAATCAAGCCTCAGATATCAAATTCATTCATCTGATATCATTGCACGAAAAAATATACCCAAACATTGAAAGATAATGACGCTGGTTGTATGCCAATAATTTATGCATAAGAGTAAACCTTTAAGCAAAATTATGAGTAAGATTATACCAAAAAATGCTTCATTTGCAGATCTATGTAGAAAATTGCAGTTTTTCACATTGATATATAAATTTCTCCTCGGTAGGTCCATATTTAATAACAGATCCATGCTAGTAACTTAATAATAGCTAAACTCGTCGTGTATGAGCTAAGCTAACTTCTTTCCCTTTCCTTCATTCTCGACACCTCTTCTTTTGACACACAAAGAAGACCTTGCTTTTGTCTACAGTGTTCCCCGCTCTTCGTTTCCCATCAGAATCATGAAGGAATGCACCTTAATTGAGTTGAATGAAGAAAATAAAGGAAAAGGATTGCATATCCCTAAGAATTTTGAGATAAAAGTTTCATGTTAGAGCCCTGTTTGTTTGTAACCGAAAATGAGAGTTGGGATTTTAGGCTATTCCGATTTCAAGTTCAAAAATTGTTTGTTTTCAACCTGAATTTCAGCCTGTGAAAGGCTTTTGAACAACTTGGTGTGTACAAGAGAGTTTTCACCATATTGAGAAATAGATATAAAAAAAAAATCTAAGAATTTCGAATATAAGGGTATGCTCACCTCTTCAAAACCTACATATTAAGGCCTAACTAGCTGTTGTGTTTTTAAACTTGAATCCCGACGGCTAGCTGGTGCATTGCTACGAATTAAACTTTTTTTGTGGTCTGTTTGTTTGTTTGTTTGTTTGTTTTTTTTTTTTTTTTTGGGGGGGGGGGGGGGGTGGGTGTGTGTGGGCACTTTCAATTGGGGTGAGGGACTTTAGATATCTACTTTTGGGAGCAAAATGAAAGCCTTAGACCTCAGATCTAGTACCAAATTCACCAGAATTTAAGTTTCGACTGGCACCCAAAATTTAGAGTTTCAGATCTAGTATCAATTAAGAGCGAGAGTGATGCGTCCCTCGCCGAAAACGTCGCCGGAATTCTCCCAAGTCGCCGATCAGCAACCATCTTGACCTGAGAAATTTGAAGAAGAAGAAGAAGAAGAACATGCAACGCCAGAATGGAAAGAAGAGGGGAGAAAGAGTTTATTGCTTCACGAATTCGAGCTCAGACGAGCTCTCCTTCCTCAGTGAACTCAGCGAGCTCACGAAATCCCTTTTAGGGCACAATACAATCCATGATCAAAACAGAAGGACCCGGCCTTTTAAATCCCCTCAGGTCTCGGGTAGGGCCGGCCAAATGGTTTGGGTTACATAATTAACCCAAACCCGGCCTATTACAATTTAATGAAAAGAAAAGATGAGAGGGCTCAGAATTCTCATCACAGCCCTTAAACCAAACCCGATCCATTACAATCCAAGCGAAGAAGAAGAGGATAGCTCAAAATTTCATCACAGCCCATTACAAACCCAGCAAAGGAGAAGGAGTGAGCTCAGAACATCATCATAGCTCAATCAGGAAGCAACAGGGGAAGCAACCGGAGCTCTGAAGAACAGGGGAACTCACCAGGAACTCAACAGGGAGCTCAGAACAGGGTCATCATTGCTCTGGAGGACAGGGAAGCTCAACTTCTCGCAGTCAGAGATCACTATGGCAGGGGGAGACTCTTGTAGAGGCGACTAGGACTGTATCAGATCTTCCCCCTTAACCTTGACCTTGTCCTCAAGGTCTAAGCATAGAAACCTCATCCTAAGGTCATCAGCTTCCGCCAACTGAACGAGAATGTGACCAATAGCCATCCTTACACATGTTCCTTGTAGCTTGCCAAATGCACCCCTCATTCCAACCTGGAGCCTATCAGCTCCAACACATGGAAGCCTCTTGTTGAGCCTCAGGACATGGAACAGATGCACTCTCACTCTGAGATGGAGAGCTTCCTTGCCAGTAACCCTTGGCATGTACTTGTTGCATGCAGTGTGAGCGGCCACAAGTACCTCATTTGACACATTCTCGTTCTCCCAACTAACAAGGTGTACACAAAAAGGGAACTTATAGTGATCAGTCCTCAGCACTGCAGCATCAGCAAAGCTTAGATTACATGGATGCTCGTGAGCTCTCTCAATTGCAGCATGTGCCATCCTGTCTACCTCAAACAGAAAATGTGCTTCGGTATTGAAATCAGTATATTTACATCGATCATAAAGGAATTTGAGAACACCTGTAGGCTCATCCTTGTTAATTACAAAGTGAATGGACTCCAAAGCAGAATTGTTACCATCCTCTTCCCACATTTTCTTCATCAATTGAAATCCATTAACCCCACTGTTGTACTCTTCCCACCAACAAAACCAATCAAGTATTTGTGCTTGCCAAGCATGTGGAAATTCTAAACTGGCCATGTACACAGAATACCTCACTTCTGTGCTCCTAGCCTTGTAGACTTGTTCACAAGGATTGCCTCTAGGATCAAAAACTGCCATGAAGCCTTCCCTACTGGCTCTCTGCATGCCATCGGAAGATGCAGAATAGTTGAAGTACAGTAGAGGTGGTTCTGGGGAAAGATACTGGAGTTTTTGAATTGAAGAGAGATTCTTAACTGCAGCTACATCTGACAGATTTTCCACAACCAAGACTACCACAGATGCAGCAACAACAATATCAACAGCATCCTGGATCTCTTCAACATTCCAAAACCCTTTCATGATTTTACACAGGCTCTCAGTTGCAACATTTTTCTTAGTTTCTTCATCAACATCTTTCTTAGTCATCACGTTCTCAGCATCCTCACCATAGTGAGTTTCCACATCATCAACATTTGGATCATCCAACATTGACTTAAACTCATCATCCTTATCATCAACATCATTACCATTTTCAATAGCATGAGTATGCATAGCTTTTTCTGAATACCTAGAAGCAATTTCTTGAGGATTAGCAGTAATTTCTTGGAACTGAACAGCAAGAGTATGACCTTGTCCTTTTTCTGTTGAACACTCAATCGAACACCTTCCCCAGCTCCTACTTCTCCAACATCCTTATCGCAGCGAGGCTCT
Source organism: Agave tequilana (assembly GCA_038442645.1). Lineage (NCBI taxonomy): Eukaryota > Viridiplantae > Streptophyta > Magnoliopsida > Asparagales > Asparagaceae > Agave > Agave tequilana. The sequence goes on along the minus strand of JAVJIF010030511.1, from coordinate 214,215 downwards.
TCATCAGCATTGCCGTCTTCATCAGACTCGTACTCAACCCCTGCAGGCATTGCATCAAACCATTCATACTCATCACTTACAAATACAAACTCTACTCCTCCAACATCATTCCATCCGCCTTGGCCGACAATTCTGAACTTGAGGGGGTTCTTCTCGGCTTCTTCGTCATCTAACATCAGTTTGCGCTTCAACCGGTGAGATCGGATGTAGTTGAGCACCATGGAATCCTTCTTCTGATGGATCTGTCTACCACCCTTTCTCCAATCAACCGATCGACTCTCCACTCCCAGCCAACTGTCACCTCGAGATTGACATCCAAATTCTTGAAATCGAGCACTATGAAACCCATTGAAGTCAACTAACCATCTTGATGTGCCGCACAGATCTGGACGAGGCACTTGTGTGCGAGTGTTGTGAAGTCGAACAGGATCATTGCTGTAGCCTTTTCTTGAATTTTTCGAATGCATTTGTGTTGAATTAGATATTGATACCTGAGAGTTCTTCCAAACAGCTGGTGTGTGACTCGGAGAGCTTGGTGGTGCACCCTCATCGGCGATCATCCATTCACTCCTCGTCGGCGTATGGTTGCCACGACATAAGTTCTCAAGCAAATCCATCAACTCTCTATGGTGATGATCCATCTTTTCTTCAAAGGAATCAAAGCGCAGATCAATTGCCTCTCCAAGACTGTCCTCATAAACAGTCGATCTTCTTGAATCAGCCTGCCACTTGAAATCACATTCGATCGGACCTCGAGTTCCAAGTTTTGATCTCAGGTGCCTGAATCCTCTTCCAGAATCGTCGTCGACCTCCACGAGTTTGTCGGCGAGTGGCTCTGATACCATTGATGCGTCCCTCGCCGAAAACGTCGCCGGAATTCTCCCAAGTCGCCGATCAGCAACCATCTTGACCTGAGAAATTTGAAGAAGAAGAAGAAGAAGAAGAACAGGCAACACCAGAATGGAAAGAAGAGGGGAGAAAGAGTTTATTGCTTCACGAATTCGAGCTCAGACGAGCTCTCCTTCCTCAGTGAACTCAGCGAGCTCACGAAATCCCTTTTAGGGCACAATACAATCCATGATCAAAACAGAAGGACCCGGCCCTTTAAATCCCCCTCAGGTCTCGGGTAGGGCCGGCCAAATGGTTTGGGTTACATAATTAACCCAAACCCGGCCCATTACAATTTAATGAAAAAAAAGATGAGAGGGCTCAGAATTCTCATCAAGCCCTTAAACCAAACCCGATCCATTACAATCCAAGCGAAGAAGAAGAGGATAGCTCAGAATTTCATCACAGCCCATTACAAACCCAGCAAAGGAGAAGGAGTGAGCTCAGAACATCATCATAGCTCAATCAGGAAGCAACAGGGGAAGCAACCGGAGCTCTGAAGAACAGGGGAACTCACCAGGAACTCAACAGGGAGCTCAGAACAGGGTCATCATTGCTCTGGAGGACAGGGAAGCTCAACTTCTCGCAGTCAGAGATCACTATGGCAGGGGGAGACTCTTATAGAGGCGACTAGAACTGTATCAGAGAGCAGGCGAGATAAAAAGGGTTTGTAGAATACCCAGGAGAATTGTAGGCACTCTTTAGGGATTTTTGGTGATTAAAATGTAAGTTTTGTTCACCATCTTCATCAAAGAGTACCAAATCGAAGGGGAGGCGGTGACTCGAGGAAGAAGATAAGAGAGAGCGGTGACCATAATTAATTGGCTTGTGTGACAAAGCTCAACGCAAGAAATGTTAAAAAAAAGGTTGTCAACATTCTTGCAAAATTCCCAAAGAATGGTGATTTTGAATGCAAAAAAAATACTTGAGCAAATGTTTTTGAATTAGGAATCCAACCCAAGTTGCCAAAAACAAACACTGTTTTTGGGAATTGGGAGCCAAAATCAACCCGCGCGAGGGCCCAAAATCAAGGACTTAAAGAAATTCTTTGTGAGTTGTACCGTCATGCTTTCTTCAAATTGTCTTACTTGCAGTGCCATGTATAAAGTATGTTGCCTTTAATTTATAATCCAGATACTGAGATAGTACAGTGTTCTATTCATGAAGCACATCTCTATTTCTATCTACTGCAATAATAGCAGAAGTTTTTCATTTAAGTATATGTGATAGCTACTTATGTTCCTCTACGGTTGGTGCATATCCCAACATTTATTTTATCGATGTACATCTATTTGCATAGGGATGTTTGCTTGCTAGATTTCTTTCTTAATTAATTTTTTTTTTGTGTAATCTTGATTTGGGCCGTGATAGGGATGATTTTTGCCCAGGATTTCCAAATACAATGTTTGTTATGACGACTTGTGTTGGATTTCTGATGCAAAAACATCTGCTCACGTAAGCATTTTTGTTATTTCAACATCGTAATTCTTTGGGCCGATTTTTCAAGAATCCCCTGACTAGTTTTTAAAACATTTCTTGGGCTGTCTTTGTCAGAGGCCCAAATAATTATGATCTCTACTCTCTCCCCTCTTCTCCCCTCGAGCTGTCGCCACCTCCCTTTCGATCTAGTTCTATTTGATGAAGATAGATGCCCAAATAACTCCATTTTAATCGCAAAAATCCCTAAAAAGTGCCTATAATTCTTTTCAGCCCGTTGTCTGCAAACCCTTTTCATCTCGCCCCCTTTCTTCTAATTGATACTAGATCTGAAACCCTAATTCTTGGATGCAGTCGAAGTTCAAATGTTGGTGAATTTGTTGTTGGATCTAAGGTTTAGGGCTCAACACCGCCCCCTCTCCCACCCAAAAAAAAAAAAAAAAAAAAAACACACACACACACACATCCAAAAGTTTAATTCACGGTTCTGCACCAGCTAGCCGCTGGGAGTCAAGTTTAAAAATCGAACGGCTAGTTGGGTTTTAACTTGTGGCTTCTAAAGTGATGAGTATACCCTTATAATTGGCATTCGTAAATTGTTTTATATCTATTTCTCGGTATGGTGAAAGCTCTCTTATGCTCACCAAGGTGTTGTAAACCCTATTGATATGTTGGAATGCATGTTAAAAAAAAAACATTTAGGCTTGAATCCCAACTCCTCGTTCTCCGTTGCAAACGAACAAGCCCAACTTCTGAATTTTGGATTCTTGGGCCAAAATCAATGCAAAACAAACATTGAATTTCAGAATCCACAACCAAAATCAAGTTGGGAATTCTCGTATGGTCAGAAATCACCATTTTGGGTGATTGCAAAATAAACATGCCCTTAATTGATTTGGTTCTTTCCTTTTTATATTGTCCTCGATCTGAGTTCGAGTTTAGATCTGCCAAAGTCTTTTGTTTGCTAGAAAAAGAAAGGTGAGACAAAATGTGTCACCTTTGCTCCACAAAAGTGAAGTTGTTGATATATTGTGATTCATTATATTCTTTTGGTGATATGGATGAAGATAATGAACAGTAGTGGTCTTTCTGGTCATAGTTCTGGAACACTGAGAAGAGAATTTTCATCCATTTCCCATTCCGATAAGCTGTTTTCCTATTCTTTTGGGGGAAGGTAAATAATTTTTTCCATCTCAACTGATGATGTGCTCTTCACTTCCAGCCACTGGAATAAATGTGATTGATCTGTAATAGAGAACAATGATGAAATAGATTGCACTCACAAAGAAATCATGACAAAGAAAATTAGATTGCCAAATTGGATAATAAAATAAATAAATATTTTCATTCGTCAACTCTGACCAAAGCTCTCTCAAATCCATATTTATGACTAAATTTCCATAACCAACTAACAAATAATCCTAATCTAAAAAGTAAGTGAAATTTCAACTATCACTAACAAATAATCCTAATCTAAAAAGTAAGTGAAATTTCAACTATCCTATCAACCTCATCTTATTACAATTATTTTACTTAACAAGAAAATTTCAATTATCTTAACAACCTCATCTATCAAGAAAGAATTTTGAGCTAACTAATAAATCTCAATTACCCTAATGATTCTCATCTAAACCACAAATTTTATTTTAACTAACCTAAACAACTACACAATTAATGTAACAAATTAAGATAACTTTGAACTCTTCCAATGTTCTTTAGCTGGCTTCAAACCCCCCTCCAAAGCATGTCCAGTCAACAGTAGTTATTCACCGTCAATCTGTTAATAGACTGGCAAAAATTTTGTAGTATCCAAGTTATACCCCTGTATAGAATGGTGCTTGAGTGAAGGGACATTTGTTACTTCACTTGATGCCACAGAAATAACCTTATTGCAAAGTTCTCTTTAACATACGTAAATCAATGTTTTTCAAACTTTGCTTCTGTATAGTTCAACAATTTTTTTTAATATTATAACTAGTTAGGCGATTCAATTTGATTGTCAGCTCCATAAAAAGTGGATCCTCTAAAATATATATTCTGTTCAAACAAGTTGATGAATATCTTTGATTTTATCATCTTTTAACTTTTCTATTTTATCCTTAACTAAAACTATTAGATTTTTCGAATCATGAAAGCATTGCTCTCTTGCATTATTTTTCCACTTTGCTTTTGCACGATTTTTGTTTGCCTTCAGGTTTTCAGAGTAATAATAATTTCATCTCTGTTATCAGCTATGCATCTTCCCATCAAATGGTGTAGGTTAGGGAACACAATTAGAAGTTTAGAAAGCTCCAAGAATGTAGTTTATAGTTTTTTTTACAACCAGCCACCAACATGTTAAACCTTTTAGGGTGCAAACTTCTCAGTCCTCACCAAGGTAACTAGTATCATGTCATAATCCATTGAAAGCCAGTAGGCAGGTAGGTAAACCTACTTTTTCTTGGGACATAGTTATAAGCTCAACAAAGGAGTAATACTCAAGATTCCCCTTTATCAAGAGAGGGTCTAGGGAAAGAGGTCAGGTCAAATAATTTGGTGTAGGGAATTGCATTCATCTCCAGGTCAGAAAATAAACCAATTAGCTAAAAGAGCCTTATTCTGATATTGATTGCAAACTAGAATTTACCTTCCTCAAGTTTTGCCGAAAGGTATTACTTTTCCTCTGTTAAAATTAACTTGTCTGGAAGCACTCATATAGGCAACCCCCTCAAGAAGAAATTTTTATGCACTAAAACATTGATGATTTTCATGTTCATAATCTGATATTGATTACTCTTTGTTGGGGAGCTTTGCGGTCTCTCTTAATTTTTGTCAGGAATTTTCATGCTTTCTCTTGCAGGAGAATATTCAGCAGATGATGCATGGAGTTTTCAGGAACTACAAGAACAGATCACGAAGGGTTACTTTTAGGCAGTGGAGTAACTATGGACTCTCTATCTTACAGCAGTAGAATTTCTGTGATTGACTCTATCCTTCCAAGAATTTCCCCCTACCGGCTCCCAATAAACGTGTTTCCCCCAACATTGCACGCACAACCCGAAAGAAGAAAAAGCAAAAGAAGCCGAGCAACGTGGATCAGGCTAACACATTTGGGGAAGGCGTATCAGTTCCATTCATTTTCTGTACCTAAACTGTAAGCTTCAGTTTCACTAAATCTTCAATGCCCTTGCACAAGTGGTCAGGCAATATATTATTTGTTGTATTTTTCACATTCTTTAGATCCAAGTAGCTAGGCTCCCCTGCTTGTCTTCTAATTAGTGTGACTAGAAGACTTGTTACATGAAGGTTCAGGTACACAAATATACAGAAAATTCTTATATTATTTCATGTATTGTTTTTTGGAGAGCATTATACTGATAATTGTAGTTCGATGTAGTGACATTCAAGTGGTTGATCAAAACGGAGGGTTATCCAGTGGGCCAAAAGTGTCATGTGTGTTTAGCAGACAATTAATCGTTGATTAAATCCTTGACACATGTATACTCAAGAAAATTGATTTCAGTTCTTGTGCAAATTATTTGGATATCTGGAAATGTTAATACCTTGTGCTATTTTTAGTGAACCAATGTTTTTTGGCACCTTGAAAATCTGCATCTTTGCTTTTGAGTTTTTCAGCTCTCGATGTGATGGATTTGCAATTATCATACTGTTTACTGCATCCATGAACCTGTTTTTCTTTCTTTCTAGGTTTTCGACAGAAGATGAGCTGTTGGTAGTCTTACAGAACTTCTTTAGGGGAGAGAATAAAATTGGAGTTCTTTTTTATAAGCTCAATAAAGTTAGTGTGGAGAGAAGAGCAGGACACAATTGATGTCATAAGCAAACTTAAAATGAGGTCTTAATTGAATTTGATGTCTTCACGAGAGTTATAGGTAACTCGAAGATTTTTATAATGGTTTTTAAATCATCGAATTCTGATAAGAAACGAAAGAGAGATGATAGTTTGAAGGCGGGCCTGTTTTTCATTTTAGGAACATCGAATCTGATCCGAATTCAGATTTGATTTCAAGTTGAATTCTGGTTCTGTTTTTTTACTCACATTCTGATTATTTGGTCTCTTTTCTTTGACAATAAATATGAGATCCTTTGTGAGTAATTGTATCAAGTTGTAACTAGAATTGGTGATTTTGTTTGGAGAGTTCTTAGATTAGTTGTTTGAGAGAATTCTTCTCTGTTTGGATCAGTTTTGTTTAGTTGGATCTTCGGATCAATTTGTAATCCTTATAATTCAGTTGTTTGCACAAGTGTAGGTCACCTAGAGAGGTGGAGGGTGAATAGGTGACTAGTTAATCAAATGTAAAACAAATACAGAATTAAAAACTAATTATGCAAATTAAAACTATTATGTTAAACACACCAAATATAATCAAAGAGTGTAGCCGAATTCTCAATGAAGGGTTCTAAAGTATCTCCTCAAAATTCCTCTAGATTAAGAGTTGAGGTGCCACAATGGCTCTCTTGCTTGAATACAAATGCGAGCAAACAATTCAAAGCATATATTCAATTGAGCACAAGTATACCAAGCATATAAGAATGTTAACAATAAAAGCATGTAAGATATAAAACACAAGTGAGTGAGAGAGATGTGCAATCATAAATACGGGAGACTTGTTTCAAGGTTCGAGCCACTAGCTCTATATCCCCGGCTTCACCACTATGAAAGATTTCCACTAAAATCGATTTTCACAAGTCGCAACACGTACAACGAGCTCCCTCAAGAACTCTTGGACCCGCAAGTCACTCACTTGATCCCGCAAGAACAACACATGCAAGCTCGCTAGCTTGCCGAGGTCGCACCTCTACAACGAGCTCTCTCAAGAACTCTACACAACGCGAACCCGCAAGCTCGCGAGGCCGCAACCTCTACTACTCCTCAATATCAGGGGCGGAACACTTGTGATCACTTCTATTGATCACAAAAACAAACTCTCACAATAAAAATCCTAGAGGATGGATATAGCAATTAATAACTCAAGTTTGTGTGAAAAAAACTAGATAAATTGTGGTTGAAAAACTCAAGAAAATATTTTTAAAAACTTAAGATAAACACTCTTGAAAAACACTCCTTTTGATATGGAAGTTAAGCCGAAATCTTGTTGTAAAAACTCTAAGAGAGATAAGAAAAACTGACTCTAAAACTTCTCCAAAAATTTACCCAAAACTGGCCAAAAACAGCCCTTTAAATAGGGCTTCAGAAAACTAGCCGTTGGGCTCAGCTTTCTGGCCAGATGACCTGTCGGTCGACCGGCCAACGATCATATTCAGACCGTTGGGGTTAGTTGTTGATTAGTCTCTAGTTTTGCATAATTTGTATCACATCTTCAAATTAATTTCATATTAAATTCTGCTAATACAGCTTTACTTGCTTGATCCTAGGTCCATGGTGTGCAATGGAGAAGAAGACCCTAAATCACCATTTAATTGGTGATTAAAAGCCTATTAAGATAGCCATTGACCTAGGAGGCTGATTCTGTCAAAACCAGGGGCTGCAAACCAGAAACCGGACATCAGAACTGATAGGAGACAAAAAGGGTTGCGCGCGGCTCGAAGCGCCGCTCGCGCGGCCACTTTATGGCCGCGGAAAACACGTGCCGCTTCGGGCCAGGGTTTGTCCCTTGGCCCCCTGTTCCCCTGGTGGCTATAAATACCCCCTTGGGTTCCAGAGTTGAGGATATACAGAGTTTTAGGGTAGTTTTTCATTCCATGTTGTAATTTAGTTTAGGTTAGTTTAGTTCTTCTTCTTCCCCATTGTATTTTCTATTTTGTTTTAGATCTTGTATTAGGAGAAAGAGTGATACATGAGGGGAATGCAAGAGTACTTGTAATAGAGGTGACAAACTATGAAAGGTACTCTCTTTACCTCTCTTTGTTTTCTATCTAACTCTTTTACATGCATAGCTAATCTTTTCTCTCATGGCAACTAACTACTAACCACCAACTTACTAACTTCTTTTATGATAATCCACATGAATCTAATAGCCTCGGTTTGGCCTTACTCTTGTAAGAGCCTGTTGGCCCAAAGGCCTTCCACCCTAGTTTTGATGATGATTAACTCATGTAGTTATGTTTACTAATTATCTTGTGATTTTAGTTACAGATCATTGATCAAGATATTAGTTGGTGATTGCTTCAAAAAGAGGAGTTTGGAAGCCGTCACATGGTGATTCCCGTGCCCGAGCATCAAGATCATACCTTTGCACTCGGTGGATCACGTTGGGATCGAGTCGACTTGAAGATGAAGATCGTCAAGAAGACTTAGGTATCCTAGTTTAGTGTTTAGTGTGTTTAGATATATTTGTAAATCTTAGTATAGTTGATATGCTCAAGTGCACAACACACACAAGTTTTATATTTGGATATTGGTTTTTCGATTTTTTAGTTTAACCGATATTTGTTTTCATGAATAGATTGATCAAAATAAGTTTACATGGTTTATATGTATAATAGATGTATTCTAGTTATACATACATGCTTAAACATCTTTTAAACAAACTTATTTTGACTTTCCTATTCATGTATTGAAAAATCCAAGTTTGATAAAAATACATGTTTTGGTTTTTGATAAAACTTGCAAGACACAAAAATAATTTGAATATGTTGATATATGTCTTGAAATTTTTATCACAAGTTTGTGTTTCAATACAAAATGATAAAACAATTTTTATGGTAATTTTAAAAGAGATAAAGATTTTCTAAAATATTTTAACTTATGTTTTTCTGCCCTGAACTGTGACTGACAGGCCAGGTCGGTCGACCGCATGGGTCGACCGCACCAAGGGCCGGTCGACCGTGAGGTCGACCGACGTGCACAGAGCCGTGCACGTCTGGCAAACACAAGGGCGGTCGACCCGGACGGTCGACCGTAACTGAGAGCAGTGCTCTCTGTTTATTTGGGTCGACTGGGCGGTCGACCAGGTTTGCCCAACGGTCACATTTTTGACCGTTGGCGGTCGACCGGGCGGCCGACCGCCAAGCCTGTCAGGGTGCCACATCAGCCTAAAGGCTAGTTTTGTTTTGGGGCTATAAATACCCCAACTCTTGGGCTGTTTTGATAAGATTTTTAGAGCAAAAAATTCCATACTTTCTCTACTGTTTTAAACAAGTTTTCAGAAAATTTTGTGCCAAAAAGAATTCATCTTGTTTGTTTTAGGTTTTTGGAAAAATCAAAGAAAAGAGTATTTTGGGAGATTTGTCTTGGTTTTCATTCTATATCTTTTACAAGAGTTTTTCCAAGTATTTTTCTTTGAGTTTTTGTTTTTCCAAACACCTAGTTTTCCACACTTGAGCTATCTTCTATCCTAATCTATTAGGATCATTTGTTTTGTGGAAAAAGAGAGAAAGAAGAGATTGTTTGAGGTTGTTGAACCTCTAAGTTGTAAACACCCTTGTTCCTTTTGTATCCCTCTTTGGTAGAGGTTGATCGGGTGATTAGTTTGCTCCCTCTTTGGTAGAGGTTGAGGCTTGGTGTTTCTCCCTCTAGTGAGAGGTGGAGTTTGGTTTGTAAACCCTCTTCGGTAGAGGTGTTTGTGGTTGTTGTTTGGCTACGGGCCTACCCCTTTTGTGTGAGGTGGTGTTTGTATTGAGAGAGGAGTTTGATACTCCTTGTGTTGTAACAAATCCTCTTCGGTAGAGGTTCCCTCGGTGGGAGATAGTGGATTGGAAATCCTACACGGTGGTGTAGGCGGGGATGTAGAGCTAGGTGCTCGAACCTCGAAACATATCTTGTTGTTAGCGTTTGATCCACTTGTCTCTCAACTCTCTCTCTCTTTGTATTGTGCAAAGCATCATTCATAACATCATATCATATTTGCTTGTGTTGAGCATAATTCATATTGCCATATCATATCTATTTGCTTGTGTTGTCCTTACATTGATTCATATTGCTTATTCATTATATGCTTGTGTGTGTGCCTCACTTATACTTAACCACAAGAGCTTCACATAGCACCACAACCCATTAAAGGGGAATCAAGAGGAGTTAGTCCAGAGCCCTTCACGGGGAATTCGGCTACACTTGTGTGTTGTATTAAGTGTGTTACAAAATTTGCATTAGCTTCCTCATTTAGAGCATTTAGTTCTAGATTAGCAAGTACACCTATTCACCTCCCCTCTAGGTGTGCTTTTCAGAGCCATTGATGGCTCATGATGATGGATCTAACACTCTAACTTCCCAACCACTAACAAGCTAACATTACTTTACTCCATGCTTACTTTTCTATAGTTTTGATGGTTTAAGTGTAGCTTGCACTTGTTTGTTGAGTTGGGTTGTGATGAGTTACATATGGGCCATGCTTTGTAAAGCTCTTGAACTAAGGACTAGTGATGGCCAATGATACATGTGAGGCAACTATCACTAAGAGGTTAGCATGTTGGTGGAGTCATTAGTAGTTAGTGCCATGAGTTTTCTTTCTTTTTCACTTTGTTTTAAAATTACAACAAAAATCACAAATACATTCTTTTCAATGTTTCCCACTTCTTCGTATTTCACCGTACCTCTCTTTTCATTCTTTGCTTTCTTTTCTTTTGATTCTTTAAAACTTTGAAAAACTTTTAACATACACGTGAATCAACCGGTAAAGCTTCTATCGCCTCCCGTCCTTGTGGATTCGACTTGTTTTAGCCTCTATGCTATAACGGAAGTATCGAGGAAGCTAAAACACACACACTTTAAATCTTGATTTCAAAATATGCACTTTTTGTGCGCGGTTTTTCCTCGATCAAATTTTGGCGCCGTTGCCGGGGATGGGAACAGTTTGATTTCACATTTTTGTTAACTTTTCTTCTTTGTTTTTTTGGTGTGCAGGTTAAATTTTAGCATTGCAGAAGTCCACACTTGCTCAAGTGTGGTCGGATAACTTCTTGTGCATTCATTTACTCTGCTGCTAATTTTTTTTATATTACTTGTACACTGTAAATAATTTTAAGAAGTAAAATACAGAAATTGGATGCTTTAAAATGGTTTAGACATTTGCATCTAGGCACGTGTCAATCTTTATTCCAATATATTGTATTTTATTATTGTGTTGTTGTGATTCTGATAGGAGGTGTACATATTGCATTGCATATAGTTAGGACAAACACTTCAGTAATTTACTCGCTTTTTGTGTTTATTCTCATCTATATTGAACACTTGCACAAATTAAATTTAAGGGCAACACCCAATACAACATAAGGTGGGGAAGTTATTACCCTCCCTTAGCCCAAAAATCACCTCCCCACTCACACAACCCAAGCCTAATAAAAATTGCTAGACGTTGGCCCCTAGGGACATCTCGGACTCATTTAGGAGATTGACCTAAGGGGGAAGTTGTTAGAATTTGACTCTTGCTAAATCGGTGTCTAAGGTTGGGGATTGAGAGGCGAAACCTCGAAGAACAGTGGTTTGGCATAATTAGGCCCGTTGCTCCGGCACGGATACCTCCCACTGATCTTGCCCCTACCTGGCCGATTAACTCGTGGTCAGCTTCCGACAATATACCCCCCGTGGACAGTCTAACTAGTTAGGAGTCGTCTAGGTCTAAGTCAACCCTAGCATAGGCTTGTTTTCTTTTTCTTTTTCTTTGTTGTTTGTTTGTTTGTTTTTCTTTTTTGTAAATTGTGATATGGATTTTAATAACAACAATTCTTTCAATTATAATATGAATCCATATTTCACCCCGACCTCATTTGACTCGGATAACTCTGACCCGACAATGTACAACATGAACCAACCATATATACCGGGTTGGGATTATCCGAATCAATATGACCCATATCCCCAACCATATGACCATAATTTTCATAATAATTTCAACTCTTCACAGAGTTCATGGGGATTCTCCTACCCCGAGTTCAATTTTTAACCATCTTGTCCACAATTTTCACAATATTCGTTCCCCAATTTTGATTCATATACTCCTTTTCCTGAACCACCAATTGAAGAAAAATCATCATTGGAAAGGAGTATCGAAGAGTCCCTACAACAAATGCAAAATTTGCTCAATTCACAATCCTTCCCACATCAAACTCCACATACTCCTTTTCTAGAGCATCCAATTGCAGAAGAATCTGAGGTAGAAAAGCGTTTGGAAGTCTTTTGTGAAAGAATGCAAAACATGTTGGACTCATCATCTCAACCACATTTTCAAGAGTCCTACTCATCTTTTTCAGTATCACCTATTCAAACTGAACAACCATCAATACTGGACTTGAGTATAGAACCATTGCGTGAGTCCGAGCAGCAATCACAAAATCCAATGTGTTGGCCCAAGGTTACAATCACCCTTGTTTAGTGTGTTTTGATGATTACAAAACATATTAGTTATTTGTACTAATATTGTTTATTGGTTAAGTGTGTTTCAGGGATCTAACTCATCTAGAAGGTTTATTCCCTATAAGCAAATGTTTTGGACTCAAGTCAACTCAAATTGGGCTCAAGGATCAAGTGTTGAAGACCTTATGGTGAAAAGCCCTCTTGAAGCACTTGTAGTACCTAGAACCAATGTAAGAATTAGATTGTTAAAGTTTGAGTTTTGGAAATTGGCTCTAGGATACACACACACGTTTTTTTTTGTATTCAAGTTTTCATGATCAAAATTTAGGTTTCATGCCTTAGTATATTTATACATGACCCTAATTTTTACAAATATAAATATCATGTTTTTGATCATGTATGTATACCCTTTCCAGCATGTTACTTAGCTTTCCATACTTCAAAATATTTTTTTACAAAAATTTCCAAGTCCCAAAATCCTGCTGTTTTTTTTTCCTGTTTCAGGCTGACCGGTTGACCGGCCCGGTCGACCGGCGCCAGTGCCAGGACGTGCACATTTGTGCACGTCTGTCGGTCGACCGCCCGGGTCGACCGACTGTGAGCAGTTGCTCTCGGGTTTTCTGGGTCGACCGCCCTGTCGACCGCTAGAAGAAAAATGTGTTTTGTCTTTTAGGACGGTTGACCAGTCCGGTCGACCCGAGCCAACGGCTCTTTGCCAGCTGAGCTGGCGGTCGACCGGCCCGGTCGACCGCTAGGCCTGCAACAGCCCACGACTCTTTCCTCTTTTGTGCAAATCTGAAATCTGTTTTGTTGACTGCTTTTTGGCAGACTTTTCAGGTTTTCCAGAACTTTTTCAGAGCAAATAAGGTCAAAATAAATTGTTTTTAACTTATTTCTCTCCCTATAAATAGTGGAGAAGAGTTTCTTGCAAAACACTAAGAAAAATCCTCAAGGTTTCATAGTTTTCAAAAGAGAAGAAAAGTGTTTTAAGCCCTTCATTTTCAACTCTTTCTTGAGCTTGTTTTCAGTTGTGTTCTACAGCAAAAATCATCTCTACAACTGAGTTTTTCTCACTACACTCCTTAGAGCCAAAAATTCCCTTACTCATTCTATAAGGAAGTTGTAAAAGAGTGAGAGTTTGTAAAAGAGTTTAGTGATCTTGTTGTGATCACTTTTATTACTTGTTCCTCTTCTTGTTCTTGGAGACACCTCTTCGGTAGAGGTTATTGTACTTGGTGGAGCTCGGTGCTCGGGTCTTCGGTAGACCGTTGTAATCGTCCTCGGTGGATAGTGGAAACCCTTCACGGAGGTATAGGCGGGGAGTAGAGCGGTGGCTCGAACCTCGAAACAAATACTTGTGTTTGCGATTGTCTTTTGCTCTTGCTCTCTATTTGCTTTACTTTCAATTGCTCTCTATTGCTTATTGTTTCAAGTATTTTTGCTTCCTCTACTTGTGATATCTTGTGTGCTCTTCATCATTGCCTATTATTCATTCATTGATATTTTGTCGATCAATTCTCGTACAACAAGGTTGCATTGCGCACCTCTAACCCATTCAAGGGGAATTGGGAGGAAGGAGTTCAGAACCTCTCACAGGGTATTCGGCTCTTAGTCTTGTTTTGAGAGATCGTTGCATCATTCATTCATCTTAATTTTAAAAAAATTGTTAGATTAGCAATTACACCTATTCACCCCCCTCTAGGTGTTTTTCAATTGGTATCAGAGCTTGGTTACTAGGCTCTTGGCTTAACAACCCTAGAGAGATCCTAATATTGCTAATCATTTCATTTATCTCACTTAGTAAAGATGGCCGATGGTATTAAGACACCCCCTAAGTTTGATGGACTTAACTTTCTCATATGGAAGGTTAAGATGACCATTTTTTTGCAATCTCTAGGTAGTCGAGTTGCAAAGGCCGTGACCAAACCCTTTAGTGCACCCCCCGGTGACGAATCCACTTGGTCCGAAATAGAGACCAAAGAATTTGATGCCAATGCTAGGGCTCACTATGCACTTCTTCAAGCCCTTATGATGATGATATAGCTAGAGTTATTCATTGCAAGTCCGCATATGAAATTTGGACACATTTGCTAGTTACACATGAGGGGACTTCACAAGTGAAGAGGGCTAAGATTGACCTTCTTCGGTCCCAATATGAGAATTTTTGCATGCAAGAAAATGAAACCATAGATGATATGGTTACAAGATTTACAAAGATCACTAATGGACTTTCTTCTCTAGGTGATGCTATCGACAACGATCAAAGAGTTAGAAAGATCATCCAGGCTCTTCCTCCTTCATGGGAAGTAAAAGCAACCACCTTGAAGGAACTCAATGACAAGGAGGAGATGGAGCTAATTGGTCTCATTGGGAACCTCAAAACCCATGAGATGGAGAGGAAAGTGAGGGAGGACATGGCTCCTTCCAAGAAGAAGACAATAGCCTTCAAAAGTCAATCCACACACTCCGACGAAGACGATGAAGAAGAAGAAGATGACGAAGAGCTCTCACTTCTTGTGAAGAACGTCCGGAGGATGTACAACAAGGCTAAATTTCAAGGAAGAAGGAGATGGCAAGGAGGTGAAGAAGAAAGGAAGATTATTTGCTTCAATTGTCAAAGGCCGGGACACATAGTGGCGGAGTGTCCGGATAAAGTAAAGCCTTCCACCTCCAAGAAGCCCTACAAGAAGAAGGCAATGAAAGCTACATGGGATTCCGAAAGCGAATCCGAGGAGGAAATCGACACCGCTAACATGTGCTTCATGGCAAATGAAAGCACAAGCAAGGTAACCCCTTCCACTTCTCCAAATGATGAACTTTCATGGATGAGTTAGGAGAAGCTTTTGTAGAATTATCACATAACTATGATTTTCTTAAGAAAAAGTATTTAAAAATGAAAAAGGAAAATGAATCTCTTAATCATCAAGTTTTTACTCTTTCTAAAGAAAAAGATGAATTACTTTCCACTCTTGTTTCCACCCAAAAAGATTTTGACAAGTATAAGATTTCTTGTAAAGGCAAGTCCCCACTAGTTGATTCTAATGAGATTACCATGCTTAAAGAAAGAATAGACTCATTAGAAATGGTTTTAAAAAATTGTGAGTTTAATAAGAAGAAGATTGAGGCTATGTTTCCTAAGAAACAAGCCCTAAGAAAAATGTTTACCATGCTCATGCTCATGTTCATACCACACAACCTTTACATCGTGGCAAACCCCCAAGACATGCTCACACTTCACACACACATCATGCATTTATGTACGGAAGAGTGTTCTCATGTTTACATTGTGGGCGGAAAGGGCACTTAGCTAATTTTTGCTATGATAGACTAAGTGCATCTCATCATAATGTTTGGATTCGCAACACTAACTTTCAAGGACCCAAGAAAATTTGGGTACCAAAGTCAACTATTTTGCTAAATGATGTAGGTACCATCCAAGGCCCAAAGACGTAGAGGATTGTGGTATCTTGATAGTGGTTGCTCAAGGCACATGACTTGGGACATCAACAACTTTGCAACCCTATCAAGATACTATGAAGGTGGCACCGTCACCTTCAGAGATGATGCCAAGGGTAAAATCATCGGTATTGGTAATGTAAAACTCGGCACATCCCCTTTAATTGAGAATGTAGTTTTAGTTGATGGCCTCAAGTATAACCTCTTGAGTGTTAGTCAACTTTGTGATAAAGGTTTTGATGTTGTTTTTGATAATGTAGTTTGTAAAGTAATTGATAGAGTTTCTAGTACTTGTGTGTTTTCCGGTTTTCGTGAAAGTAATGTTTATATGATAGATATGTCTAATATGTCTTGTAATATTACTTGTTTAAAAGCCCTCAATGATGACTGTTGGTTGTGGCATAGAAGATTAGGCCACATTTCTTTTGACCATATATCTAGATTAAATACAAAGGAAATGGTGAAAGGTATTCCTTGTTTGAATTTTGAAAAGGACTGAGTTTGTGACGCATGTCAATTTGGGAAACAAACTAAGTCTTCTTTCAAGTCAATTAAGGATATCATGACATCACGTCCTTTGGAGCTAATTCATATGGATCTATTTGGCCCTACACAAACCAAAAGTCTAAGTAGGAATAGATTTGCATTTGTTTTGGTTGATGACTTTTCACAATTTACTTGGGTTTTCTTTCTAGAACACAAAAATCAAGCATTTTCATATTTCCAATCTTTTAAGAAAAGAGTTGAAAAGGAAAAAGAGTCTTCAATTTTAAGAATAAGAAGTGATAGAGGAGGTGAGTTCATTAACCTACCCTTTACCACTTTTGTGAAGAACATGGAATTAAGCATGAACTTTTCTTGTCCTAGAACTCCACTACAAAATGGAGTAGTTGAACGGAAAAATCGAACTTTACAAGAGATGGCTAGGACAATGCTAAGTGAATATGGTCTACCACATTATTTGTGGGCCGAGGCCGTTAATACATCATGCTATATATCAAATCGTGTTTTCTTGTGTAAAAATACTTCAAAGACTTCTTTTGAAATGTACTTTTCTAGAAAACCAAATGTTTCATATTTCAAGGTTTTTGGATGCAAATGTTTTGTTTTAAATACAAAAGATAATTTAGGAAAATTTGATGCTAAAGCTTATGAGGCAATTTTTGTGGGTTATTCTAATACTAGTAAAGCTTATAGAATCTTCAATAGATCATCTTGACAATTGAGGAATCTATACATGTTAAGTTTGAAGAATCTAACTTGTTTGTTAAGAATGTTGTAGAAATAGATGCTTTGGATGAAGGTTTAGAGAAAGTGACCTTGGAGGATACACCTACTATGGGAGACAAACCAAAGGATGATGAAGGAAGTGAAGCTAAAGTAGAAGAGGCTCAAGGAAATTATATTCAAACAAATGAAGTGGAGCCTACTCAACAACTTCCAAAGGATTGGAGATACAATCCTCATCATCCCAAGGACCTCGTCATAGGTGAAGTATCTAAAGGGGTAACCACTCGCTCTAAACTACATGATTTTTGTGGACATTATGCTTTTATTTCTCATGTTGAACCCAAGAACGTCCTCGAAACCGAGGCCGATTCATATTGGTTGCTAGCCATGCAAGAGGAACTCAATCAATTTGAGCGCAACCAAGTTTGGCACCTTGTTCCTAGGCCCCACGATAGACTAACAATTGGTACTAAGTGGATCTTTAAGAACAAGTTGGATGAATCGGGTAACGTTGTTAGGAATAAAGCTAGGTTAGTTGCCCAAGGTTACACTCAAATCGAAGGAATCGATTTTGAAGAAACCTTTGCACCCGTAGCACGGCTTGAAGCCATACGGATGACACTAGCATTTGCCTCATATAAAGATTTTAAATTATTTCAAATGGATGTTAAAAGTACTTTTCTAAATGGTTTTATTGAAGAGGAGGTGTATGTTGAACAACCCCCGGGTTTGTTGATCCTACTCATTCGGATTTTGTGTTTAAATTAGATAAAGCTCTTTATGGTTTAAAACAAGCCCCTAGGGCTTGGTATGAAAGACTTTCTTCATTCTTAATTTCAAATGGTTTTAAGAAAGGTAAAATTGACACAACCTTGTTTACAAAACATGTAGAAAATGATATTCTTATTGTGCAAATTTATGTAGATGATATTATTTTTGGTTCTACTAATGAATCTCTTTGCAAGCTTCTGAATCATGCATGAAGGATGAATTTGAAATGTCTATGTGGGGGAGCTCAACTATTTTCTTGGACTCCAAATCAAGCAAAGGAAGGATGGGATCTTCATCAATCAAGCCAAGTACACAAAGGAACTCATCAAGAGATTCGGACTTGAAGGCGCTAAAGTGAGCAAAACTCCCATGGCAACAACTACCAAGCTTGATAAGGATGAACAAGGTAAAAGTGTAGACATTAAAGTTTATCGTAGCATGATAGGTAGTTTATTGTATTTGATGGCTAGTAGGCCGGATATCATGTTTTCCGTTTGTCTTTGTGCTCGTTTTCAATCATGTCCTAAGGAGTCTCATTTAGTAGCGGTAAAACGCATTATTAAATACCTTAAGGGCACTATTGAAATGGGTTTGTGGTATCCGAAAACCGGACTATTTGATATGAAGAGTTTTTCGGATGCCGACTATGCGGGTTGTAGGATAGATAGGAAGAGCACAAGTGG
This sequence comes from Agave tequilana, assembly GCA_038442645.1. Classification (NCBI taxonomy): domain Eukaryota; kingdom Viridiplantae; phylum Streptophyta; class Magnoliopsida; order Asparagales; family Asparagaceae; genus Agave; species Agave tequilana. The sequence goes on along the minus strand of JAVJIF010030511.1, from coordinate 195,498 downwards.
AACATGTCAATTCTTTGGTAATTGTCTTGTATCTTGGTCTTCCAAAAAGCAAAATTCGGTAGCCCTTTCAACCGCCGAGGCGGAGTATGTTGCTGCCGGAGCTTGTTGTGCACAAGTTCTTTGGATGAAACATACTCTCCTCGACTATGATTTACACTTTGATCATGTTAAAATATTTTGTGATAATACTAGTACAATTCACATGACAAAGAATGCAAATCAACATAGTAAAACCAAACACATTGACATTAGGTATCACTTTCTTAGAGATCATTATGAGAAAGGTGATATTGATATTGATTATGTTTCTACCGATTTTCAACTTGCCGATATTTTTACTAAACCATTGGATTATGCTAGATTTTCCTTTATTTGTGGTGAGTTGAATGTTTGCATTATGGATTCTTAAAGATAATTTTTTTAAATGTTTTGTTTGCTTTGTTTAACCCTTTTTTGATGTATGACAAAAAGGGGGAGAAAAAGAAAAAGAGTTTTGTGTTTATTGTGTTTTGTTGTGTATTTTGAGTTTTTAACAAAACTATGTGTTTTCAATGCCTATGTATTTAGCTTTTCGTAGCATTATTGATACATAGCATTATTTGAGGGGGAGCTTTCCAAGCTCTTCTTCCATTTTTGTTTAAAATAACGTATATGTTTTGTCATCATCAAAAAGGGGGAGATTGTTGGCCCAAGGTTACAATCACTCTTGTTTAGTATGTTTTGATGATTACAAAACATATTAGTTATTTGTACTAATATTTTTTATTGGTTAAGTGTGTTTCAGGGATCTAACTCATCTAAAAGGTTTATTCCCTATAAGCAAATGTTTTGGACTCAAGTCAACTCAAATTGGGCTCAAGGATCAAGTGTTGAAGACCTTATGGTGAAAAGCCCTCTTGAAGCACTTGTAGTACCTAGAACCAATGTAAGAATTAGATTGTTAAAGTTTGAGTTTTGGAAATTGGCTCTAGGATACACACACACGTTTTTTTATATTCAAGTTTTCATGATCAAAATTTAGGTTTCATGCCTTAGTATATTTATACATGACCCTAATTTTTACAAATATAAATATCATGTTTTTGATCATGTATGTATACCCTTTCCAGCATGTTACTTAGCTTTCCATACTTCAAAATATTTTTTACAAAAATTTCCAAGTCCCAAAATCCTGCTGTTTTTTTTCCTGTTTCAGGCTGACCGGCCGACCGGCTCGGTCGATCGGCACCAGTGCCAGGACGTACACATTTGTGCACGTCTGTCGGTCGACCGCCCGGGTCGACCGACTGTGAGCAGTTGCTCTCGGGTTTTCTGGGTCGACCGCCCGGTCGACCGTCAGAAGAAAAATGTGTTTTGTCTTTTAGGACGGTCGACCGGTCCGGTCGACCCTGAGCCAACGGCTCTTTGCCAGCTGAGCTGGGGTCGACCGGCCCGATCGACCGCTAGGCCTGCAACAGCCCAACGGCTCTTTCCTCTTTTGTGCAAATCTGAAATCTGTTTTGTTGACTGCTTTTGGCAGACTTTTTCAGGGTTTTCCAGAACTTTTTCAGAGCAAATAAGGTCAAAATAAATTGTTTTTAACTTATTTCTCTCCCTATAAATAGTGGAGAAGAGTTTCTTGCAAAACACTAAGAAAAATCCTCAAGGTTTCATAGTTTTCAAAAGAGAAGAAAAGTGTTTTAAGCCCTTCATTTCCAACTCTTTCTTGAGCTTGTTTTCAGTTGTGTTCTACAGCAAAAATTATCTCTACAACTGAGTTTTTCTCACTACACTCCTTAGAGCCAAAATTCCCTTACTCATTCTATAAGGAAGTTGTAAAAGAGTGAGAGTTTGTAAAAGAGTTTAGTGATCTTGTTGTGATCACTTTTATTACTTGTTCCTCTTCTTGTTCTTGTGGAGACACCTCTTCGGTAGAGGTTATTGTACTTGGTGGAGCTCGGTGCTCGGGTCTTCGGTAGACCGTTGTAATCGTCCTCGGTGGATAGTGGAAACCTTCACGGAGGTGAAGGCGGGGAGTAGAGCGGTGGCTCGAACTTCGAAACAAATACTTGTGTTTGCGATTGTCTTTTGCTCTTGTTCTCTATTTTGCTTTACTTTCAATTGCTCTCTATTGCTTATTGTTTCAAGTATTTTTGCTTCCTCTACTTGTGATATCTTGTGTGCTCTTCATCATTGCCTATTATTCATTCATTGATATATTGTCGATCAATTCTCATACAACAAGGTTGCATTGCGCACCTCTAACCCATTCAAGGGGAATTCGGAGGAAGGAGTTCAGAACCTCTCACGAGGGATTCGGCTCTTAGTCTTATTTGAGAGATCGTTGCATCATTCATTCATCTTAATTTTAAAAAAATTGTTAGATTAGCAATTACACCTATTCACCCCCCTCTAGGTGCTTTTCACAATGGACTCACAATTTTATCACAATTTTCAAAATCAACTTTCATACTCACCTTTTACAGAAGAACCAATTGCAAAGAGTATGGAATACAAGATTCCAAATCCAAATTCTATTACACAGCCTTTCAGTAGGTTAGACTTATGAGCAAATTGATCAATGAGAGCGAGAAAATCTTTCTTGTCAGCCTTTGACCGATCCTTATATCCCTAACTCTACTGATTGGACCGATGAATCATGTAATTTTGGGAATCCGACTCAATTTCAGAACATACCTTTGAACTTGACCAAACTCCAAGTTATGAAAGTCGCCTGGATATTCTGGCAAGTTATCCCTTTCCTGAAATTGAAATCGAACCTGAATATGATCCTGAACCTCATGTTTGTAGCTCTATTTCACTTTTTGATTCAATAATGACTCTGGTATCTTTACCAGATTTTTTTCTCTATTCCGGAGTCAACATTGAATCCTGTACCAATTTACCGTGAAATGGAATCACCAATCTCTCATGATCACACTTCATTATTGGGGAAAGTGTGTGAATATCAATTCTTTGGTTTGGACCCTATTTTTGAACAAATTTCGACTCTCATTGTTGACTCTCGACTTGATCTGAGTTAAATTCCCGAGTCGGTGTCGGTTTTTACTCCTATTCCATTTGAGTCCAAATCACTTATCTTCCAAAATCACACATCATTGTTGGACAAGACTGTTGACAAAAATGACTCAATAATTATTTTTGAAAATTGAAAATTAGATGGGGATAATTTTTTAAATAAGACCATTCAATCCATCATTCTTTTATTGGGTCATGTTAGAGAGGTCATTGGTGGGTTCCTGCAAGATCCATGGTATTTTGATTGGGTCGCAACGCTTGGCCCAATCAGACCACCACCGGAGCCACCCCCTTGAGGTAATCTTCCTTCCCTCTCAATTTGTTTCATGTATTTACACATTCACGATGCATTGAGGACCATGCATGAGATAAGTGTGGGGGAGGGTTAACTAACGTAGTTAGTTTTATATTTTCTTTCTTTTACACTTCTTTTTAATCAATCAAAAAAAATCTTTTATATAAAAACTTTTCTTTTCTTTTTACAAAACTTTTTGAAACAAGAGAAATAGTTTTTGATTTATTTTTAAGAAAATTAAGATTATCTTAGGAATTAGGAAGACCTAAAATTATGAAAATTTTAAACCAAGTCAAAATAATAGATCTTGTTTAAATTTTAGGATAAGAAAGTAAGATTGAAAAGATAATTTGATCTTAAATTTTTTGTCTTCGATTTATGCACTTCACACTTACACAATTTTTGGGATTGAAACAAAGACTGAAAATGCCATAAAAATATATTGAAAAAAAATGATGAAAATAAAAATCACTTATTGAAGTTGGGTAATTATGCCTCAGGAAGCATGATTATTCACACCTAAAACGGTGGACACAAAAAAAAATAATCCTCCTTAGTTTTGTGGCCCTGTTTACTCGAGTCCTTAAGTCCGAGGGATGTTTTCTCATCTGGTGCCCTAAGGCCATTTGGTTTGGAGTCACCGGCTAAAGGCTCACTAGCCGGGTAAATAAGAAAGCCTAAAAAAACTAAGGAAAGAAAAAAATATAAATATATATATGTATATATAATATAAATAAATGGCATGAAAGTTAGAGTCGATATCCCAAAAATCTTCACAGTCCACAAAGTGCATATTTTCTAAGAATTTTATGAAAGATCAAAGAGTCAATTCAATTTTAAATTCTTACGTTTAATTTATAACAAGATTTTTGCATTTTGACTTAGTTTAAGAAAGAACAATTTCTGGTTAACCTATGACCTTAGATCACTTATATTTTCATAAAAATATTTCAACACTTTTCTCTATTTCAAAAATGCGTTTTCAAAATACTAACATTTGATTTTTTCTTTATGGATTTTGTGGGTGAAATCCGCTGAAAACTCTCAGGAGACAAAACTCCTCCTCTAAAGGGAACTTAGAGGTTTAACGGCTTGTTGCACATGTTCAGTGCAATCGCGTCACCTGCGAAAGTGGTGTAATAATTCCTTAGTTTTTTGTTTTGCTCGGGACGAGCAAAAGATAAGTGTGAGGGTGTGATTAGTCTCTAATTTTGCATAATTTGTATCACATCTTTAAATTGATTTCATATTAAATTCTGCTAATAAAGCTTTACTTGCTTGATCCTAGGTCCATGGTGTGCAATGGAGAAGAAGACCCTAAATCACCATTTAATTGGTGATTAAAAGCCTATTAAGATAGCCATTGACCTAGGAGGCTGATTCTGTCAAAACCAGGGGCTGCAAACCAGAAACCGGACATCAGAACTGACAGGAGACAAAAAGGGCTACGCGCGGCTCGAAGCGCCGCGCGCGACCACTTTATGGCTGCGGCGCGCGCCGCTTCGGGCCAGGGTTTGTCCCCTGGCCCCTGTTTCCCTGGTGGCTATAAATACCCCCTTGGGTTCCAGAGTTGAGGATATACAGAGTTTTAGGGTAGTTTTTCATTCCATGTTGTAATTTAGTTTAGGTTAGTTTAGTTCTTCTTCTTCCCCATTGTATTTTCCATTTTGTTTTAGATCTTGTATTAGGAGAAAGAGTGATACATGAGGGGAATGCAAGAGTACTTGTAATAGAAGGTGATAAGCTATGAAAGGTGCTGTCTTTACCTCTCTTTATTTTCTATGTAACTTCTTTTACATGCATAGCTAATCTTTTCTCTCATGGCAACTAACTACTAACCACCAACTTGCTAACTTCTTTTATGATAATCCACATGAATCTAATAGCCTCGGTTTGGCCTTGCTCTTGCAAGAGCCATTGATGGCTCATGATGATGGATCTAACACTCTAACTTCCCAACCACTAACAAGCTAACATTACTTTACTCCATGCTTACTTTTCTATAGTTTTGATGGTTTAAGTGTAGCTTGCACTTGTTTGTTGAGTTGGGTTGTGATGAGTTACATATGGGCCATGCTTTGTAAAGCTCTTGAACCAAGGACTAGTGATGGCCAATGATACATGTGAGGCAACTATCACTAAGAGGTTAGCATATGGTGGAGTCATTAGTAGTTAGTGCCATGAGTTTTCTTTCTTTTTCACTTTGTTTAAAAATACAACAAAAATCACAAATACATTCTTTTCAATGTTTCTCACTTCTTCGTATTTCACCGTACCTCTCTTTTCATTCTTTACTTTCTTTTCTTTTGATTCTTTAAAACTTTGAAGAACTTTTAACATACATGTGAATCAACCGGTAAAGCTTCTATCGCCTCCCGTCCTTGTTGATTCGACTCGTTTTAGCCTCTATACTATAACGGAAGTATCGAGGAAGCTAAAGCGCACACACTTTAAATCTTGATTTCAAAACATACACTTTTTGTGCGCGGTTTTTTCTCGATCAGTTGTCGACCGCTTGATCAACTGCACCGAGACCAATGCCCTATCGGTCGATTACTCGGTTCGACCGTGACCAAAATCAGAGAGCAGAGCTCTTTGATCAGTCGACTGCTCGGTTGATCAGGGCCAAATCCAGAGAGCAACTTCTCTGGATCGGTCGACCGCATGGTCGACCGACCCTAAGGCCATGGGCTTGTGCACGTTTTGTGCATGTTGGTCGACCACTCGGTCGACCAAGCCCTGGTTCGGTCGACCGGTTGGTCAACCGCTAGAAGCCCAGAACATGGTTTAATGGAGTTAAAACTTGAACTTTTAAAAACCCTAAAAATTTATTTAAATCCCATAAATTCCACAAAAATAGGTTCATATAAATACTTTGAAATTCAAATATGTATGATAAAACATCAACACATATTACAAACATGTTGAACTATTTTTGCGATATAAGAGTTAAAGCATAAACCAAAATTGGTATTTTTCAAAAATCAACTTCAAAATAAAATATGATTTTTTCAAAACTTATACAAATACAAAAATAAAATATTTAAAGATATTTGAAGCATAGTTTGTATGAAAATGATCCAATACACATAGAAGATGAAATATACTTATTTTTGACAATAAGCTCTAAAATAAGTTTTGATAAATACAAAACTTTAAAACAAATGAATTAAACTCATTAAAATAAGTTATATAAACAATATGAAACAATAATGTATATGGATGAAATTCAATATACATATAAACCATGTAAACCTGTTTGATGAAATCTATTCATGAAACCAAAATATGTATTCTTTGAGGTTCAAAACCAAAATCAAAGATAAAAACTATTTTGTATGAAAACTCTATATAAATTTTTTGTGTGTGTGTGTGTGTATGAGCTTGAGCAATCCACAACTAATCTATCCTTTACATTTCAACTAAAATAAAAACTTAAACTTACAAACTGGACTCAAATCTTGAAAATCTTCTCTTGAAAATTTTCTTCTCCATCTTGACTTGATCCAAGCTTGATCCAGAGCTAAACTTCTCTTTGAGTACTTGTTGCGATCTTGAGCGCGAGCTCTTGAATCAACATGTGCTAAATTCAAAAGTTGACTTCGAATCTTTTGTTGAAGCTAAACACCGACTAAGATCTTAATTGAATCTGAAACTTATAAACACAAGATCATTAGTACTATAACTACATAAGTAATCATCATTAAAATTAGAGTGATGGGCTTTGGGCCAACAATCTCCTCCTTTTGATGTTAACAAAACTCATGAAGTTATATATGCATGGATTAAAGATAAGCTTCATAGAAGCTATCTCTTTAACTCATGCATAGCAATAAACAAGGATATTTAATGATGCATATAAATAAAATATTAAACAAACATATATGCATAAACAAAAACATAGCATACATATATAAACTCTACATTCTTCTTCCCCTTTTTGTCAATTCATCAACTAGGTGTAAAGATAGTCGATTACTCTTTAGAAAATTGCCTTGTATAGTCGACTAACTCAAAAGGCAAGTCGACTATAGGCAGTTTCTGACTGTCAGACAGTTTCTGTTATCTGGTCTTTTGTGCAACGTTTTTCAACGTTTCAATCATTCAAAAGGTACCTATAACTACCTTAACTTACCCTAGAGTGCAGCTATATATAGGGTTGTTATTCTAAAGGCCAAATACCAATCCTAATCTTCAGTTTTCTAAGATCAAAAATTCTGTCAATCCTGAAAACTGTTCCCACTTCAGTTCTTCACCAAATTCTGATTCTCTAGTGAAGTTCTATGAAGTTTCTCCTATACTAGACCTTGTCCACGTTCACATACAGTACCAAGACTTATAGGAAAGTGTTGTAATACTCAAAGCAATCATTGTACACGGGTGTCTTCTTAGTGTAGAAGCAGTTGTACAAGGTGAAGTTTGTTCTCTTGGTGGAAGAGAAGGTGTTCTCTTGGTGGAAGAGAAGGTGTACACATTTGTCAAAGGGGATTTGTCAAGTGGTGTGTATGGTTGTGATTTGGGTGTACAAAATCAAGGATAAAGGAAAATCTCAAGCGGGTGGCTTGGGGACTGGATGTAGGTCACGAGGACCGAACCAGGATAAATCTCTCGTGTTTGCGTTTGTCTAAACTTTTCTGAGATTTGATTTCCTTTATTACAAGTTTATTTATTTGATTAACTTTAATCCTTCTTTGTTTAGTATTTGTGTTGACTTTGTAGTTTAGATCTATAAGTGCCAACAGAGAAAGTTCCGCATTTGGCATCATATCTCGGGACTAACAATTGGTATCAGAGCGAGGTCCTACAATTGGCAAGGTCTCACATTCGGCATACAAGCCCTGCATACCTAGTCAACAACAAGGATGGCAATGGAGTTTTCATCATCCCAATTCAAAGAAGGACATTCTACACAACGTCCACCGCTATTTGACGGATCAAATCACAACTATTGGAAGTGTAGAATGAAGATCTACTTGCAATCGCTCAACTACGAACTTTGGAACATCGTTGAAGCATCGTACACCAAACCAACAACCAACTATAACGCTTGGAGTGATGATCAAAAGAAGAATGCGAATCTTAACGCCAAAGCGATGAATGCCTTGTTCTGTGCATTAACCAAAGAAGAGTTCAACCGTGTGTCAACAGCCACTTCTGCACATCAAATATGGCATACTCTTCAGGTAACACACGAAGGCACAAATAAAGTTAAGGAATCTAAAATATCTGTTCTTGTTCACAGGTTTGAATTATTCAAAATGGAGGAGAATGAAATCATATCCGAAATGGTTACAAGATTCACCGACATTACCAATTCATTAGCATCCATTGGAAAGGACTACACCCAAGTTGAAAGAGTTCGTAAGATCCTTCGTGCACTCACACCAGAATGGGAGAAGAAGACAACCGCAATTGAAGAGGCGAATGATCTCTCAACTATGACATTAGAAAACCTAATTGGTAATCTAATGGCATATGAAGTGCATTTAGAAGAAAGAAAGAAGGATGAACGACAACACCACTCAAAGAAGAAAGAACTTGCCTTCCATGCATCCTCCGACACGGACGATTCCGATGACAATGAAGAGGAGATGGCAATGCTTTCAAATAAATTCAGGAGATTCCTAAAGCAAGGTAAATTTAAATGCTTTAATTGTAATAAACCTGGTCATATGAAGATGGATTGCCCTTTGCTTAAGAATAAAAGCAAATACAAGAGCAAAAAGTTCAGAAAGAAGAAAGACTATGAAGCCTCATGGGAAAACAGTGATTCCTTGTCCTCTGACGAAGAAGAAACCACAGAACGTGTCAATCTTTGTTACATGGCACTAGAAGATGATGAGATATCATTTACTGAAATTTCTGATGCATTTCATGAATTATTTAATGATCTAAAGCATGAAAAACTGAAAAATAAAGTTTTATCAAAAGAAAATGAAAAACTTTTAAAGGAAAATTCATGTTATGCTTTACAAGTATCTTCTATAAATTCTCAACAAGATGAGTTTGAAAAAGTCATATCATCTTTGAAAAATGATAATGAGAAGTTTATAAAGAGAACATTTTTCTAAAAAGGAAACTGAGTCTTTGAATAAAAGGATTTCTATTTTAGATAAAGATATTTCAGTTTTCAAAAATAAATATGAAGATATTTTGCAAAATGTGACTAAGTTCAATCAAAGAAAAGAAAAGTTGAATGATTTATTATCTTTTCAGAAATTGTCACATAATAGTTATGGTATTGGATTTATTGAAAAATCTTCATATTGTAGTAATCCATATAATTCTTTTGTAAAAAGAAAGTCTAAGAAAAATAAGTTTATATGGATTCTTAAGAATTTAAGTATTCATGATAAAAATGTCTATATTGCATCATACATTCATGATATATGTAATTCTTGCAACTATGTGTATACTAACAGGTGGAAACCAAATTCTAATTGGATTTGGACTCCTAAAGGTTAATATGTTCATTTATATTTGGTGCCATCTAACGTTTATCTTGCAGGTACCATATAAAAAGTTGATAAGAACTATATATATATATATATATATCTATATATATATATATATATATATATATATATATATATATATATATATTAATATATATTTAATGATATATTTGTTGCAGGCGGAGAACAAATTATTTCTCTATCTGTTATAACCCAATTCTACAGGGGGAGGAAAATATAACTTATTTTCTACAGGGGGAGCACTTGTGCACACAAAGCGTCATCATCAAAAAGGGGGAGAATGTTGGAACTTGTTTTGATGAAGACTTTTGTGAAGCATTTCATTTGGAGCTCTAACACACGACGAATCAAGAGTTCTTCATGATCAAGATGTCCCAAAGAGAGTTAATATGAAGTGGTTTGTAATTGTAAAATAGCATGTCAAAAGCCTTGATGCACACACACATATCATAGACCTATAGTCGACTTACAGTCCCTTATAGTCGACTAATAGCTTGTGTAGTCGACTTGACCCAACTACTAGTCGACTAATCTTGTGTCTCAATTTAGACCCAACTCTCTGTTTGTCCTGTTAGTCGACTTGACAGAAGACCTAGTCTTCTAATAGACCTTGTAGTCAACTAACCTTATTCCCCTAGTCGACTAATCCCTGGCCTAGTCGACTTAGATGTTAGTTGCAGTCGACTTGATTCAGTTATCCAGAAACCTGTCACTCGAACTATTCATGACCTAGTCGACTTATACTCAAACATAGTCGACTACTCTTTGGAAAATTGCCTTGTATAGTCGACTAACTCAAAAGGCAAGTCGACTATAGGCAGTTTCTGACTGTTGGACAGTTTCTGTTATCTGGTCTTTTGTGCAACGTTTTCCAATGTTTCAATCATTCAAAAGGCACCTATAACTACCCTAACTTACCCTAGAGTGCAGCTATATATAGGGTTGTTATTCTAAAGGCCAAATACCAATCCTAATCTTCAGTTTTCTAAGATCAAAAATTCTGTCAATCCTGAAAACTGTTCCCACTTCAGTTCTTCACCAAATTCTGATTCTCTAGTGAAGTTCTATGAAGTTTCTCCTATACTAGACCTTGTCCACGTTCACATACAGTACCAAGGCTTATAGGAAAGTGTTGTAATACTCAAAGCAATCATTGTACATGGGTATCTTCTTGGTGTAGAAGCAGTTGTACAAGGTGAAGTTTGTTCTCTTGGTGGAAGAGAAGGTGTTCTCTTGGTGGAAGAGAAGGTGTACACATTTGGCAAAGGGGATTTGTCAAGTGGTGTGCATGGTTGTGATTTTGGGTGTACAAAATCAATGCTAAAGGAAAATCTCAAGCGGGGGCTTGGGGACTGGATGTAGGTCACGAGGACCGAACCAGGATAAATCTCTCGTGTTTGCGTTTGTCTAAACTTTTCTGAGATTTGATTTCCTTTATTGCAAGTTTATTTATTTGATTAACTTTAATCCTTCTTTGTTTAGTATTTGTGTTGACTTTGTAGTTTAGATCCATAAGTGCTAACAGAGAAAGTTCCGCATTTGGCATCATATCTCGGGACCAACAAATCCATTTCTCCAAAATAAGATGGTCCTCCCACCATGCTTTCTTGATAGCGATGCATTAATTGGGTTTGTCCTTCAAACTTCAAATGCATCCACCACCAAGACACCAATCCTCTCACGTCTTGTGAGAGTCCACACGTACATCAAAAACAAGTGGTGAGAATTTTGGTACCCATATCTTTTTAGGTCCATGAGGATTAGTAGCAATAGGAACCCAAATATTTTTATTTGCAAAATTTATAAAATTTCATTTATCAAAATAAAATCTTGCAAGATGGCCTTTGCATCCATAATGTGTACATGTGTACACTTTAGCATATATATGAGTGGTGCGAGTGTGAACATGGCTTGCATGTGTATGCCGTGTAAGATGTGCATGTATGTTTCTTGCGAAACATAGATTCCAACCTATTATGGTTAAGCACATTAGCTCAAAGTGGAGCTTGAACAATCAATTTTATTTTTCAAAGCATGAATCTCATTTTTAACAAAAGAAGATACAATATTATTAGCACGAGAAACATGTGAAACAAAATCCTTTTTTAGAAATAGAAATATTTTCTTTTTCATTTAAAACAACTTTCTTTTTCAATGAGTCATTTTCTTTCAAAACAATCTCTTTTTCCACCAAATTAATTTTCATTTTCAAAGATTCATTTTCTTTTGAAACACTTTCAAATTTATTTTGAAAAAAATCTTTTTCTTTTAAAACAAAATTATTTTCATTTAACAAATTATTATTTTCTCTTCAACTTTCATTTTCAACTTTTATAATAAATATTTTTAAAGAAGTTTTTGACAAAATAATGCAAGCTCATCATAAGGCATGCCAATATCTTCTTCTACCTCAGATTTGGAATTTACCTCAAGGGTGTCATCCCCTTGGAGCATATAACATATGTTGAAAATATTACTTCCTTCGTCCGAGTCACTCTCCTTATCATGTGACGTTTGTTCACCGAGAGTGATAAGAGTGCTCCAAACTACAAAAGCAGAATCAAGATTAGAAATCCTAGATAAATATTCATTATTTAGGGTTAACTTTAGAGCATGAATGACTTTTACATTAGCCTCAAGATGTTTGCCATTTAAAAAATATGGTGGCAAAGTAAACATGAATTCTTAGGGCTTTAAGATACATGGACATCTTAACCTTTTAAGTTTGAAAGTTAAGAATGTCAAACATAGGAGGTGTAATGAAATCCATGTGTGTGTACAAATATTGTGATTAGAAAAATAAGGATCTTTAACTCTAAGTTTTTAGACCCAAATCAAGAGCACCAAGCTCTGATACCACTTGTAGGTCACCTAGAGGGGGGGTGAATAGATGATTAGCTAATTAAATGCAAAACATGTTGGCCCAGAGGCCCTTCACTCTAGTTTTGATGATGATTAACTCATGTAGTTATACTTTACTAATAATCTTGTGATATTTAGTTTTAGATATTTGATCAAGATATTAGTAGGTGACTAGCTTCAACAAAGGTATTTTTGGAGCTTTCACATGATGATTCAAGAGCTTGAGAGTCAAGTTCACATCTAGCACTCGGTTGGAGTCAAGCTCATTGGATCGCGTTTGGATCGAGTCGACTTCGAGATGGAGTACTACAAGAAGACATCAGTTTGTTTAGTTTAAGATTTTGTTTAGATCATTGTAAAGATTAGATAGTGTTGATATGCTCAAGTTCACAATACACACACACACACACACACACACACTTGTTTAAGTTTATTGGTTTTTGGTTTTCGGTTTAACCGATCTTGGTTTTTCATGTCAAAAACATAGATATAATATCTTTTATGTATATTGGATTTTATCCATATACAATATGCTTCAAAGTTGTTTCTATCATATTTTTAGATTTACATGTGTTTTGGAGAAAACGAATTTCCATTTCAAAAATCTAAGTTTTAGAAAATACGGATTTGGTTTAAGGCAAATTTTCTATCTCACAAAAATGGTTCAAATTGTTTAAAATATGTGTTGAATTTTTGTCACACATATTTGTATTTCAAAGATCTAATAAGAACTAATTTTGTGAAATTTATATGATTTTATGTGAGTTAATAGAAGATAAAAACTTAAGTTTTTAAATCTTAAAATGACTGTACTGCCTGTCTGCCGGTCGACCGGGGCCGGTTGACCGAGGCAGAAGTCGGTCGACCGGTCCGGTTGACCGACGTGCACAGAACGTGTGTGTAGCCAAGGCTGGTGGGCCGGTCGATCGTCCAGAGAGCTCTGCTCTCTGAAAATGGCCCCGGTCGACCGGCAGAGAGCTGCTGCTCTCTGTATCTAGTCCCGGTCGACCGGGCGGTCGACCGGGGCACAACGTCAGAAATCTGACCGTTGGGCCGGTCGACCGGGCGGTCGACCAGAAGGGCAAAACTGCCCTTTCCTGCTACCAACGGGCAGAAATTTTGTGGGGCTATATATACCCACTCATTTGAGCTGGTTTCCTTAAGTTTTTCAAGAGCAAAAATTCTCATTCTTTCTAGTGTTCAACAGCAAGTTTTCAAAAAAGTTTTTAGGTTTAAAAGATCATTCTTTATTTTGTTTTAAAGTGTTAGAATTTCAAAGAAATAGAGTCTTTTGGGAATTAGTTTTTGATCTAAATTTCTATATCTATTTAGAGATTTTCCCAAGTGATCTTCTTTATTCAAAACACTTTACTTTCTCATACTTGAGCTAGCATATCTATCCTATCTATAGGATCTTTGTTTTGTGAGAAGATTAGTTTGTGGTTGTTGATACCACCAAGTGTTGTAAACCCTTATCTTTGCCTTTTCCTCTAAGTATAGAGGAGGTTGTGCAATTGGGTTTGGTATCCCTCTAAGTGTAGAGGTGATTGAGTTTGTTGGTATCCCTCTAGTGAGAGAGGTTGATCTTATGTTGGCTTTGTAGCTTGCCTCTAGTAAGAGGTTCTATTTGTTGAGAGAGGAGTTGTGTACTCCCAAATTGTATTTACCTAAATCCTCAGTGGAGGTTCCTTGTGTGGGAAGTCCTGTGTGGACGAGTTAGTGAAAATCCTTCTGTGTGAAGGCGGGGACGTAGAGCTGGGTGCTCGAACCTCGAAACAATCTCGGTGTTTGCGATTGATCCACTTTCTCTAACTCTCTCCCTTATATTGTGCATTGTGCATATTGTTCATATCATATGCATGCTTGGTTTGATTGTGTGCCCATACTTGTGTTTAACCAAGAAAGCTTCAAATTGCACCTCAACTCTTATTTAGTGGAATTTAGAAGAGTTAGTCCAGAGCCCTTCACCGAAAATTCGGCTACACTCTTTGGTTACACTAAGTGTGTTGCATTTAGTTTTTAATTCCGCATCATTTGTCATTAGATTAACCTTACACCTATTCACCCCCCCTCTAGGTGTACTTTCAAAACAAATGCGGAATTAAAAACTAATTATGCAAACTAAAACTATTATGTTAAACACACCAAGTACAACAAAAGAGTGTAGTCGAATCCTCGGTGAAGGGCTCTGCACTATTTCCTCAAGATTCCTCTACATTAAGAGTTGAGGTGACACTATATCTCTTGGTTGAATATAAGTGTGAGCAAACAATCCCAAGCATATATTCAATTGAGTACAAGTATATCAAGCATATAAGGATGTTAACAATAAAAGTATGCAAGACATAAAACACAAGTGAGTGAGAGAGATGAGCAATCGCAAATACGGGAGAATTATTTCGAAGTTCGAGCCACTTGCTCTACGTTCTCGCCTTCACCACTTTGAAGGATTTCCACTAAAATCAATCCCGCAAGATCACTCGGTGCCACAACATCTACAATGAGCTCCCTCAAGAACTCTTAGACCCGCAAGTCCTTCACTTGTTACCGCAAGAAACAACACACGCAAGCTCACTAGCTTACCGAGGCCGTACCTCTACAATGGGCTTTCTCAAGAACTCTACATAACGCGAAACCGCAAGCTCACCGAGGTCGCAACCTCTACAACTCCTCAATACAAGGGGTGGAACACTTGTGATCACTTTTATTGATCACAAAAATAAACTCTCATAACAAAGATCTTAGAGGATGGATATAGCAATGGATAGCTCAAGCTTGTGTGAGAAAAATTAGATAAAATTATGGTGACAAAACTCAAGAGAATGCTATTGCAAAGTCAAGATAAAAATCCTTGAAAAACTCTTCTTTTGTTATGAAAGTTAAGCCCAATCTTGTTGGAAAAACACTATGAGAGATAGAAAAAACTGGCTCTAAAACTTTTTCAAAAACTTACCCAAAATTGACCAAAACAACCCTTTAAGTAGGGCTTCAAAAAACTAGCCGTTGGCCTCAGTTTTCTGGCCAGATGACTTATCGGTTGACCGGCTGATCGACGGACCAACAATTATATTTTAGACCGTTGGGGTTGCCGGTCGACTGTCCTGTTGACCGCACCCAGGACAATGCCCTATCGGTCAACCTCTCGGTCGATCGTGGCCAAAATAGAGAGCAGAGCTATTTGGTCGGTTGACGGGGCCAGATCCAGAGAGCAACTTCTCTGGATCGGTCGACGCGCGCGGTCGACAGGCCCTAAGGTCATGGGCTTGTTCAACTTCTCTGGATCGGTCGACCGCGCGGTCGACAGGCCCTAAGGTCATGGGCTTGTTCACGTTTTGTGCACGTCAGTTGACCGCTCGGTCGACCGAGCCCTGGTTTGGTCGACCGCCAGAAGCCCAGAACAAGGTTTAAAGGAGTTGAAACTTAAACTTTTAAAACCCAAAATTTTTATTTAAATCCCATAAATTCCAGAAAAATAGGTTCATATAAATACTTTGAAATTCAAATATGTGTGATAAAAAATCAACACATATTACAAACATGTTGAACTATTTTTGCGATATAGGAGTTAAAAAATAAACCAAAATCGATATTTTTCAAAAATCAACCTCAAAATGAAAAATGATTTTTTCAAAACTTATACAAATAGAAAAATAAGATATTTAAACACATTTGAAGCATATTGTGTATGAAAATGTTTCAATACACATAGAAGATGAAATATACTTATTTCTGACAATAAGCTCTGAAATAAGTTTTGATAAATCCAAAACTTTAAAACACATAAATTAAACTCATCAAAATAAGTTATATAAACTGTAAGTACACCTAGAGGGGGGGTGAATAGGTGTACCACTAATCTAATGAACTAAATGCGAAAATTAAAACTAATTTGCAACTACACTTAGTGCAACCAACGAGTGTAGCCGAATTCCCCGTGAAGGGCTCTGGACTAACTCCTCTTGATTCCTCTGAATAAGAGTTGAGGCGCTATATGAAGCTCTCGTGGTTAAGCACAAGTGAGGCACACAAACACAAGCCAAGCATATATAGGAATAAGCGATATGAATCAATGCAAGGCACAACACAAGCATATAAATGATATGGCAATATGAATAAAGCAATGCACAACAGAAATAAAGAGAGAGAGAGAGAGTAAAGAGTCAATGGATCAAACGCAAACAATAAGATATGTTTCGAGGTTCGAGCACTGAGCTCTACGTCCCCGCCTTCACCGAGAAAGATTTCTAATCCACTAACTTGTCCACCTAGGACTCCCACCGAGGGAACCTCCACCGAGGATTTGTAAATACAACCGGGAGTACCGAACTCCTCTCTCAACCAATACAACCTCCACCGAGGCAATCAAATGGTCTACCGAAAATCGGAGTACCGAACTCCACCAATACAACCAAATCCACCTCACCGAGAGGGATACAAGCACAATCCACCTCTACTGAAGAGGGATACAAATACCAACCAACTCCACCTCACCAAGAGGGAGTAAACCACAACCTCAACCTCTACCAAAGAGGGAGCAACCAACAAATCAAGGAGGGTACAATAAGTGGTATATCTCAACCATAAACCAATTCCTTTTCCCACAAATTAATGATCCTATAGAATGGGATAGAGTGATATAGCTCAAGTGGAAATCAAGGTATTTTTCGAAATCAAATAACAAAGAAAAACTACTTAGGAAACCTCTTGTAAATGATAGAAATGAAGATCCAAAACAATATCACAAAAACCTAGTTTTCTTTGAATATTCCAAAACCCTTGAAAATAAAACAAAGATGAAATCTTTTAAGCTTTTAAAACACTTTTGAATGCTTGTAAAAAACACTGGAGAGATCTGGAATTTTTGGCTCAAAAATCTTAACCAAAAACTCAAAACAATAGGGTATAAATAGCCCCCAATCCAAAACTAGCCGTTGGCTGAAATTGTCAGCCAAGGCGGCTGGCGATCGACCGGCCGGTCGACCGCCAACGGTCATATTTTTGACCGTTGGAAGAAGTCAGTCGACCGCCCAAAAGCAGAGAGCAAATCTCTCTGGCCGGTCGACCGACCCGGACGACCGACCCAGTCGACCGTGCCATGAACCTGGCCAACGTGCACAAGGCTGTGTACGTTGGTCAACCGCCCGGTCGACCGACTTTGGGGTCCGGTCGACCGGTCGGTCAACCGCCAGAGCCTGGCAGGCTGGGTTTTGGGTCAGAAAACTGGGTTTAAAATAAATCTAATAAATCCCATAAAACTTCTAAAAATTCACAAAAATAGTTTCTAACATAATATATGTTATATAAACATGTGATAAAAATTTCAACACAATTATCAAACATTTTGAACCATTTTTGTGTCTTACAAATATTTCCGAAAACCAAAACCTATATTTTTCAATAGGAAATCTGATTTTCCTAAAACTCATTCAAATACAAAAACATGATACTTAAACACTTTTAGGCATGTTGCATATGGACATAGGTCCAATATACATGAAACATATATATATATATATATATATATATATATATATATATATATATATATATATATATATATATATATATATATATATATCCATGTTTTTGACTTTAATTCCAAATATATGTTTTGTTAAAAATACCAAAACACCAAAACTCATGAATAGGCATATCAAAATAAGTTTGTCTAAGATATGAAGCATGTATGTATATAGAACATATCTAAAATACATAAACCATTTAAACTTGTTTTGATCTAACTATTCATGAAAACCAAAGTCGGTTAAACCAAAAACCGAAAAAACGAATCCAAAACATGAAACGTGTGTGTATTGTGAACTTGAGCATATCACACTATCTAATCTTTACACATGAATCTAAAACAAACTAAACTAGGATACCTAAGTCTTCTTGACGATTTCCATCTTCAAGTCGACTCGATCCAAAACTCCGTGATCCACCGAGCTTGACTCCAATGAGTGCTATGAATGATCTTGATGCTCGGGCTCTGGAATCACCAAGTGGAAGCTTCCAAACTCCTTGTTGAAGCTAATCATCAACTAATATCTTGGTTAATGATCTAAAACTAAACATCACAAGATAATTAGTAAACATAACTACATGAGTTAATCATCATCAAAACTAGAGTGGAAGGCCACTGGGCCAACAATCTCTCCCTTTTGATGATAACAAAACTCATGGAGTTATATATGCATGGATTAAAGTTAAGCTTCAAAGAAGCTCCCCCTTAACTCATGCATAGGAAGAAACATAATAAATGTGCAATGAAGGCTCATGAACATGTATGCAAATGCATGGAGATAAACATGAAACACATCAATTTTTTTCTCCTACTTGCAAACACAAAACATATATGCATAAACATAACTCCTTTTTCCAAAAACATGCATTTATATACCAAATACTTTTCCCCCTTTTTGTCAATCATCAACAAGAGGTCAAAGTAAAAACAAAACAATAGATTCTTCTCCCCCTTTTTGTTCGGAACAAAGAATTAACTAAGGGGTCAAACAAACAAATCAATAAATAGATATATGCGATATACATTCATGAAGAGGAAGACGCTAAGTTAACTTTCCTACATATATGCATTACATGAAGAAAGGATGACAAGCCCTAATTCACATAACACATAATATACAATATATAAGAGGAGATGTGAAGCTCCCCCTACACACGTGTACCACATAAAGAAGAGTTGTCAAGCTCCTCAATATAGGATACACACAACATGAATCTATATGTAGAAGAGATGTTAAGCTTCCCTTGCATATAGACAATATAAATCAAAACATTTTTCATATTTCTTATTAAAACATTTCGAATTTTCTCAATAAAATAAATTGATACCAATTAAAAATGTGTCAAAGTAGTACATTTAGATACCAAATGAAAGTAAACATATACCACTTGAAAGTAAATAGTCATTGATATCAATTTTGAGAAAACAAATAAAATCTTGATACCAATTTAAAGTATTCAAATAAGCATCTTGATACAAAAAGATACCAATTGTAAGTATTTGTCATTTAGAGCATATGATATCAAAATAAAATCAATTTTCAACATAAAGTGTGGGAGTAGAAATCAACGGTAAACAAAATGCCAATTGAAAGATAAAAATACAAATTTTCTCCCCCTTTATGAAATACCAACTAAAAAGATGCAAATTTTTATTTGTTATAAGCTTATGCATCGTTATTAAAATATCAATTGAAAAACTAATCAATTGAAAACATGATAGTCATTAAAATTTCAAGCTTATCCATAAACAAAATTTATATATGTATGAAAAATTAGATATCAATCGAAATTGATACTATTTGAAGTGAAAGCATACATACATAAAAATATATATGAGTATACAAGAAATGTCAATATTGATACCAATTGAAAGAATCCATTGATACCAATTGAAACAACAATAATATCAAGAGTATATCTCATATAACCTACCACTCAATCATGCTCAAGTTTAAAATAATTTTCACTATAAAGCAAACAAGGCATGGACTCCCATCCAACCGCTCTTGGAAGGTAGGGGTTTTCAAAAATAGGTTTGAAAAGTATAGTATGTTTGAAAAACTCTACCATAATGAAGAATACGAACTAGTTAAATAGAAAAACTTCTAAACTAGTACGAAATCCTTCAAGTAAGGAATAAAATAAAATTATATTTCATGAAATACATGTAAATCACATGGCACTAAACACTCGAAGTCCATAAAGCCCATACATACTCATGAAAAACATAATCATGAGAAACATTTAAATGAAGTGAGTGTACAAGTGTTATGTAACATAAATAATCATGAAAATAGACATTCAAGCTCAATATTCCTCAAAACATAAAAATCATCAAAACTCGATTTCTTCAAGGCATATGTATGTCAAGTATAAACTAAAGTATACATACATATCTAAAACATAACGAGTCCACAAATGTATATGCATTAAGGCATGTGGCTCAAAGGATATATATGTATAATCAATAGTTTAGACAAGATGGACATATACATGAAGTGAAAACACATGATCATAAAACATGTCCAAAAATGGGAATACAAGTCAAATGCATGAATCATCAAAACTAGACTATACTAGCACATCTAATGGGTACAAATAAGCGTTCAAGTACAAACATATAATGATCTATTTGTGGCCCACTATATGTACAAGTATATATCCTAGTCTTAATGAAAA
The DNA here is from genome assembly GCA_038442645.1 of Agave tequilana. Taxonomy (NCBI): domain Eukaryota; kingdom Viridiplantae; phylum Streptophyta; class Magnoliopsida; order Asparagales; family Asparagaceae; genus Agave; species Agave tequilana. The sequence continues at coordinate 174,642 of JAVJIF010030511.1, read as the reverse complement.
CTAACATTTAAACATATATTCAAATTTGAAGCATAAAACGAGACATAAATCAACATGATAAGCATGAATAAGATCATTATGTAAATCCACATGCTATTAGAACTATGATATACATAATAGCTAAACAATGGTGAGAACACAACATATGGGTCCATATAAACATGGGTGATCTCAAATGCTATATATGCATGTCAAAGGTCTAATAATCATGGCATTATCATAATAATCTATAAACATCTAAACATGCTATAAACAATGATATGGAAGCATTTAAATAAACGGGAGTTAGAGATCGATACCAAAATCGATGAAGGCACTCTCTAGTTCTCCAAACCAAGGTGGTCCTCCCACCAAACTTCCCTTGAAAGTGATGCATCCAAATAGTCCACATGAAGCTCGGAACGCATCCACTCCAAGGTACCGCAACTCTCACATCATGCGAGAGCCCACACCTACATCAAATACAATAGGGGTGGTCTTTGGTACCCATATCCTTTTGGGTCCATGGGGGTTAGTACCTTTTCTAACCCAAACAAATTTAGTTGCTAAATTAACATCATGTATATGATCATAGCAAAATTTAGCAAGGTGGCCCTTACGTCCACAATGTGTACATGTGTACACATGAGCATACATAGTGTGATGGATGTGACCGTGAGTAGCATGTGTATGCCGTGGAGGGTGTGCATGCAAAGATGGAACTTGTTTCTTTCGAAACAAAGATTCCAAACGTGTATGGCTCTTAGCACATTGGCTCAAAGTGGAGCCCAAACAATCCATATCTTCTTTATCATAGATATATCATTTTCAATTAAAGAAGTGTGGCATGCAATAGGTGTGCTAGATGAAACTATCCTAGCATGGCAAACATGTGTAGACATATCATTTTTCAAAACAATATTTTTCTTTAAACAATCTTCTAAATCTTTAGAAATAGAAGCAATTTTCATTTTTAAGGAATCATTTTCTTTTAAAACAAAGTCAACTTTTGAAGACAAGTTTTCATTTTTCTTCAAAATTGTTTCACAATCATTTTTAGATTTTAAAACTTCATTTTCTTTTAGGGCAAGTTCAAGCCTAGATTTCAATGAATCCCTCTCATTAGAAATCTCCACTTTCTCTTGCAAAACCAACTCAAGTTTTGAACATAAATCCTTATTTTCTTCTTTTAGTTCAAAGCTTTTCTTTTTCAACAAATTATATTTTTCCAATAATTTTTCACATACAATGGATAGTTCTTCATTCAAGGCATTGGCATCAACATATTCATTTGAAGAACTAGCACTATCATCACAATCTAATTGAGATTCCGAAGATACCTCAAGGGAGTCATTCCCTTGGACCATTAAGCATTGTGACTCGGATTCTCCACTAGATTCATCCTTCGGTTGGATTGGCAATTGAAACTTGAAAGTGGTCAACATGTTCCACACTACAAAGGCGGAATCATAGTTAGAAATAATAGAAAGATATTCTTTAGAAAGCGTGCTTCTAATAGCCTCAAGGTCTTGTGCATTGGCCCCTATATGATCGCGGTTACCAAGATAGCATTTTTTGGTAGCGGCAAGGAAAACATGCAAGCCTAGAGTTTTTAGGTACACGAACATTCTAAATTTCCACATGTCAATGTTGGAGACATCGAACATGGGAGGTGACAAGTAATCCATGAGTGTGTGCAAACAAATATATGTGCAAATGCAAATGTAGATTAGCTAACCAAGATCACACTCCTAGGTGGTTAAACCAAATATCAGGAGCGTAGGCTCTGATACCAATTGTAAACACACCTAGAGGGGGGTGAATAGGTGTACCGCTAATCTAATGAACTAAATGCGAAAATTAAAACTAATTTGCAACTACACTTGGTGCAACCAACGAGTGTAGCCGAATTCCCCGTGAAGGGCTCTGGACTAACTCCTCTTGATTCCTCTGAATAAGAGTTGAGGCGCTATATGAAGCTCTCGTGGTTAAGCACAAGTGAGGCACATAAACACAAGCCAAGCATATATAGGAATAAGCGATATGAATCAATGCAAGGCACAACACAAGCATATAAATGATATGGCAATATGAATAATGCAATGAACAACACAAATAAAGAGAGAGAGAGAGAGAGAGTAAAGAGTCAATGGATCAAACACAAACAACAAGATATGTTTCGAGGTTCGAGCACCGAGCTCTACGTCCCCGCCTTCACCGAGAAGGATTTCTAATCCACTAACTTGTCCACCTAGGACTCCCACCGAGGGAACCTCCACCGAGGATTTGTAAATACAACCGGGAGTACCGAGCTCCTCTCTCAACCAATACAACCTCCACCGAGGCAATCAAATGGTCTACCGAAGACCGGAGTACCGAACTCCACCAATACAACCAAATCCACCTCACCGAGAGGGATACAAGCACAATCCACCTCTACCGAAGAGGGATACAAATACCAACCAACTCCACCTCACCAAGAGGGAGTAAACCACAACCTCAACCTCTACCAAAGAGGGAGCAACCAACAAATCAAGGAGGGTACAACAAGTGGTATATCTCAACCACAAACCAATTCCTTTTCCCACAAATAAATGATCCTATAGAATAGGATAGAGTAATATAGCTCAAGTGGAAATCAAGGTATTTTTGGAAATCAAATAACAAAGAAAAACTACTTGGGAAACCTTTAGTAAATGATAGAAATGAAGATCCAAAACAATATCCCAAAAACTTAGTTTTCTTTGAATATTCCAAAACCCTTGAAAATAAAACAAAGATGAAATCTTTTAAGCTTTAAAACACTTTTGAATGCTTGTAAAAACACTGGAGAGATCTGGAATTTTTGGCTCAAAAATATTAACCAAAAACTCAAAACAATGGGGTATAAATAGCCCCCAATCCAAAACTAGCCGTTGGCTGAAATTGTCAGCCAAGGCCGCTGGCGGTCGACCGCCAACGGTCATATTTTTGACCGTTGGAAGAAGCCGGTCGACCGCCCGGTCGACCGCCCAAAGCCAGAGAGCAAATCTCTCTGGCCGATCGACCGACCCGGTCGACCGTGCCATGAACCTGACCAACGTGAACAAGGCTGTGCACGTCGGTCGACCGCCCGGTCGACCGCCAGAGCCTGGCAGGCTGGGTTCTGGGTCAGAAAACTGGGTTTAAAATAAATCTAATAAATCCCATAAAACTTCTAAAAATTCACAAAAATAGTTTCTAACATAATATATGTTATATAAATATGTGATAAAAATTTCAACACAATTATCAAACATTTTGAACCATTTTTGTGTCTTACAAATATTTCCGAAAACCAAAACCTGTATTTTTCAATAGGAAATCTGATTTTTCCTAAAATTCATTTAAATACAAAAACATGATATTTAAACACTTTTAGGCATGTTGCATATGGACATAGGTCCAATATACATGAAACATATACATATCCATGTTTTTGACTTTAATTCCAAATATATGTTTTGTTAAAAAAATCAAAACACCAAAACTCATGAATAGGCATATCAAAATAAGTTTGTCTAAGATATGAAGCATGTATGTATATAGAACATATCTAAAATACATAAACCATTTAAACTTGTTTTGATCTAACTATTCATGAAAACCAAAGTCGGTTAAACCAAAAACTGAAAAACGAATCCAAAACATGAAACGTGTGTGTATTGTGAACTTGAGCATATCACACTATCTAATCTTTACACATGGATCTAAAACAAACTAAACTAGGATACCTAAGTCTTCTTGACGATCTCCATCTTCAAGTCGACTCGATCCAAAACTCCGTGATCCACCGAGCTTGACTCTAATGAGTGCTATGAATGATCTTGATGCTCGGGCTCTGGAATCACCAAGTGAAAGCTTCCAAACTCCTTGTTGAAGCTAATCACTAACTAATATCTTGGTTAATGATCTGAAACTAAACATCACAAGATAATTAGTAAACATAACTACATGAGTTAATCATCATCAAAACTAGAGTGGGGCCACTGGGCCAACATGAACAATATGAAGCAATAGTATATATGGATGAAATCCAAATACATATAAACCATGTAAACTTATTTTGATGAAATCTATTAATGAAACTGAAATATGTATTCTTTGATCAAAACCAAAATCAAAGCAAAAACTATTTCTTATGAAAACTTTATATAAATTTTGTGCGTATGTATGAGCTTGAGCAATCCACAACTAATCTATTATTTATATTTTATTTAAAACAAAATCTTAAACTTACAAACTGGACTCAAGTCTTGAAAATTTTCTTTTGAAAATCTTCTTCTCCATCTTGATTTGATCTAAGCTTGATCCATGAGCTAGACTTCTTTTTGAGTATTTGATGTGATCTTGAAGCGCGCGCTCTCGAATCAACATGTTCTAACTTCAAAACTTCACTTCGAACCTTTTGTTGAAGCTAAACATTGATTAAGATCTTGATTGAATATCTGAAACTTTAAAGCGAAATAGAAAGCAAGAGCAAAAGACAATCGCAAACACAAGTATTTGTTTCGAGGTTCGAGCCACCGCTCTACTCCCCGCCTTCACCTCCGTGAAGGGTTTCCACTATCCACCGAGGACGCTTACAACGGTCTACCGAAGACCCGAGCACCGAGCTCCACCAATTACAATAACCTCTACCGAAGAGGTGTCTCCACAAGAACAAGAAGAGGAACAAGTAACAAAAGTGATCACAACAAGATCACTAAACTCTTTTACAAACTCTCACTCTTTTACAACTTTCTTTATACAAAGCTTCTTACTATTTAGCCAACGTGAAAGAGGTGATTGGGGACGAGAATAAGGCATTGATTCTATTGAGTTCTCTTCTGGATGAGGAGTACGGGACCTTCGTTCTAGCCTTGATCAATGGTAAGAAATCACTTAACTATAATGAGGTATCAACTGCTCTTGTGAATCACGAGTTGAGGAAGAAAGATAAAAAGTATTCTGTCAACACATCAACACGCTACAACAAAAATTGGTTCCGATCATTAGAAAGGCAAGGGAGATTTTAAAAAGTTGAAGACTTGTAATTGTTAATCGAGAAAGAATAGTGTGCTTTTTGCAAAGAGAAAGGACATTGAAAAGTTATTTGTCCAAGGCTCAAGAACCAAAAGAAAGAGTCAAAATCAGAGGCTAATATCGCAATTACGGATGGTAATGATTCTAACTCATCTTTATTTTCACTTTCTATCACCCCTACAATTTGTTATTTAGAGAAATCTGAGTGGATTTTGGATATGAGTACTACCTATCAAGCTTGTCCCGAAAGGTAGTGGTTGCTAGTTTTAAAAAACTAAATAAAGGTTTGGTGTCGTTTGACGATGGGCACACATGGCATATGGAAGGGATAGGTACAGTTCACATTAAGTTGTCTGATGGGATGGTGAGAAAATTGCAGGATATGAGGTATATTTCTCACTTGAAGAAGAATCTCATCTCAGTTGGAGGTTTAGGGTCGCAGGGCCTTAGGGGAACTCTTGGAGAAGGTTGAAATACACCTAGAGGGGTGAATAGGTGTACAAGCTAATTTAATGACAAATGATGCGAAATTAAAACTCAATTACAACACACTATGTGTAACCAAAGAGTGTAGCCGAATTTTCAGTGAAAGGATCTAGACTATCTCCTGATGATTCTTCTAGATTAAGAGTTGAGGTGCTATATGAAGCTCTCTTGGTTTAACAGAATTGTGGGCATACATAACTATATCTAGCATATGAATATGTGCAATATTAAGTAATGTAAAGTATAAGAGAGAGAGAGTTTAGAGATAGTGGATCAAACACAAACAACAAGATATGTTTCGAGGTTTGAGCCACTGCTCTATGTCCCCTTGTTTCGAGGTTCGAGCCACTGCTCTACGTCTCCGCCTTCACACAGAAGAATTTTCACTATGTCCACACATGACCTTCCTAAAAGGGACCTCCACTGAGGAGTTACAGCACTACACTGGAAGTAAACAACTCCACTTTCAAACACAATCACCTCTACACAAGAGTTATAGACACAAAGCCAAAGCTCAAACACAATCACCTTTATACAAGAGGGATAGGTATAAAGCCAAAGTAAAGAAAATATTACAATCTTGGTGATCACAATAGACCACAAACAACATTTGGTGATCACAATAGACCACAAATAATTTTTCTCACAAAATCAAGATCCTATAGATAGGATTAGAGATGATAGATCAAGTGTCAGAAAACAGAGTGTTTGGAAAAGAGAATAACAAAGAAAAATACTTGGGAAAATCACTAAATAGATTTGTAAAGAAAGATCAAAACTAATTTTTCAAAGCCTCTCTTTTCTTTGATTTTTTCAACACTTTAAAAACAAATAAAAGGTAAAACTTTTTGCTTCCAAAATCCCTTTTAAACTTGCTGCAAAACACTGAAAAAGATTGGAAGAAAGGCTCTCTAAAATCTTGATGAAAACAGCTTGAGAGAAGCCCTTTATATAGGCTCTCAAGAATATAGCCGTTGGCAGCTAGAAAAGGTCATTTTTGACCTTTCGGTCGACCGTCCGGTCGACCCGCCAACGGTCATGTTTCTGACTGTCGAGCCACCGGTCGACTTCCCGATCGACCGAGCCTAAAGGCACTCAGCCTGTCGGTCGAGCGCCCATTGGACCGGCATTACCCGAGAGTTGGGTAGTTACAGTCGGTCGACCGCCCGGTTGACCGGCCTTGTAAGCAAGGCCTCGTGCACGTTCTTGTGCACATCGGTTGACCAACCGGTCGATCGCTAGAAGGCTCAGGCTGGGATATAAGGTAGAAACTTAGTCTTTATAACATTTATAAAATCTCATAAAATCACATTAAATCCACAAAAATTAGTTCATTGAGAAACTTTGAAGTACAAATATGTGTGATCAGAAATCAACACATATTACAAACTTTTTGAACCATTTTTGTGATATAGAAATTAAGCTTTAACACTAAATCGGTATTTTCTAAAAATCAAACTTTGAAATAGAAATCCGATTTTTCTCAAACTTGTATAAATACAAAAATAAGATATTTAAACTCTTTTAAAGCATAGAGTGCATGGATAGAATCCAATATACATATAAAATATATATCTATATTTTTGATATTAAATCCAAAATAAGTTTTGTTAATTATAAAACTCTAAACACATGAAATAGAATCATCAAAATAAGTTTTTCTAAATATATGAAGCTTAGATATATATAGATGAAATCCAATATACATTAAACCATGTAAACTTGTTTTGATTCTATTTATTCATGAAAATCATATATATATGTATATTTGAAATCTAAAAACAGATTAAACCGAAAATCAAACAAATTGAACTTGTGTGTGTGTGAACTTGAGCATATAAACACTAGTCTATCTTACATAAGATCTAAACACAAACAAAACTAAACAAACTGAAGTCTTCTTATAGAACTCCTTCTCCAAGCTGACTCGATCCAAACACGATCCAAACACGATCCAAAGAGCTTGACTCTATCCGAGTGCTAGATGCGATCTTAACGCGCGAGCTCTTGAATCTACATGTGTTAGCTCCAAAACTCCTTTGTTAAAGCTAAATACTTACTAAGATCTTGATAGAGAATCTGAAACTATATAAACACAAGTTCATTAGTACTATAACTACATGAGTTAATCATCATCAAAACTAGAATGATGGGCCCTTGGGCTAACAATCTCTCTCTTTTTGATGATGACAAAACTTATAGAGTTATATATGCATGGATTAAAGATAAGCTTCATATAAGCTCCCCTTTAACTCATGCATAGCAATAAACAAATAAATATTCAATGAAATGCATAAACTAAACAGCATATATATACATAAATACTAATATTAAGCATGCATATATAAACTCACCAAATTCTTCTCCCTCTTTTTGTCAATTCATCAACAAAGGGGTGAAGACAACCAAACAATAAAGATGTATATATGATATACATTCATGAAGAGGAAAGACGTTAAGTTAGCTCCCCCTGCATGCATGCATTACATGAAGAAGGGATAATTAGACCCTAACCCACATAAAGTATAATATACAATGTATAAGTAGAGATGTTAAGCTCCTCCTACACACATGTATCACGTAAAGAAGAGAGGTCAAGCTCCTCAATATGAAAAGTACACTCAATATGAATCTATATATAGAGGAGATATTAAGCTCAACTAGCATATAGGCAATATATATTAACAAATTTTGAAGTCAATTTTAAAATAAAATTTTGAAATTTCTTAAAGTCAACAAAATAAATTATGATACCAATGAAATCAAATAGTAGTTGACAAAATAAATGTTAGTACCACTTGTAAAAAAAAAATTTTAAGATACCAATAGAAGATTTTTGATACCAATTGAAGGTGAAACATGAAGTACATTTTGATACCAAATAAATACCAATTGAAATCAATGTATAAGCTTGTAAAGGTACCAATTAATATTTAAGATAAAATCAAGCTTAACATAAACATAATTTGTGCTTTAACAATGTAAAGACATGCACAATCAAATCATATATATGTATGTATGAAAATGAAAATACTAATAAAAATTTGAAGCATACATATATAAGAAACACATATGAGTATACAAAAAATAAAATTTCATGAAGATCATGTGTATAACTCATACTTACCACCCTATTCATGCACAAGTTTAAAAGATATTCGATAAGGGTATGCAAGGCATGGCCGCCCAACCAGCCGCCCTTTGATGGTAGGAGTTTTCAAAAATAAGAGTTTAAAAATAATTATAGATTGAAAACACTATCAAGTGAAGAATAAATAAATAGTTTAAAGTAGTTTTAAAAAAAACTAGTTAAAGATCCTTCAAAAATGAAACCAAGTCATATATATGTCATGAAACATTGCTAAGCACACAAAAATTGTTACTCAAGATCTATAAAGCTCATATAAAACTCATGAAAATAAAGTCATGAGTAAATAAAAATAATATGAGTGCACAATAATCATGTGAATAGCATATTCATGAAAATAATCAATAAGGTTCAAAACAAATATGAATTTCTTATATCAAAAATATGAAAATCATCAAAATTAAAATTTTCATCAAAACTAAACAAGCATCAAGGTATATGTATGTTTTGTTGAAATTAAACGTATACATACATATCCAAACATAAATGAGTCCATCAAAGAATTTTGCATGAAAGCAAGTGACTCAAGGATGTACATGTATATCTATTAGTTTTAGACAAAAATAGCATATACATGAAGATAAACATGTACAAAAATAGGAAAAATAAGTATAAATGAAAGAATCATGAAAACTAGGTTATACATGTACATGTAATGACTACAAATGAGCAATGAAGTACAAACATATAATAATAAGTGTAGCTCACTATTTGTACAAGTATAAACACAAGTTTTAACAAAAACTACATCTAAACAAGTAATCACCACATGAAGTACAAAACAAACATGATCATTAGGCTAAATGCACGTATTTTAGAACTAGTATACACATAGTAGTTAAACAATAGTGAGAACACAAAACATGAATTCATATGAATATGGGTATATCTTAAAGACTATCTATGTATATCACAAGTCTAGTAACATTGCATTTAATATAATGAACATTGAAACCCAAGACATGCTAAAATATTTATATGAAAGCATGTAAACAAAAGTGGGAGTTAGAGATAGTTACCAAAACTAATGAACTAATCTCTAGGTCTTTAAAACATGGTGGTCCTCCCAACAAATATCCTTGATAGCGATGCATCAATTTGGTATGTCTATCTAGCTCATGTATCCACCACCAAGGCACCAACCCTCTCACGTTTTGTGAGAGCCCACACCTACATTAAACACAAGTTGTGGGAATTTTGGTTCCCATTTCTTTTGGGGTCAATGGGGGTTAGCATCATAAGGAACCCAAATATTATTATTTACTTAATTTATAGAATTTAATCTTTCAAAGCAAAATCTTGCAAGATGGCCTTTGCGGTCACAATGTGTACATTTAGACACTCTAGCATGCATATGAGAATGGGTGTGATCATGGTGTGCATGTGATGTATGCCAGGGGGTATGTGTATGAATGTGTGGAACTTATTTCTTGCAAACCATAAATTCTAATTTAGAGTGATTAAATGCACATTGGCTTAAAGTGGAACCCAAACAATCAATTCTATTTTTCAAGACATGAATCTCATTTTTATCAAAAGAAGGTGCAATATTATTAGCATGAGAGACATGGCAAGAATGAGACTCAAAATTATTTTTCTTTTTAAAAATATTTTCTTTTTCTTTTTCTTTTAAAACAAAATTTTTTTCAAAGAGTTATTTTTCTTTAAAGCATTCTCTTTTTCTTTTTCCACCAAAAAAACTTGATTTTTGAAGAATTCATTTCTTTTTGAAACAACTTCAAATTTATTTTTTAAAGAATCTTTTTCTTTCTTCAACAATTCATATTTTCAAGAAGTTTTTGACAAAAAGGTGCAAGCTTATCATAAGGCATGTCAATATCTTCTTCTATCTGAGATTCAGAATTTACTTCAGGGGGTTATCCCTTGAACCATGTAGCACATGTTGGAAGCATCACTTCCATCATCCGAGTCACTCCTCATATAGTATTATTTTTGTTCTCTAAGATAAACAACTGTGTTCCATACTACAAAAGCCGAATCAAAGTTAGAAACTCTAAATAAATATTCGTCATTTAGCGTACTCTTTAATGCATAGATGGCTTTTGCATTAGCCTCTAGATATTTGCCATTTAAACAATATAAATATTTAATAGTAGCAAAATAAATATGAATCCCTAGGGCTTTTAGGTACATAGGCATCTTAAATTTTCAAGTTTAGATGTTAAGAATGTCAAACATAGGAGGTGTCATGAAATCCATTAGTGTGTGTTCAAAAAATAGTGATTAGCTAAAATGAGGATCTTTAAGTCTAAGTTGTTAGACCCAAATCAAGAGCACCAAGCTCTGATACCAATTGAAATACACCTAGAGGGGGGGTGAATAGGTGTACTAGCTAATCTAATGATAAATGATGCGGAATTAAAACTCAATTGCAATACACTATGCGTAACCAAAGAGTGTAGCCGAATTCCTGGTGAAGGGCTGGACCATCTCCTCAAGATTCCTCTAGATTAAGAGTTGAGGTGCTATATGAAGCTCTCTTGGTTCAACACAAGTGTGGGCACACACAATTATATCTAGCATATGGATATGTACAATATAAAATAATGCAAGATATAAGAGAGATAGAGTTTAGAGGTAGTGGATCAAAAACAAACAACAAGATATGTTTTAAGGTTCGAGCCACTGCTCTACGTCCCCGCCTTCACACAGAAGGATTTTCACTATGTCCACACATGACCTTTCACAAAGGGACCTCCACTGAGAAATTACAACTCTACACCAGGAGTACACAACTCTACTCTCAAACACAATCATCTCTACACAAGAGGGATAGGCACAAGTTAAAACACAATCACCTCTACACAAGAGGAATGGGCATAAAGCCAAAGCTCAAACACAATCACCTCTACACAAGAGGGATAGGCACAAAGCCAAAGTAAAGAAAAGATTACAATCTTGGTGATCACAATAGACCACCAATAATACTTGGTGATCACAATGGACCACAAATAATTTTTCTCAAAAAAACAAAATCCTATAAATAGGATTAGAGATGATAGCTTAAGTGTAAGAAAACAAACTGTTTGGAAAAGAGAATAACAAAGCAAAACACTTGAAAAAAATTACTAAATAAATTTGCAAAGAAAGATCAAAACCAATTTCCCAAAGACTCTCTTTTCTTTGATTTTCTTAACACTTTAAAAACAAATAAAAGATAAAACGATTTGGCTCAAAAACTCCTTTTAAATTTGCTGCAAAATACTGAAAAAGATTGGAAGCAAGGCTCTCTAAAATCTTGATGGAAAACAGCTTGAGAGAAGCCCTTTATATAGGCTCTGAAGAATATAGCTGTTGGTAGCTAGAAAAGGTCATTTTTGATCTTCCGGTTGACCGCCTGATCTACCGGCCAACAGTCATAATTCTGACCGTTGAGCCACAGGTCGATCGCCTTGTCGACCGAGCCTAAAGGCACTCAGCCTGTCGGTCGACCGCCCAATCGATCGGCACTACCCGAGAGTTGGGTAGTTACAGTCGGTCGACCGCCCAGTCGACCGGCCTTGTAGGCAAGGCCTCGTGCATGTTCTTGTGCACATCGGTTGACCGATCGGTCATCCGAGCTCTGGTCCGGTCGACCGGCCGGTCGACCGCCAGAAGGCTCAGGTTAGGATATAAGGTATGAAACTTAGTCTTTATAACATTTATAAAATCCCATAAAATCACGTTAAATCCACAAAAATTAGCTCATTGAAAAACGTTGAAGTACAAATATGTGCGATCAAAAATCAACACATATTACAAACTTTTTGAACCATTTTTGTGATATAGAAATTAAGCTTTAACACAAAATTGGTATTTTTCAAAAAATAAACTTTGAAATAGAAATCCGATTTTTCTCAAACTTGTATAAACACAAAAACACGATATTTAAAGTCTTTTGAAGCATAGAGTGTATGGATAGAATCTAATACACATATAAAGTATAAATCTATGTTTTTGACATTAAATCCAAAATAAGTTTTATTAATTACAAAACTCTAAACACATGAAACAGAATTATCAAAATAAGTTTTTCTAAATATATGAAGTATAGATGTATATAGATGAAATTCAATATATATTAAACCATGTAAACTTGTTTTGATTCTATCTATTCATGAAAACCATATATATGTATATTTGAAATTCAAAAACCAATTAAACCGAAAACCAAACAATTGAACTTGTGTGTGTATGTGAACTTGAGCATATCAACACTAGTCTATTTTACACAAGATCTAAACACAAACTAAATTAAACAGATCGAAGTCTTCTTGTAGAACTTCTTCTCCATGCCGACTCGATCCAAACACGATCCAAAGAGCTTGACTCCATCCGAGTGCTAGATGCGATCTTGACACGCGAGCTCTTGAATCTACACGTGTTAGCTCTAAAACTCCTTCGTTGAAACTAAGCACTTGCTAAGATCTTGATGAAGAATCTGAAACTATATAAACACAAGATCATTAGTACCATAACTACATGAGTTAATTATCAACAAAACTAGAGTGTTCGGCCTTTAGGCCAACAAAGGTGTTCTCAAGATGTTCAATGGCTCGTTGGTTATTCTGAAGCGCATTCCACGCAATAACTTGTACTACTTGATGGGTAATACAGTTACAAAAAATTTAGCAGCGTCAGAACAGTTGGATATCGATTCTTCTAAGTTATGGCATTCGAGGCTAGAACATGTTGGTTTGAATTCCTTACAAGCATTGGTAACACAAGGATTATTGAAAGGTGCAAAGACTTGCAATTTGGAGTCTTGTGAGCACTGTGTTTTGGGCAAGAAGACGAAGGTAAAATTTGGCACCGTTATTCAGCGCATGGAGGGTGTTCTTGATTTTGGTTCACATGGACATTTGGGAACCAACCAAGACGACATCATTTGGAGGTCATATGTACTTTATCTCTTTTATTGATAATTATTTAGACATTGTGGGTTATATACCTTATAAGACAAAAGTTTGAAGTCCTAAATTTGTTCTTGAAGTGAAAGATTTGATGGAGAAACAGACTGGCAGGAAGATCAAAGTACTCCAATTTGATAATGTTATGGAGTACGAGAGATCAATTCCTGTAATTTAACTAGAACAATGGTATTGATGTGCACTTCATCGTTCAAAAACAGATTGGGGTGCTAAGGATTTGAACGGTGCCTTATTGGAGAAGGTTCAATATTTGTTGTCTAATGCATAATTGGACAAGTAGTTTTGTATTGAGGCTTTGATATATGCTAGCCATCTCATGAATATGTTGTCATTGTCTATGATAAGAGGTAAAACTCTGTTGAAAATCTGGTTAGATGGAGCTAATCAAGACTATGATTTACTGATGATATTTGGATGTCCCGCCTACTGTGTCACAGAAGGTAAATTGGATCATCGAGCAAAAGAATTTGTATTTTTGAGTGTCAAGAGAAATTTAAAAGGCTACAAATTATTGGACAACAAAACAAGAAGATTGTGTTGGAAAGGAATGCCATATTCGATGAGGCTTCAATGATGAAGCTTACCGTCTCTCGGCAGGTGGAGAGCATGAAGACCAAAGAGGTATCACAGCGGGTGGAGGATGATGCTACTCCATGTTCTCCAATTGGCTCAGTATCAGTTGAGATCTCATCAGATGTGCCATCAGTTGGAGATCATGTAGCCATTTTAGATGCTGAATAGGTTGAAGAAAAGTTGATATGCTTCCTGCTAGAAGAACTAAGAAGAATCTACAAAAGTGAGTTGTAAAGAAACATGAATCTCATGTTAGTCAGCTAGATTAGCTCAAGTTAAAGACTGCTATTCTCCATGATGGTCATGATGATGAGATCCATATGACTCAGGCAGTTGGGTTCATTACTGTAGATTTGATTTGAGTTGATGCTTGAACTTTTCGAAGCTATTTTGGATGAACCACGTGTGGCTTGCTCCTTTGGGCATGGGTACATAAGAGCCATAATGGTGCAACCCGTTTGCTGACTTGAAATTGTCGATTAGATATGTTCCGCTCAAATTTGAGAAACCTTCACTAATGTGGAGAATTGTAGGGGAGAAGAAAAAATGGAGGTTTTTTAAACCTCAGTTGGAGTTAGCTTGAAGAGAGGAGCAGTGTATCACTCAATTAACGTCATCAACAGACCTAGAAAGAAGTCTTGATGAATTTGATGTCTTATAAAGTTGTAAGTAACTCGAATATCTTTATAGTGATTTTTGAACAACAAATTTCGATACAAGAGAAAAATGATGATTTGAAGTCAGGCATGTTTTTCACTTTAGGGACAGCGAATCTGACTCGAATTCTGATCCGGTTTCAAGTTGAATTATGATTCTGTTTTTGACTCAATTCTGAGTGTTTGTTCTCTTTTATCTGGCTATAAATATGAGATTTTTTGTGATCAATTTTATCAAGTTTTAACCAAAATTGTTGATTTGATTGGAGAGTTCTAGGGTTAGTTGTTTTAGAGAATTATTTTCTACTTGGATCAATTTTGATCAGTTGGATCTTGAAATCAATTTGTAACCCTTGTAACTCAATTTTTTAAATAAGATCTCTTTTCTGTTCCGAGTACGTATACAAATTGCCGAACCTCATTAAAATCATTTGTTTCTCTCAGTGTTTTGGTTCGTGCTTTAACTGTTTGGTGATTAACTCAGCATTGGAAATCTGATCTTGATGGTTGGCGTGTGAGTTCCTCCGGAGGGCACAACATGTACTTCGGTTGACACTTTACATGTTTATTTACTACGTGAGGAAACCCTTATAGTTGCAAAAGTAATTGAATGCTAGATTTTAAGGGATTCTATAAAATTTTATTAATATTAAAAAAAAATTATGTTCTCCACTTTATATGTTGGCTACCATGTTGGATCCATATGGGATTTGCCTACATCCTTTTAATCTCTTCCAATTTCCTCTTAAAAGTAGAACAAATATGCGAATAACCCGAGAAAGAGTCACTTCGGGGACTTAGAGATTTCTTGAAACAAATGAACCCCTAGAGTCAGACCACTCGGCTTGTCAAAATTGATACTACTAGTTCTATAAACATGTTAGATTAATGTGTTATAATTAGCCAATAACTTTCATTTCTTTTCATGTTTAAGTCACAACCCAAGAACGGCAAGCAAGTGAACACCACAAAGAAAGCAGAATCATCCTTAAAGCAATAGTCGATTTTTCCTCTCCTCCCTGCCTTGGCGAATTTTTCACTTGAGTGTAGGTTGGGAGTTTCATTTCTTTCCCCTACAAAATTACACTTCAACGCAGTAATGACTGCCACACTAATTCATTGCTTTCATGCTTTTATGTTCGTTTTTGTGGGCATTGTGAGTAAGTTGGAAAAATGTGCAGGTAAATTCCTTTGGAAGAATGGAAGTTCAAGACCCAATTTTTGGCTCTATCTCTGATTAACTGGGAACTTATATAGTATTCTGATGAAGGTCTATATGTGAAGAAACTTAAAGCAATTTATCGTGGCAGTGAATCAATGGGCAAAACTTATCTGAACCTTGCTAACATTTGTCGTCAATTTGTTATCAATTAACTTGTGGCCAGGCCGAGCGCCACTGGCGCAGTGGCACACGCCCCTCCCCTTGTTTGGAGGTTCCGCGGTTCCATCCTGGGTGGTCCAACTCGAGGGTAATGCTGTAGGTAAGTCCTCTACCACTTCATCTACTAGCAGGGGGCAAAAAAAAAAAAACTTGTGACCAGAAGGAGCAGCAACTCCCGCCATCTTCTTGGTATGTTGTGTGCGGCTAGCTAGCATCCCAAATGAGTATCACATTTTCGTTATCATTACACCAATTGCGCGTAGGGATGGAGTGGACTTCTTCCATGCACTCATCTAGGCACATAGTGTTGAGTTGGATGTTGAACACATAGTCCCACATCAGCTAGATATGGGAAATAATCTTGGGTATATAAGGATTTGTTTAACTTCACTTTAAAGACTAGTCTTTTGGGATGGTGTCCTAAGTTCTTATAAGTGATATCAGAGCCATCCCCGCCCTGTAAAGCTAGTTTGACTCTGGCAGCGGTGCAGGACGCTGTAATTTATGGTGTGAAGAAAGATGAGCTTGCAGGGAGATTCTTTGTTCGAGGGGATTGGGGATTGTTGAGTTGGTTTCTAACAAATAGATCCCACATCGGCTAAACATGTGGATGGTCTTGGTACATAAGAATTTGAGCAACTCCACTTAGAAGGTTAGTGTTTTGGGATTGTGATTGCGCCCAAGTCCTTACACATAAGACCAGTTCAGCCGGTTGGAAGAGACCTAGAAGGTATATATGGTGAGCATGTGGAGTCCTCTTATGCGCCATATGATCACAGTGGCGTTCATTTTGGCAAAAGGGTATTTGGATTTTCTAGTTGATAGTTTTCCTTTATTTAGATTCCTTTGATTGTTGCTTGAGACTTTTTTTTTTGCAGTGATTTTTTTTTTTTTTGGGTGTGGGGGGGGGGGGGGGGGGGGGGGGGGGGGGGGGGGGGGGGGGGGGGCATTGGATTGTAGCCAGACTTAAACTTGTAACTCCCTACAATCCATTCTCACTCTTTTACCAGTAAATCAGGCATAATTTTGATCTATTTTCATTTCTGATTAGACTTGTTGTGATTTGTTTTCTATTGTAGCTCTCTATAAGATTCGGATTCCTTAGAAATTTCAAGCACTAATTTTGGTTCACTCAGCACTCAACAACAACCTAATACATCTATTAGGATGCTTAATACTTAGGGGAATTATGTGTTAAATGTTAGACTTATTTTGATTTGAGTCTATATTGATTTGGGCATACATAAGTCAATTGAAAATATGCATTCGTCTCTGTAACCTGTGTTGTTAATCCATTTAGAAATTGATATGATTTAAATGGTTAGGTCTAAACTCATTTCAATTGCACTTAGTCATGTGTGTATTTTAGTTATGATGTGACTCTAATTTACCCGTGTGAAATTCGTGTAATTGAATCAAGAGCCTAAATTTATTATGAGTTGATTAGGTTTTGCTTTAACTCTATAAATATTATGGGTAAGGTTCTCTTTTCTACTACTTGTTTTCTCTTTGGAGTCCTCTCATCTCCTTTAACGATTAAGAAGAGTATATATTTGTTGGAGAAGAATAATCTCCTCCCTCATTTTTGCATCCTCAAGATCGTTATCTCCGATATCCATTTCGTGACGGAATTAGGTATGTCTAAAACCCTCATTCTCTTTGATCTGAAAAAGAGATAATTTATTGCATGTGATCTTTGTTTAGATGTATTTAGACCAACAATTGGTATCAGAATCTTCTCTTTATTGGATCATTGGGATTATAGTTTTCCAATCTCGATCTGTTGATATCATGAACGCATTCTTCTTCTTTTAATTCAATAAACATTATTTTGTATCTCATATGATTGAACTAATCGGGAGATAAATTATATGTGTGTGTGTATTTGCTCATATATTTGTACACTATTGTTTAAAAAAATTAATTAAGTTAAGAGTTTCTTAATCTTATGTTTCTTAATTGTTTAAAATTATTGAGATTTATTAGGGTTAAAATTGAGATAGAATTCTAATTTAATAAGAAAATCTGCTCCTAGTTAATCTCATATTAAGTTAATTTGGTTACTGAAACCCAATCCATTAAGGAAGGGACCCATAACTTAAATACACTGCGGGTCAGGTAAGGATATTTAAATAGACTTGATAAGTACTATAGATCGTTTTGCTGATTAAAACTTCAACAAACCATTTTGGGCTCATCTGACCTATGTTTTGGGTATGTAAACAACAATTTCGAAGCTTTTGATGAGAACTACAGTATTACTGCATTAGGTATGACTTGACATAAAGTGAGCATTAAAGTGTTTATTTGTCATTGTTATATGTCCTTACATGCTTCCACTTCATCTATTATTTGCTTATGATACATATGTTGTCCTAACATGATTATTGTTGTTTGCTATGATAGATAATATACAAATAAAGACATATACACGTTTATTTTGAAGAATTAATAAAGAACATTAAATTACATTTATAGATCATGCGAATAATGCGTGGAATATTAAGGTCCATGTCACGAATCAGAAAACATTCTCTGACCAGAAGAAAGAGCTCCTCTCCCTCTTCCCGCCCCTGTTACCTGATATTGCAGGAAAAAGAAATGGCACGACTTAGGAATGGGACCCAAAGAGGACCTTTTTAGTTAAGAACGCCTACCAACAATTAACGACGCGGGACTTTATTACCTTTTTGCTAAGGTCAGATGGTACATTAAGGCACCTCTAAAGACTAGGGCCTTCCTGGTTGTTGGTCTCCAACAATGCAATTATCACTTAGGACAATTTGAGAAAAAAGCCGGTAGGGACCTGGTATCTATCCACTGTATATGGCAGATGAAGAGTCCATCGAGCACTTGTTTCTGGGTTGTTTATTTTTTGGTCAAGTTTGAGACTTCTTGCATAAAGCCTGCTTTTGTGCATTCCTCAACTGCCCTAATCCACAAATCTTGTTTGGTCATCTTGAAGATTAGAATCCTTTTCTAAAAATGAGAGGGTTACTTGGGAGTAGCGATGGCATCCATTTTCTGGAGGGTTTTTTTTTTGGTGGGGGGGGGGGGGGGGGGGGGATAATAGAATTTTTAATAACAAGGCCAGATCATCTGCCTAAACTTTTGATATATGTCTTTCTTTTATTCATATATGGCTTAATTCAGGTAGATCCAGGGAGATCGCGAGGAGGATTGTACGGTAGATACATCCGGGCGGGGCTTCCGAGAACCAGTCAAAAGAATTGAGGGGTAGAGGTGGCGATTCCGACTCAGACGACATGTGATCAGAACTGTCAGGAACCCTGACTTTTGCCTAGCAAGCTGACTATAACATCGGCCCAATTGATTTTAATGTCAACATGTATTCTGTCCCAGGGTGTCTCCTTTTTTTTTCTTCCAATTTTGGTGAATTGTTTTTTTAATTTTTCCTCTTTTTGCACCTGCGTGTGCATTGAAACTGTTTAGCTCGGGAGGTGTATATTGTGGTTATATATTTTATACTCACAAAGCTGTTTTCTTTAAAATCTTATTAATAAAGCACGGAGGTCTATTTTAGGCCCACTGTTTACTCTTAAAAAAATATAATCTGAACCTTGACTGAAAAAAGGGCACTTTTTTTTTTGCTTCCTCTATGAAATCTTTTTACTAATGAAAAGAGAACAAATTAACTTGCATGATCTTCTTCCTCCGCCCTCATTCTGGCTTCAATGGCGATGCTGATTTGGCTGGGGAGATCAAGAGTCGGTCATCAGTTTGGGAAGAGGGTGATGGGTTCTTTTGAAACTCTCAGAAAGCTCCAAGCTTTGAACCAGAATCCAACTACAGAGGCAGCATGCAACTGGTTACTATGGCAATTTCCCATCTGGATCTTGCAGCAATTTGATGGCCCTTTGCTCTTTTAAGCATTTCCTGTCCCTTGGAGCCGGAGAGTGTGTGTCACCTGATCAGTAGAACCCAATAATCAGGTTGTTTAAATTCATCTATTAGTTTTTTTACTTTATTTTTTCTGATAATTGTTGTTGTTGTTGCATGCTGAGTGTTGATTAATTAAGTAGCTGAGTGTGCAGTTAGATTGTAATTTGAAGAGATCAGTAGTAATTCAAATATCTGGGGTTGACATGCCAGTTTGGGTTGCTAGAGGAATTGGATGTTTTATTGGGAAATTGATTTGAATAGGTTCTAATTTTCAGATGAGCACTTGGGGTAGTAGATTTAGGTTGCATTTATTCAGATCCAGCATTTTTTGATCTTCTAGTTCCGAGGGTTATATACAGGCATCTAAATTCCTTTGACTGGACCTGCAGAATAAAAACCATCTTAAAACAAGAAATTTTAGCTTCATCCTATATGAATACACGTCTTCAGAGTCTCTTTGATTGAAACTGATTCAGGTGGTATCTAGTTTGTTCTTCGATCATGGTTATAAATGAAGCAACATATATTAGGAAAATCGTGTCTTGGATGTGTTAATTGCATGAGTATCACTATGCACAACTGATATTGATATGACGAATCCTAAAGAAACAATACCAATATTGATTTGACCGAGATGAAATAGCCGATTATTGCCTATATTAGCGATCTTGATATCAAAAAACTATGGCTGATACATATTGAGATTTCAAACTTTTGGTTATAATTTTGTAATTGTTGTGTACATAGTGAAATATGGAGTCTGGACCAAATCCTAAAGTGTTTAGTTGTTAAGTTGTGGAGCCTAATTATCGCCTTGATGATTTGTCGCCCTATGCAGAGTCATTATGTGGATCGACCTATGCAATTAGGTCATCGTGCGGGTTAGAAGGAGGCAGGGAACCCCCTCTTGGGAGCTCGCCATTAGACCAAAATTACTTTGAGAAGTCCCTCTTGCAGATCTCAGAGCGAGAGCAAAGCACTCTGTTAAAGAGGTTGGACGAGTTCATAGTTTCAAGTTGAGGGCAAATTCGGAGTCTCGTTCTGAAGTAGCAGCTTGGTATCACTCTGAAGTACCAGCTTGGAAGCTTGGTATCACTCCGGAGGAGCACTCTAAAACATCTAAGCGGAGGAACACTCTGAAGCGACAGTGCAGAGCAGCACCTTAGAGATGCATAACGGAGAAGTGATCTAGTCTGGAAGCTTCGAAGCCTGTGAAACTTGGAGAACGCGTCAAGGGTAGTTTGATGATTTCATAACTTCTAACCTTTGTTTTCTCTGTTATGCGCGTGGGACAACAACCACTCTTGAGGAATCCGTCCACCAGGCGGAGACTTGATGCAGCCGGAGATGTAACCAACACGACAAGAACAACGAACAATAGAGAAAAGCAATCAACACAGTGTTTAACGAAGTTCGGCAATTTGCCTACGTCCTCGGGACAAGGGAGAGAGAGATTTTATTGATTCAATAATCAATACAAACAAATACAAGAGGAAACTTTCAGGGATTCTTAGGGATACAATACATGAGGGCTCTAACCCTTATTTATAACCACAGAGTCCCTGCATTTAAGGAAAGTCAGATTGAATTCGATCCCATCTAGAAAAGGAATCCGAATCCCAAAAGGAAAGTCAAAACGCGTCTGTCGGTCGACCGGCCCTTGCCACGGTGACCGCGTCGGTCGACCGCGCCCAACCGAGAGCTAAGGCCTGTCAGTCGGTCGACCGCTCTCTGCCACGGTCGACCGGGCGGTCGACCGGGCTAACCTTGTGTACGTCGTGCACGTCGGTCGACCGGCCTCCTCTACCGGTCGACCGGGCGGCCGACCGGGAGCACAATCTGGTCTGCTTAATGTTCCATTTCTCGCTCCTTTGATTTTCGATCTCTGTGCTAACTTCCTCTACTCCTCTATCTCCTCTCTCCCTACAATTCTCCACCTCGGTGAAGATTTTTCAAATCTGAGCCGATCTCCAATGAACTCTAGTTTATCACTTGGCGAAATCAACACACGATCTCGGCGAAATCGATACACGATCTCGGCTTCGAATCTGTAGCTCAGCTATCAACTGGGATGAACCATACATGCCTTCCCTACACTTCACCTTAGGAGAACTTCCATACATGCCGATCACCGAACGTGCCTCTCACTCAGCAACTACATGACCTCACGAAGAACTCATCATGAGTCAACACTGACTCTCCAATTAACTGGCTCTATCCAGTCTACATGTCTTCAGCTGACGGTCCAACTAAGTCTGAGTAGAGCACACCGAACACCATCATCGGCTTTATCAAACTGGATACACACCCCTCCTATGCAAGCTCAACTGTCTTCTCACCAGAAGATCATCTGTTCATCGAGATCACAATGCTTCACCTCTACGTGAAGTCCCAATCTGCTTCTCGAGAACCCAAAACAGCTTCATATGGGTTGCATCACCAAATGGCTGCGCCTTTACGGTTGCCGACGTACCTTGCCCAAAGGATCAAGCCAACCGTAGTTCATTCAAATGAGCTCCATTAACCTCATGCACTTGTACTGAATTTTCAGCAGCGAACCTATCTGGCTGAGTCATATGAACCTCCTCACGACCATCATGGAGAACAACGGCCTTTAACTTTAGCTTGTCGCAATCACAAGCTTAAGATTCATGCTTTTTTACCCACGAGTGTGGTTTTACCTTGGTTCCAATGGCTGCAAACAACTCGACATTCTCAGCAACGTCTTCAACTTGTTCAGTATCAACCCTGACTATATGATCTCCACCCAGTGTCACATTCGGTGAAGCCTTCACTGATACCGAACCAACAGGAGATGGTGGAGTAGCATCAACCTCACCCGCTGCGATACTTCCTTGGTCTCCGTCCTCTCCACCTGCTGAGAGACGGTAGACTTCAACACTGAAGTCTCATCAAATGTGACATGTCGACTCAACACAATCTTCTTGTTTTCGGGATCCTATAACCTGTAGCTTTTCATATTCCTTTTGACACCCAAAAACACAAACATCTTTGCTCGCGGATTCACCTTGCCATCTTTGGCACTGAAGTAGGTCGGACTTCCAAATTCCCGCAGCAAACTATGATCTTGAGCAGCTTTCCCAGACTAAATTTTCAATGGAGTTTTACCTCCTATCGCAGTCGATCCATTTATGAGATGGCTAGCATACATAATCGCCTCAGCTCAAGACGATTTGTCTAATCTTGCATTAGACAACAAGCACCGAACCTTCTCTAACAAGGAACAGTTTATTTCCTTAGCCAACCAATATATAACTTCTGTGAAGTGAGTACCTATACCAGTGTTCTGGCCAAATCGTAGGAATTGGTTCATATCTCTTTCAACATTACCAATCTGTAGCTCCTTAATCTTCCTACATGTTTGCCTCTCCATTCTTCCTTTCCACTTCACCAACTTATCTAGGGCTTCATACCTTGTCTCATGGGATATATCCAACAATGCCTAGATAAACTATCAATTAGATAAACTATCAATAAAAGAGACAAAGTACCTGTGACCTCCAAGCGATGCATTCTTAGCAGGTCCCCAAACACTTACATGAACACAATCAAGAAGACCTTCTGAGCGGTGAGTACTGGTACTGAATTTCGCCTTCTTCTTATCCAGAACGCTGTGTTCACCCTCCAAGTTGCAGGTAGCAGCACCTTCCAATGATCCCTTCTTTACAGGAGCTTGCAAAGACCTTTCACCTCCTTGTCCAACTTTTACCTGCCAGACCTTTGTGCAACCATCATTTGAAAAACTAGAAGTCTCCACCTGATATGTAACCGTACTACCCTTCAAGTAATAGAGATTGTCCTGGCGGTGCCCTTCATCACCACCATTGAGCCTTTGATCATCTTGAGAACACCATCTCGTACAGATATCACAAGACCCAATACTTTCAAAGCGCCAACAGTGATAAGATTCCTTTTGAGTTGAGGTACATACCTCACCTCCTTCAATTCTCGTACTATCCCATATTTCATCTTGATACGGCTGTACCAACCCTTCTATATTACACGGATGATCATCACCCATGACCGTGTAACATCCATCTAACTTCTTAAAACTAGAAAACCAGGCCCTATTCGAGCACACATGATAGGTGGCTCCGGTATATAAGATCCACTGAGTATTATCTGCGTAACTAACAGTAGGATTAGTAACAGAGAGAGAACACCGATGAGTCTTCATCCGATCCATCCGCCTGTGCGAGATTCGCCTCGGTGTTTGACTCCACCTTCTTACCTTTGGCCTTCAGGCAATCAACTCTCCAGTGCCCTAGTTTCTTACATAAGGCGCACTGGTTCCTCTTCAGATCTCTGAAGCCTGATCTAGACTTCGATCTTCCCTAATCATCTCTTCCCTTCTTATTGGAACTTCTGCCTCTTACCTCTAATGTCTCTGCTATTGTGCTTCCCAAAGAAGACACTCTATCCTGTCTCCTTACTTCATAACTCACAAGAGCAGCATACACCTCACTATAGTTAAGGGATTTTCTTCCATTAAGCAATGTAAGAGTAAAGGTCTCATACTCTTCCCTAGGAAGAGAGTTCAAAAGAATTACCGCCTTATCCTCTTCATTGGTATCCACATCCACATTAACTAGATCTGTAAGAAGCCTCGTATAGCGATTCAAGTATTCATTGATGGAGCATCCTCTTTGCATCTGAAAACTATAAAGCTTACTCTTCAATTCCAACCGCGATTCTATGCTTTTTATCAGATACTTCTGCTCCAGGATCTCCCACAGCTGCCTCGCAGATGTCTCATGCAACACATAATACTTGATGTCTTGTGTCAGACAAGACCTGATCAAGCCACATGCCGTGCGGTTCATCTTATCCCAATCTTCTTTAGTTGTTTCTCTAACCGTAGAGTGTCCTCGAGGTTTGATGCCGTCAGCGCATCCATCACCTCACACTCCATAATCGAAGTTGTTCGTGCCGTTAAACTTCACCACATCAATCCTCAGCGGATGTGGATTCATGGATTTCACCGACGTGCTTTCTCCAGCCATCTTCTCAACCTCAAAGCAATGCGGAAACAAACGGAGTTAGATAAACAAACTGGATAAAGATAGGATCTTTACCTCCACGCGAAACCCTCGAAGAGTTTCCGAAGCAATCTACTCCTCCAAATTGATTCCTCGAATAATCTACACGCTGTTTTGAGATCGACACATGATCCCACAAACAGTCCCAACGCCGCTCCGAAATTGACACACGATCTCCGCCAAATAGCAACTAATGCCCTTGAAATCACCAGATGATCCCACGACGAACCTGGGCTGCTCTGATACCAATTGTTGTGCGCGTGGGACAACAACCACTCTTGAGGAATCCGCCCACCAGGCGGAGACTTGATGCAGCCGGAGATGTAACCAACATGACAAGAACAACGAACAACAGAGAAAAGCAATCAACACAGTATTTAACGAGGTTCGACAATTTGCCTACGTCCTCGGGGCAAGAGAGATTTTATCGATTCAACAATCAATACAAACTAATACAAGAGGGAACTTTCAGGGATTCTTAGGGATACAATACATAAGGGCTCTAGCCTTTATTTATAGCCACAGAGTCCCTGAATATAAGGAAACCCAGATTGGATTCGATTCCATCCAGAAAAGGAATCTGAATCCCAAAAGGAAAGTCAAAACACGTCTGTCAGTCGACCGGCCGGTCGACTGACCCATGCCACGGTCGACCGCGCCGGTCGACTGGACCCAACTGAGAGCTAAGGCTTATCAGTCGGTCGACCGGGCCGGTCGACCGCTCTCTGCCATGGTCGACCGGGCGGTCGACTGGGCTAACCTTGTGCACGTCGTGCACGCCGGTCGACCGGTCAGTCGATCGACCTCTTCCACCGGTCGATTGGGCGGCTGACCGGGCCTGCTCAATGCTCCGTTTCTCGCTCCTTTGATTTCCGATTTTTGTGCTAACTTCCTCTACTCCTCTATCTCCTCTTTCCATACATTCTCTACGCTGTCATTTGGGTTAAGAATGTGTATATCATTGTAAATACGGAGCGGTTGTGAGGTTCTCTCTTCTTTTTCTATAATCTCTCTAATAATATAGTGGATTTGTGTGCGGCTTTATGATTGTTTCCCGATTTGGTTTTTCACGTAAAATTCTAGTATCTTTGATTGTGTATTTAATCTGTGTTCTTTCTTCTTCCCAATTTGTTTCCCAACAATTGGCATTAGAGCTAGGTTCATGATGGCAAAAGAAAGAAAGATTAAAGTCGAAAGGTTCAACAACGTGAACTTCAGATTCTGAAAGATGCAGATCAAAGATTACCTATATTAAAAAGATCTCTATCTTTCTCTTAGTGAAAAGGCCCAAAAGTCAAAGGAGATGACCGACAGTGAGTTGGAGGTCCTAAATCAAAAAGCCCTAGGGTGATCTGATTATTCATAGTATTGACGGTTGCATTTAACATCTCTAAGGATAAGACGACTCAAGACTTGATGGCGGTTCTATCAAAGATGTACGAGAAACCCTCGGCATCGAACAAGGTTTTCTTGATAAAGAAGTTGTTCAACCTGAAGATGCGGGATAAGAGACGTATAACTGAGTATCTCAATGAATTTAACACGCTAACGAGCCAGTTGAAATCTGTTGGGATCAATTTCGATAACGAGATCAGGGCGTCGGTTTATTGTTCAGTCTACTAGAGACCTGAGATGGTCTCGTGATGGCGATGAGCACTTCTTGTGCGACAAAAACCTTGAAAGTTGATGACGCGTTGGTGTTTTTCTCAGCGAAGAGGTGCGCAGGAAGTTATCGGGTGCAGTTGAGACATCAGGGAGTGCCCTAAGTGTCGAAAGGAGAGGAAGGCCGATGAATAAAGAAAAGAAAAAGAACATCAAACCAAGTCCATATTTGGTAAAAAGAAATCCAAATCAAGGGGTGCTGAGTGTTGGCAGTGATGAATCTGATACCCTGATTCTCTCTTTGACTGGTTCCAGTGAATCATGGGTTATGAATCGGGTGCCTCCTTTCATTCCATTTTCCATCACAAAATCTTTCAAAATTATATAAAAAGAGATCTTGAGAATGTGTATTTGGGAGATGATGCGTGCAACATCATTGGTAATGGTGAAGTGACAGTCAGCCTCTCAAATGGCTCGATGCTGAAATTGAAAAAAGTTAGAGACAAGCTAAAGCTGAAGACAAATCTAATCTTTGTTGGTCAGCTTACAGATCCGGGGACGAAAAGTACCTTCAACGGTGATTCGTGTACGATCATGAAGGGTGTCATGATCACAACACATGTAAAAATGCAAGGTTCCCTCTACGTGACACCAGACTCTAGGACTTCAATTTTACTCGCATCATCGGAGGTGGATGCTGGTACATGGCATTACCACTCGAGCATATGAGCGAGAAGAGGATGAAGGCTATGCTCTTCAAAGGCAAGCTATCACAGTTGAAGTTTATCGATTTAGATTTTTATAAAGACTATGTTTGCGAGAAGTAAAGGAAAGTCAGTTTTTCGAAGGTGAAGAAAGTCTCAGAAGGCAGAAAGGTCAGAGCTGGTTCATACTGATGTATGGGGTAAGACTTCTGTTCCTTCTCTTGGTGGTTCATCATATTTTGTGACCTTTATTGATGATATAAGTAGAAAACTTTGGATTTATTTCTAGAAGCAAAAATTAGACGTGTTTGATTTGTTCAAGAAGTGGTTGGCCCAAGTTGAAAATGAGACAAGTTAAAGCGTAAGTGCTTGAAGTCAGACAATGGGGGCAAATACTGTGCTAGAAGATTCGAGTTCTGCGCAAATCAGCGAATCAAAAAAGTAAAGACGGTTATAGAAAATCCTCTTCAGAATGAGGTGGTCGAGCACATGAACAGACCATTTTGGAGCATGACAGAGCATACGGATACACGTAGAATTGCCCAAGCAGTTGTAGGTAGATGCAGTCAACACGATGGTGTATCTGATAAAGAGAGGACCTTCAGTGCTTCTGAATTATGGGGTTCTGGAGGAAGCATGGACTAAGAAAGAGGTAAATCTGAACCATCTGCGTACATTTGGTTGTATCTTTATGTGCATGTTGAGTTTGATCGCAGGAGCAAGTGGGATCCGAAGAGGTGCATTTTCATTGGTATGGAATAAGCGAGTACGACTATCGATTTTGGGATCCCTAGAACCAAAATTCTTAGGCATAAGGATGTGGTATTCAATGAGAGAATGGTGTATAAGGACTTGCTGACGGAGAGTGCTCCGGAGCAGCAGAGTAGTGTTGTGGATTCAGAATTTGTTGAACTTGATGTTCCTGTAGAGAAGATTCAAAGCATTTTAGAAGGGAATGAGGAATCCTGAATAGAGTCTCCGCCACAAACTGAGGTGAGGCGATCGACCAGGCCAACCAAAGCTCCCGAGAGATACTCCCGTTTGCACTATATGTTGTTGATTGACAGTGGTGAACTCGAGTATTATGAGAAGTCTTACAGGCGGAAGCCAAGGACAAGTGGGATCTTGTTATAATGATAAAATGGAATCTCTCATGAAGAATCAAATATGGGATTTGGTTAAGCTGCCCGAAGATAAGAAACCCTTCATAACAAATGGGTTTATCGGTTGAAGAAAGAGAATGACGACACCAAGAGGTACAGGGTGAGATTGGTTGTGAAGAGATTTCAACAACGAAAAGAAAAAGGAAAGAAAGCACAAATTAGAAGTAGAAAAGGAAGGAGAAGAAAAGAAAAGTAGTGAAATAAATTTTGAGTTGGGTTTTCAAAAGAAATTAAAAGGGAAAGAAATTCATGTCTAACTAACTACTAATTGCTCCCACTAACATACTTACCTCTTTGGATGATTGCCTCACAATGGATCGTTGGCGAGTATTGTCCTTTATTCGAAGCCATTCATATGGCCCATAAGAGCTGATTGACTTTCCCTCTGCCTTACATCATCAAAATCGTAAAGAAGAAGCATGAATGATATAGAAAAAGAGATAGAATCTATCATCATTAGCTATCAGTGGATCTTGCAAGAGCAAGGCCTAATCGATGCTATTCGATTCATATGGATTGGAAATCAAACATGAGTAAGCATGTATAGTGGGATAGTAGTTAGAAGCCTTGAAAGAAAAACTAAGTACTCATTTGGAAAAGATTAAAGAGTATAAATGATGAAGAGAAAGGAACAAAACTTTCATAGACTGTCATTATTTATTACAAATAATTCTCTCTTTTTCTCATGAATCTCTCTCTATTTTGACCCCTGATCTAAAAAAAAACAGAAAATTATATTAAAAATAAAAGAGAAAAGAAAGAAAAACCTAAACTAGATTAGAATGAAACCCTAGCCTTAGCTTTCTTTTTTTCTCTGCCTCTGGTGAGATACATATAGGAGAAACTCAGCTCCCCAAACGAGTCTTAGCGGTGGATCAAAACGCTGATCCACGGCTCTCAGTATTGCCATGAAAAGCTGGCTTTTGTCGCGAATTCGCGATAATCCTGGCGCCGTGGATCACGTGCTTTCTGCTCCGTGCTCTTATCTTTTTGTTATCACATGTATGGTGATAGAATTATCTCTGGATCTTCTGATTTCACAATATTCTTGTTGATTCCTTGAGCTAAAGATTAGATCCATATATATCTTATTTAATTGGGATAATTTTGAGATTTTCTTCTCCATCTCCACTGATCACACTAGCACACTATTAGACATTAAAGAGTTAATGGCAGAGTTTTATTGCAACTAAAAATGTGAAAATGTGACAATAAATATGCAATATTAGTGAATAAATATTGAGCAATGCCTGTCGACAGAGATGAGTTTGTTATCGACAGTCAGGCAGTCAACTTTCCTATTTTGTCTCCTAACTGCTAGTTTCTTATCTAAATTTATTCAGATTGATTTCTAACATTTATTTTATGATTTTAATATATTTTTATTGTTTGGATTTACTATTTAATGGTCTATGTCCTACTCCTATAAATAGGAGAGATTAGAGATGTTTTATGAAAAAGAAAATTAAGAGAACTCACAAAAAATGTTCAATCTCTTGTGAAGAGTTTCATGTGCTATTTAGTCAAATTTCTATCACTTGTTTTTCATTAAAATTAATTGAGGAAAATTGACAAAAAAAAATTGAGGAGCAAAATTACAAGTAATTCTTAAAAGAAAAAAGAATTATTACAAATAGATCTCCTCTGAGATTTCTGAGAAAGTATGCCAATGAGAATCTAATCAGCGCGCGATCACTTTATCTCATTGATAATGCAATCGGTCGGACGTTCAAGCCTTCTCAGTTGAATTTCCTTTTTGAAATTACACCTAGGGAGTGTGCATAGGTGTATAGCTAATCAAATGAAAATTCAATATAATATAATATGAAATGATGCAACCGATCACTCAAAACAAGATTTGAAGCCGGATTCCCCGTGAAGGGCTATGAACTTCTTCTCGTGATTTCTCTATATAAGAGTTGAGGTGCTCAATTGCTATATTGTTGAGATGAATATTGATCGACAAAAATAAATGAATGATAAACAAGTAAATGGAGACAATAAAGCAATCGCAATCAAAAAGATTTGTTTCGAGGTTCGAGCCACCGCTCTACGTCCCCGCCTTCACCATCGTGAAGGATTTCACTATCTACTATTGGATTGTCCACAAAGGGACCTTACAACAAGAAATTACAACCACTCGGAATATATAACTTCCCAACTCAATCCTTTGCACCAGAGGCAGCACAAAGCCAATTGAGATAACAAGCTCTGGGTGATCAAGAGACCACAAACACTCTCTTTGCAACTCTCTTACAAAACCCTATAGAGAAAATTTTAAACTTGAAGCTCAAGGATGTAAGTATGAGTAGAAATCAGAAAGAGAGATTTTAAGACCAGAAAAACTCAATTAAAGATTTTGAAAATAAGAGCACAAAAGAAAACTTGAAACTTTTTCTCTTTGAAAACAAAACTAAATTTTCAATCAAATTTGTTGTGGTGAATTATTCAATCCCAATGACCCTTTATATATTTTTTAGAAAAATAAATTTAGAATAGTTTTACCAGGTTTAAAAGGAAGAAATTGATCCTTGAAATTCTACTTAAAACATTTTAAAAAACATGTTAAAAAACAACTTTAAAAAACTGGCTGTTGCTGCTAATCTGGCGGTCGACCGGCTGGTCAACCGGCCATTCAAAAAAATATGACCGTAGGCTCTAGGTCGACTGGTCAGTCGATCGTATTTAACAAAGACCAAATGACTTACAGTTGGTCGAGCGTAATAGGGGACCGGTCGACCAGTCGGTTGATCGAAAATGTGCACAACGTGCATACATCAATTGCCAGAGGTTTGATCGACTGTGCGGTCGACCGTCCTATCCTTTAATAGGGATGGTCGACCGCCCAGTCGACTGACCTAGGCCAAAAAACTAAGTCAAGGTATTTTGAAGATACAGAAAATTTTCAAATAATTTTTGTTTGAATTTTAAAAGATAAAGGACATGCATAGCCATGAGATACAAATTCTAAACAGAGATAGAAATTTTTAGAAAAATATGGAACAAGTTCAAAACCAAACATGTCAAAATCATACTTTTGAAAACGTGCATTTTTGTGTGTGTATATCTTTGTGCCTCAAATCTGTATTCTACTCTTTAACAAACTAGTTTCTTATAAAGTTCTAATCGATTACAAGAATCTTCAAATGAGCTCTCTGATAGTGACGTTTGAGCGATGTTGAGTGCTTTGAGCTATGATCCCGTTCTTGAGTACCCTTGAGCCATCAACACCTTCTTTTAGAGGAATAAACCTGTTAGATCTTGTTGAACCCTGGAATACACTCTTGAACTTGATTAGTACCAAATAACTTCATATGCTTTGTTATCATGAAAACACAAAATCGGGGATTGTAACTTATGGGCCAACAATCTCCCCTTTTTTATGATCACAAAATATATGAGCTATTTAAAAGAAAATCTAGGAAAGAGCTTTATAAAAACTCTCCCTCAAGTTATACTAGCTATCAAGTATAAGATATTAACAAGTTATATGATGAAGGTATAGTATAAGAGCATGATCAAACAAATATCAATAAATACTCAAATACCAATAAATATTCAAATATCAATAAATACTCATAAATACTTTAAATACTCAAATACCAATAGATGCTCATAAATCTTTCTCTCCCTTTTTGTCATGCATCAAAAAGGGTACGCAAAAACAACCAAATGTTAATACATATGTAGATTTTATCAGAAGGAAAACTCATGAATCAACAATACAAATATTTAGTTCTCCAAAAATGAAAGAGAATTTGTTAAAATCAAGTGGTTTAGTAAAAGTATCTGCTAGTTGAAAATCAGTTGAAACATAATCAATTTCAATATTATCTTTCTCATAGTGATTTTTAAGAAAGTGATATCGAATTTCTATGTGTTTTGTCTTACTATATTGATTTGTATTTATAGTCATATGAATAGTACTAGTATTATCACAAAATATCTTAATATGATCATAATGCAAATTATACTCAAGGAGAGTATGTTTCATCCAAAGGACTTGTGCACAACAAGTCTCGGCCGCAACATACTCCGCCTCAGCGGTTGAGAGGGCTACAAAATTTTGTTACTTGGAAGACTATGAAATAAGATAATTTTTTAGAAACTGACAAGTTTCACTTGTACTCATCCTATCCACTCTATAACCTGCATAGTCAGCATCCGAAAAACTCGTCATGAAAAATTGTCCGGTCTTCGGATACAACAAGCCCATTCTAATAGTGCCCTTAAGATATCTAATAATGCGTTTTACCGCAATCAAGTCGGACTCTTTAGGATAAGATTGGAATCTAGCACATAGATATACACTAAACATATTATCCGGCGTACTAGACGTTAAATATAGTAAACTACCAAACATGCTTCTATAAAGTTTAATGTCTACATTTATACCTTGTTCATCCTTGTCAAGTTTTGTTGTGGTAGCCATGGGAGTTTTGCTCGTCTTTGCCCCTTCAAGTTCAAATTTCTTGATGAGTTTCCTTGTGTACTTGGCTTGATTTATAAAAATCCCATCACTCTTTTGCTTGATTTGGAGTCCAAGAAAGTAGTTTAGCTCACCCATCATAACATCTCAAACTTATTCTTCATGCCTGATTCAAAATATTTGCAAAGCTTTTCATTAGTAGATCCAAATATAATATAAATTTGAACAATAAGAATATCACTATTTACATGTTTTGTAAACAAAGTAGTATCTATTTTATCTTTTATAAAACTCTTTGAAATAAAAAATGTTGAAAGTCTTTCATACCAAGCTCTAGAAGCTTATATTAAACCATATAAAGCTTTGTATAATTTGAAAATAAAATTCGGATGTGTAGGATCAACAAACTGGGGGGTTGTTCAACATACACTTCCTCTTCAATAAAACCATTTAAAAATGCGCTTTTGACATCCATTTGAAAAAGTTTGAAATCTTTATAAGAAGTAAAAGCAAGTGTAATCCATATGGCTTCAAGCCATGCTATGGGTGCAAAGATTTTCTCAAAATCGATACCTTCGATTTGGATGTAACCCTGTGTTGGCCCATATGTCTTCCACTCTAGTTTTGATGATGATTAACTCATGTAGTTATGTGTACTAATAATCTTGTGATTTTAGTTTCAGATCATTAATCAAGTTATTAGTAGGTGATTAGCTTCAACAAGATGATTTGGAAGCCTTCACATGTTGATTCAAGAGCCCGAGCGTCAAAGATCATATATAGCACTTGCTCGGTGGATCAAGGAGTTTTGGATCGAGTCGGCTTGGAGATGGCGCTCTACAAGAAGACATCGGTAGCATAGTTTAGTTTTGTGTTTAGATCCAAATTGTAAAGATTAGAATAGTATGATATGCTCAAGTTCACAACACACACGTTTCATGTTTTGAATATTGGTTTTCGGTTTTTCCGTTTTTGGTTTAACCGATCTTGGTTTCATGAATAGATAGATCAAAATAACTTTACATGGTTTAATGTATATTAGATTTGTTCTATATACATGCATGCTTAACTTCTTAGACAAACTTAGTTTTGACTTACTTATTCATGTGTTTTATGTTTTGGTATTTTTAACAAAACATATTCTGGAATTAAAGTCAAAAACATGGATATGTATATATTTCTTGTATATTGGATTTCCATCCATATGCAACATGCTACAAAGTGTTTAAATATCATGTTTTTGTATTTGGATGAGTTTTGGACAAAACGTATTTTCTATTCAAAAATCCAAGTTTTAGAAAATACAGTTTTTGATTTTTGGTAAAAATGTCAAAACACAAAAATAGTTTCATATGCTTGATATTTGAGTTAAAATGTTTATCACAAGTTTATATATCAATGCAAAATGGTAAAACTATTTTTGGGGATTTTTAGAAAAGATAAAAGATTTTTTAGAAATATTTTTGACCCAATTTCTGACCCAAACTGTGGCTGACAGGCCAGGTCGGTCGACCGCAACGGTCGACCGAACTAAGGGCCAGTCGACCGTTGCGGTCGACTGACGTGCACAGCCCTGTGCACGTTTGTCAGACACAGGGCCGGTCGGCCGGTCGGCCGACTGGATCAGAGAGCCTTGCTCTCTGTATCTGGGCGGTCGACCGAGCGGTCGACCGAAACAGAGAAGTCTGCTCTCTGTATCTGGGCGGTCGGCCGGGCGGTCGATCGAGTTTGCCCAACGGTCATATATATGACCGTTGGCGGTCGACCGGCCGGTCGACTGCCAAGCCTGTCAGGCTGCCAGATCAGCCTAACGGCTAGTTTTCTGTTTGGGCTATAAATACCTCATTGAAGAGAGGTTTTCTCTAAGATTTTTTGTGCTAATTTTTCCTGACTCTCTAGTGTTTTCACAGCAATCAAAAGAAGTTTTTGGGCTTTAAATTGAACAATCTATTTGGTGTTTTTGCTAGGGTTTGGAAAATCAAGAAAGGGTTTTTGGAAAAAGTGTTTGATTCAATTTCTTCATCTTGGTTTCTAGTTTTTCCCAAAGATTTTCTTTGAGTTTTTGATTTCCATTCTTTTGGTTTTCTCCACACTTGAGCTACATCTACTATCTCATTCTATAGGATCTTTGTGTGGGAAAGAAATTGTTTGTGGTTGTTGTTTAGACCACCAAGTTGTAAACCCAATCTTTGCTTGGCTTTGTGCCTTTCCCTCATTGTGTTGAGGAGGTTGTGCATTTAGATTGTATCCCTCAAGTTGTGAGGTGATCCTTGTGTAGCTTTGTGCTAATCCCTCAAGTTGTGAGGTGATTGTTTGTTGGCTTGGAGTTGTGCCTCAAGGAGGAGGTTGTGTTTGTAAGGAGAGGAGTTGGGTACTCCTTGTGATTGTATTGCCCCAAATCCTCGGTGGAGGTTCCCTTTGTGGGAGTCCTTTGTGGACAAGCTAGTGGACTTAAAATCCTTCTGGGTGAAGGCGGGGATGTAGAGCTGGGTGCTCGAACTTCGAAACATATCTTATTGTTTGCGCTTGATCCCTTGGCTCTTACTCTCTCTATATTGTACCTTGCATCTATTCATATTGTTCATTCATATTTATTTGCTTGGCTTGTTTGAGTGTGCATCTCTTGTTAATTGCAATTAGTTTTTAAATTCCGCATTAAGTTCATTAGATTAGCATTATCACCTATTCACCCCCCCTCTAGGTGATTTCACCCTGGACCACTAACCTAGCTTTATTCCTAACAACATTATCCGACTCATCCAATTTATTCTATAAAATCTATTTGGTACCAATTATTGGTCTACCATGGGGTCTAGGGACAAGGTGCCAAACTTGGTTGCGCTCAAATTGATTGAGCTCTTCTTGCATGACAAACAACCAATATGAGTCGCCCTCGGGTTCGAGGATGTTCTTTGGTTCAATATGAGAAATAAAAGTAAAATGGTCATAAAAATCATGGAGTTTGGAGCGAGTAGTTTTCCCCTTTGATACATCACCTATGATGAGTTCCTTGAAATGACTTGTAGTGAATCTCCAATCTTTTAGAAGTGGTAGTGTTAGTGCCACTTCAGCCTCTTGAACTTCACCTTATTTATCAAGCTTTGACTTATCTTCAGGGATAGGTGAGTCCTTCAAAGTTATTTTCTCCATGTCTTCACCTAGAGAATTAATCTCTACAACATTCTTAACAAAAGCATTAGATTCTTCAAACTTAACATGCATAGATTCTTTAATTGTCAAAGTAGATTTATTGAAGATTCTATAAGTCTTGCTAGTGCTAGAATTACCAACAAAAATAGCTTCAAAAGCTTTAATATCAAATTTTCCTAAGTTATTTTTGGTGTTAAAAACAAAATATTTGCATTCAAAAATTCTAAAGTAAGAAACATTAGGCTTCCCCAAATAGTAAATTTCAAAAGAAGTTTTGAAATTATTTTTACAAAAATAAATTCTATTTGATATGTAACACGAAGTGTTTACGGCCTCGGCCCATAAATATTGAGGGAGTCCGTATTCACTAATCATTATCCTAGCCATTTTTGAATTCTTCCTTTCAATGACTCCATTTTGTTATGGAGTTGTAGGACAAGACAATTCATGCTTAATTCTATTTTCTTTACAATAAGTGATAAAAGAATGGTTAATGAATTCACCACCTCTATCACTTCTTATGCGTAAAATCGAAAAACCTTTTTCTTTTTTAACCCTTTTTCGAAAAACATTAAAATGCGAAAAAGCTTGATTTTTATGTTCCAAAAAGAAAACCCATGTACAACGAGAAAAATCGTCAACCAAAACAAAAATAAAATGGTTTCCATTTAAACTCTTGGTTTTAGTAGCACCAAACAAATCCATGTGGATTAACTCAAATGGCCTAGATGTCATGATATCCTTAATTGGTTTGAAAGAGGACTTGGTTTGTTTCCCAAGTTGGCACGCATCATAAATGCGGTCCTTTTTAAACTTCAAGTAAGGAATATCCTTTACCGATTCATTAGAGTTAATTCTAGATAGATGGCCAAAAGATACATGGCCTAATCTTCTATGCCATAATTAAGAATCCTCATTAAAAAGCATTTAAATATTTAGCATTGTAATCTAGATTTAACATATCAATAATATATACATTATTTTCACGAAATCTGGAAAGAATGAAAGCATCAGTTTTACAATCTAAAACATTGCAAGAAGAATCATCAAAAATAACTTTAAAACATCGATCAGATAGTTGACTAATACTCAAAGTTATGTTTGAGTCCATCAACTAAAACAATATTTTCAATCAATAGAGATGAACCAATTGTAATGTTACCTATATCGATAATGTTGCCCTTTGAGTCATCTCCGAAGGTGACAGTGCCACCTTCTTGATACCTTGATAAGCTTGCAAAATTATTGATGTCCCAAGTCATGTGTCTTGAGCAACCGCTATCAAGATATTACCGCTCTCTACGTCTTGGAGCCTTGATGTGTACCTACATCAAATAATGAAGTTGATTTTGATACCCTTATTTTCTGGTCCTATGACGTTAGTACTTCAAACCCAAATATGATTATTAGAAGAATTTATACGATCAAAATAAAATTTATCTAAGTGACCCTTTCGACCATAATAAGTACATGAAAAAACTTTACCATACATGAATGCATGATGTGTATGATAAGCATGCTGAATATGAGTATGCTTAGTGTGTGATTTAGGAGTGCGAGCATGTGTAGTATGAATATGTCTTTTTGAAGTATTTTTCTTGAAAAACATGGCTTCTAATTTAGCTTTATCAAACTTACATTTCTTTAAAATATTTCCCAAAGTGTTAATTTTAGTTTTTAAAGTAAAAATTTCATTTTCATCAATCATGAAAAACTTTGCTTCACATGAAATCTTGTATGCATCAAAATCTTTTTGTGTGGATAAAAGAGTGGAAGATAAATCATCTTTTCTTTAGAAAGAGTGATAATTTTATTTTGAAGAACTTCATTTTCCTTTTTCATTTTTAGATATTTTTTCATTAGAAATAGTAATTGTTTGAAAGTTCTACAAATGCATCTCCTAATTCATCCATAGTAAATCACAATCATTAAGGGATGGTTCAGAAATTACCTTAGGTGTGTTATCATTTTCCATGAAACATACGTTTGCCGTGTCCATCTCCTCTTCGAATTCACTTTCTGAATCCCATGTATCTTTGAGAGCTTTCTTCATAAATGGCTTCTTTGGCTTGTTTGAGGAATGTGGCTTGTTTTTGATATCCGGACATTCGACAATGATATGTCCGGATTTTCGACAGTTGAAACAGATGATTTTCTATTCCTCCTTTCCTTGTCATCGTCTCCTATTGTTGATCTTTGCCTTGTTGTACATCTTTCTTACATTTCTTACAAGGAGGAAAAGATCTTCATCATCATCTTCTTCTTCATCATCATCAGAGATGGTACGAGTACACTTGAAAGCAATTGTTTTCTTCTTTTGTGGCGCCGTTTCTTCTCTAGCCTTCCTTTCCATCTCATGGGTCTTAAGGTTTCTGATATAACCGATGAGCTCCATCTTCTCTTTGTCATTTAACTCTTTTAATATAGTAGCTTTGACTTCCCATGAGGGTGGAAGTGCACGAATGACGTTCTAGACTTTTTGATCAATTGTCAATTGCATTACCTTTAGAAGAAAGATAATTAGTTATTTTAGTAATTTTTGTAATCATATCATCAATGGACTCATTTTTATGCATAGTGAAGTTTTCATATTGGAAACATATAGCCCTCTTGACTTGTGATGTTCTCTCATGAGTGACCACTAGGTGTGACCAAATCTTGCAGGCGGATTTGCAATGAATGACCCTAGCTATGTTGTCATCATTCAAGATTTGAAGCAATGTATAGTGCCTTTGCATTGACATCAAACTCCTTGGTGGCAGTATCAGACCAAGTGTCCTCATCACCATTGGGTACGCTAAAGAGTTTAGTCAACGCCTTTGCAACCCGGCTTCCTAGAGATTGCAAAAATAAGGTCATCTTAATCTTTCATATGGGAAAGTTAAGGCCATCAAACTTGGGACGGGTCTTAATACCTTCAGCCATTTTTACTATAGTAGATGAGAATAAAGATGTCAATGAAATGTTAGCAAGTAGGATCTCTCTAAGGTTGCTAAGCCAAAAACTAGAGACCAAGTCTTTGATACCAATTAAAATTACACCTAGAAGGGGGGTGAATAAGTGTATAGCTAATCAAATGAAAATTCAATACAATATAATATGAAATGATGCAACCGATCACTCAAAACAAGATTTGAAGCCGGATTTTCCGTGAAGGGCTCTGAACTTCTCCTCGTAATTCCTCTAAATAAGAGTTGAGATGCTCAATTGCTATCTTGTTGAGATGAGCATTGATCGACAAAAATAAATGAATGATAAACAAGTAAATGGAGACAGTAAAGCAATCGTAAACGAAAAGATTTGTTTCGAGGTTCGAGCCACTGCTCCACACCCCTGCCTTTACCATCATGAAAGATTTCACTATCCACTATTGGATCCTCCACAAAGGGACCTTACAACGAAGAATTATAATCACTCAGAGTACACTGATTGAGGTTTTACCTGCACATAAGAATACAGGATTTCAGAACTTAGAATAAAGAATGTACAAGTACTTAATACTACCGCTATAGCAAGTGGCTATGCGGGTCGGTGATCCACAAGGAGAGACGAGCGATGGAAGCTTTTTTAGCAAGTACTCTTTTAAGTTATAAAGAATGGTTAAAGATCTTCTTTTAGTTCTTTAAAAGAAAATGAAAAAGAGTTAAGTTAAGTTAGGAAGAAAGTGGTAGATAGAGAAGGTGGAGAAAATGAAAGTGGATATGTACAAAAAAGTTGAAAAAGAGTGAAAGAGATTTGGAAAATTATGGTGTTAGTAATTACACTAAAATTAAAAGAAAAGAAAACCTAAAAGAAAAACTTATCTCCTCTGGTTGATGATTTACCTGAAAATCTTGCATGTTTTGCCTTACTTCGGAGGCGATCAACGCATAATTCATAAGATCGAGCTCAGTCCCTATTCGCATTACATCATCAAGACAAATAAGAATGAAATGATACGGAATCTTGAGGAGGAGAACATCATCATGAAATATCAGTGGCACTCACACAAATATGGCTATACTGATGCTTCTAGATTCATTTGGATACTTATCAAAATCAAAAGAGGAAAAGTAGAAAGAAGAAGAAGAAAACGAAAGTAAAGACGAACATAAAAAAGTTACCTTTTATTGCTTGCAGAAACGATGGAAAAAAGGAGGAGGTTACATTGGTGTCACTCTCCACACATGTCTCTCTCTCTTATTTACATGAATCTCAGTCTATCCTATGCTTACAAAGAAATAAAAATTACATAAAATAAAAATAAAAACCTGCACTACAAAGAATGAAAATCTGGCCTAAAATCTATCTCTGCTTGGTCGTTCTCTTTTGCCTTTGAGATTGTAAGTATTTATAGGAGAAATGTAGAGGTTAGAGGAGCATGAAGATAGGAAAAGTTAGATATTTTGAAATTTGAATCCTCCCCTTATCTCCAAACTTGATTTGATGTGGATATTCAGTTCTGTTTTGCAGCTTATTGGCGTGTTGATTGCTGAATAACTTAACAGATGATAGAATTAGAAATAGTGATCAACTTAAGAGTTGTAGCACTTTAAGTCGTCTTTCTGGATCATCTTGAATCATTAGATTTGGATTTCGGTAGTGAAAGTTATGAATCAAATACTATAATATATCCAGTCAGAATCGGAGTCAAATTTGCTTCTTCTCATCCGTTGATCTTCTCTCTATCCATTTATCCCTTTGGATTTGGACTCTGTATTTGACGTTATCCTCGGTTGATCTTTAGATTTAACCACTTAATTCACCAAAAATTAAATTTAACCAATTGAATTTGGGATCATCCTCCTCTAACCAAATAGATCTAGTTAAATCTGAATTTAACTATATTTATTTGATTTTATCCTCTTTCTCCCCATGATTATCTTCTGCAAAATAGACATTAAGACAAGAAATTTAGCAGATTTATTATATGATAAATGTTAAAATGTAATAAAGAATAATGCAATAAATGTGTGCAATCATACACAACTCCCCAACTCAATCCTCTATACTAGAGGCAACACAAAGCCAATTGAGATAATAAGCTCTGAGTGATCAAGAGACCACAAACACTTTCTTTGCAACTCTCTTACAAAATCCTATAGAATGAAATTTAAACTTGAAGCTTAAGGATGTAAGTGAGAGTGAAAATCAAAAAAGAGAGATTTTAAGACCAGAAAAACTCAATTAAAGATTTTAAAAATAAGAGCACAAAAGAAAACTTGAAACTTTTTCTCTTTGAAAGTAAAACTAAATTTTCAGTGGAATTTGTTGTTTTAAATTATTCAATCCTAATGACCCTTTTTATAAGTTTTAGAAAAATAAATTTAGAATAA
This sequence comes from Agave tequilana, assembly GCA_038442645.1. Taxonomy (NCBI): domain Eukaryota; kingdom Viridiplantae; phylum Streptophyta; class Magnoliopsida; order Asparagales; family Asparagaceae; genus Agave; species Agave tequilana. The sequence continues at coordinate 133,119 of JAVJIF010030511.1, read as the reverse complement.
TTTTACTAGGTTTAAAAGGAAGAAATTTATCCTTGAAATTCAAAAACTAGCCGTTGCTGCCAATTTAGCAGAGTGTCGGTTGATTGGCCGGTCGACCGGCCATTCAAAAAAATATGACCGTTGGCTCTCATTCGACCAGTCGGTCGACCGTATTTAACCGAGACCAAATGACTTACAGACGGTCGACCACCGGTTGACCGCAATAGGGGATCGGTCGACTGGTCAGTTGATCGGGAATGTGCACAATGTGCACACCCCAATTGCCAGAGGTTTGGTCAACCGTGCGATCGACCGTCCTGACCTGTAATAGGCACGGTCGACCGCCTGGTTGACTGACCTAGGCCAAAAAACTAGGTCAAGGTATTTTGAAGATAAAGAAAATTTTCAAATAATTTTTGTTTGAATTTTTAAAGATAAAAGATATGCATAGCCATGAGGTACAAGTTCTAAACAGAGATAGAAATTTTTAGAAAAATATGGAACAAGTATCAAAACCAAACATGTCAAAAACTATAATTTTGAAAACGTGCATTTTTGTGTATGTATATCTTTGAGCCTCAAATCTATATTCTACTCTTTAACAAACTAGTTTCTTACAAGGTTCTAATTGACTAAAAGAATCTTCAAACGGGCTTCTCTGATAGTGACATTTGAGCAATGTTGAGTGCTTTGAGCTATGATCCCATTCTCGAGTACCCTTGAGCCATCAAGACCTTCCTTTAGAGGAAGAAACCTGTTAGATCTTTTTGAACCCTGAAATACACTTTTTAACTTAATTAGTATCAAATAACTTCATATGCTTTGTTATCATCAAAACACAAAACCTGAGATTATAACCTTTGGGCCAATAGTTCTCACCTGGTTCTGGAAGTCCTCTGAAGATAGAAGACTTTAAGTGTTGGAAGAGAGTTAAATCTCTAGAACTTTGAAAGCTTGGAAGTAAGAAGATTCTCTTTGCTAAAGGTCTCTTAAATCTCCCCAAATTTTCCAGCCAGCCCTTAATGAGCGAAAAATTCAGCCCCTGATAGGAGAAAAATCCAGCCCCTGATGGGAGAAAAATCCAGCCCCTAGCCCCTCTTTGCAGTGGGCTATTTATAGAATTTATAGGGTGTAATTGTTCCCTAAAGATCAGCAAATAGTTTGAGGCAATCTAGCTTTGCTTCTGAAAAATAGCTTCGCTGTGAGGCTAAACACAGCTTCAGTAAAGCTAAAAACATGCATGCAAAGCTAATTAGCTAGTTAGTTTAGGGTTGTTACACCAATCTCTTGATTTGCTCAATTAATTGATGTAAATCACCTGAGGGGGGGGGGGTGAATAAGTGATGAGCTAATCTAATGGTCAATAATGCGGAATTAAAACTTATATGATGCAAATTAAAACTTCTTAAACTAAACACCACGTATAACACAAGAGTGTTGCCGGATTCCCTGTGAAGGGCTCTGGACTAACTCCTCAAGATTCCTCTAAATAAGAGTTAAGGTGCCGCGTTGGCTCTCTTGGTTGAATACAAGTGTTAGCAAACAATCCCCAAGCATATAACAATTAAGAACACAATGTATATATCAAGCATATAAAGATGAAAGCAATATAAGCATGTAAGATATAACGACAAAGAGGTAGAGAGAGCAATCGCAAACACGGGAGATTTGTTTCGAGGTTCGAGCACAGTTGCTCTACATCCCCGCCTTCAGCACTATGAAGGATTTCCACTAAAATCGATCCCACCGGATCACTTGGTGCCGCAACACCTACAAGCTCTTTGGACTCTCTAGTCCCTTCACTCGTTCCCGCAAGAACACACCGAAAGCCCACTAGCTTGCCGAGGTCGCACCTCAAACACCGAGTTCACACACGAACTCGAAACACCGCGAACACACACATCCGCCTCCTCAAAGCACAAGAAAGATCTCTTGGTGATCTAAACACTTTGATCATCAATAAATACTCTCACAAAAACACTCCTATAGGATGAATATATCAATGGATAGCTCAAGTGTTTGTGAGAAAAACAAGGATGGAATGTGTGGTGAAAAACACAAGAAAATCACTCTTGAAATACTCTTGATAAACTCTCTTTTGATTTGAAAATATTGGCTCTAAAACTTGTGAATATAACCACTGAAAAGAGTAGGAAAAACTTGCCCAAAAACTTCTTCTAAATCTTGTAGAAAACAGCCCCCAAAAGCCCCAATTTATAGGGCTAGAAAAACTAGCCGTTGGGAGCCAGATTGGCCTGTCGGTCGACCGCCCGGTCGACCGGCCAACGGTCAGAAATTTGACCGTTGTGCCATCGGTCGACCGGCCCGGTCGACCGACGCCTGGATACAAAGAGCAGTCTCTCTGTCCGGTCGACTGGCCCGGTCGACCGGGGCTTTCCAGAGAGCAGAGCTCTCTGGCGGTCGACCGAGTCGGGTCGACCGGCCCTCCAGCAAAGGCTGGCGTGCACATCTGTGCACGTCGGTCGACCGGCCTGGTCAACCGACTTCAAGCTTCGGTCGACCGGCTGAAGCCAGGACAGAAATTCTGGGATTAAAAACTTGGTTATTTTTGACTCAATAAAATCCCATAAAATCATGAAAAGTCTACAAAAATAGTTTTAACATTATACTTTGAAAAACAAACATGCTTGAATAAAATCAAGACATGTTACAAATAATTTGAACTATTTCTGTAACTTGGAAATTTTGGCTAAAAACGAAAACTGTATTTTTCCAAAATTGGTTTTTCCAAAACTTATTTTTTCAAACTTCTCCAAATACAAAAATAAGATATTTAAACTCTTTTAAAGTATAGTGTGTATGGATATGATCCACTACACATACATGGTGAAATATCTATGTTTTTGACAATAAGATCTAAACATGATTTTGGTTAAAGACATGTATATAAGAAATTCCAAAAATCAAACCGGTATTTTTCCAAAATGAAAATTCTTTTCTAAAATGAAATCTCTTTTATGAAAACTCATCTAAAACAAGAGTGTGTGTGCATATGGTATACTTGAGCAATCCACCAACTATTCTATCCTTTACATTTTACTCTAAAACAAAATCTTATAAAAACAAACCTAGACACAAGTCTTCATGAAGTCTTCACTTGAAGTCTTCTCCTCCTCTTCTTGACTTGGTCCAAACTCGATCCAAAGAGGTAGACTCCTCTTGAGTACTTGATGTGGTCTTGATGCACAAGCTCTTGAATCAAACCGTGCTAGCTCCAAAACTTGACTTTAAATCCTTTGTTGAAGCTACACACCTACTAAGATCTTGATTATGAATCTGAGACTAAATAAACACAAGATCATTAGTACTATAACTGCATGAGTTGATCATCATCAAAACTAGAGTGATGGGCCTTTGGGCCAACAATTGAGAGATATTCTCTTGTCTTCTCCAACTAAATGAGGGATATTCCCTTGATCTTCTCCAACTAATTGAGAGATATTCCCTTGATCTTCTCTAACTAATTGAGGGATTTACCTTGATCTTGCCTAACTAATTGAGAGATTTTCTTTGTTCTTATCCAACTAATTAAGGAATTTCCCTTGATCTTATCCAACTAATTGAGAGATTTACCTTGATCTTCCCTGACTAATTAAGGAGTAAGGAGATCACCATAATCTCGTGCTGAGATTTAAATAGTCAAAAAATGACCAAAAGAGCTTGCAGCGAAGCTAAAAAAATCTTCATGCGAAGTTAGGAAAAGCTTTAGACAAAGCTAGATAAAGATTCAGGCGAAACTATAAGTTAGCTCTCAGCATAGCTATTAAAAACTTCAGGCGAAGCTAGATAAAATTTCAAGCGAAGCTATTGTTAGCTTTCAGTAGAACTGTGCTAATCTTCAGGCGAAGCTAGGTGTTAGCTCTCAATAGAGCCATGTAAAACATCAGGCAAAGATAGAAGCAAGCTTTCAGCAGAGCTATGCTAAGTTTCAGGTGAAACTAGGAGTTAGCCCTCTACGCGACTGTATAGAGCTTTAGGCGAAGCTATCCCACTACGGGGTTGAAGAGCGGAGCTAGCTCTGGTGCGAGGCTAGCTCAAAGCCTCATGCGAAGCTATTCCTTAGCCAATCTTTTGGCTCAGTTTTAACCACCTTCTGGCTATCTGCTCGCTTATCTGCAACATATCTTTTGAAAGTGTTAACCGGTTAGACATTGTTCAGCCAATCTAAGGCCTATCCAAGATCTTGTCTTTTTGGAGTATCAACATCACTTTCTCTCGTACTTTCCTTGAGCTATTAATTTCTTACTCTAAGCTATAGGAAAGGTGTAATAGAGAGTGCTTGTGATCTTGTGAAGATCACCATTGTAATATTTTGTTCTTTGAAAGGACCTCTTGGAAGGAGAGTATTAAGTTTCGAGTTGTGGCTCCGAATCTTGTGAGATCGAGTTTAAGTTGTAACCAAGTTAATTATTATGGAATATTTTATTGCAGTGAAGGCGGGGACGTAGAGCAAGTGGCTCAAACCTCAATAATAATTCTTTGTTCTTGTGGTTGGTTATCTCATTTGATCTCTCTAACCCTCTCATTTATTTACTGCACTATTATACTTGTTGATTTATTCTTCTTTCATGATTATTTGTTTTGAACTCTCTTTATATCAAGAAAGTAATTATGCACATCGACTCTTATTTTAAGAGAAATCATGAGGAGAAGTTTAGAGCCCTTCATCGGGTACACAGCTTCATTCTTGATTATTGAGCTGGATAAGTTTTAGTAGTTTATAATTGTTTTTAATTTCTGTTCATCTCTCTAGGTGATTTCAATTGGTATCAGAGCTTGGTACTTGATTATAGGTTTCATCATCTAAGAGTAATCCTATTTGGCTAATCACTTTATTTTCTCACACACACATGGCTTTCAATGATTTTTCTGGTATCAAAACCTTTCTCAAGTTTGATGGTCTAACTTCTCTATTTGGAAAGTCAAGATGACTTTATTTCTCAAATTTCTAAGAAGTAAAGTAACTAAGGCGATAATGAAAGAATTTATAGAACCCTGCGGTGATGATGATACATAGTCCGAAGCCACCATCAAAGAGTTTGAGGCTAATGCTAAAACCTAATTCTTACACTCGCACTCAATGATGATGTCCTATCATGGGTTTCAATTGCAAATCCTCTTATGAGGTTTGAAATGATTTGATTATTACACATAAGGGAATTGTTCGGTTCGCATCGAGTACTTTCAAATGTATCACGTGACGTAAAGAAATGAAAGCAAAGAATCATGTGAGGTAATTGAATTACAGTGTACCGTGTAGTCTAGGGCTAACAGGTTGTGTTCACGAGGAGAAATGCAATGCAAGCTTTTTGATATTTTTTGTTTCAAAAATCAAGTGGTGTTTCTATTTTTCAAAAGAAATAAAAAGAAAGATATGGTTTGGTTGAGAAGTTGGTTTAAGAATTTAGAAAAATAAAATAAGAAAGTTTTAAAAGTGGATGAATTAGGGTTGAAGAAAAAGTGATGAAAATCTGGGAGAAGAAAAATGAGCTTCTTTATAAGGAAGAGAAATCTGGATTCATTAATCTACTACTCAAATACTTACTCTGCTCTTGAAAGTTTCGTGCCTCAATCAGATTATCGAAAAAAATTAAGACTTGAGTTCTAGAAGTATTCAAGTAAAGCAAATGAGATAGATTTTGAAAATTGTAACTTTTTAAAAACGTTCTTAAACTGAATGTTAAAACATCAAGATGTTCAAGTATGGAATAAAAACAAGTTCAAAAATTATTTGTGAATTGAAAGTTAAAAAGCAATACCCATCCTTATGTTTCTTCAAAAACACTTGCAGACTGCAAGGCTTAAACTAGGCATGCAAATGAATCAATTGGGTCTTTATTATAAAATTCAATAAAAAAAAAAGGGGTAGATGAGATAGATTAGTGAGCTTAGAAAAAGCGAGTAAAACTAAAACAAAGAGAGAAGTAAATGCATAATACAAATATACCAAATAAGATTGAGACAATAATTTACAATAGCTGAATTCTTTCTTGATGTCACTTCAATTACAAAATTACAACTCTCCTATTTACTTTCTCTTTTATGGACTGAACTAAAACAAATGAAAGAAAATAAAATAAAGACTACACTTGATTGACAATTACTAACGAAATCCTAACCTTAAAATGAAAACTCTAAGGCCTAGTCCTCTTCTCTGTACCTTTTTTGCTGCTTTGGTGCTGAATGTATAGGAGGAGAAGAGTTGCAAAAACATGTGGATGATAATGATGAAATCGCTAATCCAATAATCAAAATAATGTTGAGGAGATGCGGCAAATTTTGCGTAAACACGACATTTTTTGACCGTTGTATTAGTGCTTTGAGCGCGAGATCCCCTGTTCAGTTGTCTTCAGTTCTTCTGATATTGCATCTAGGTCGCTTAGATCTTCAGAATAGCCTCGTTAACCTTGAATTAGAAAGTCTTATCCTTGAAAATTCTAATTATTTAGGATATATCGGGCTTTTTCTTCTTTTTCTCCATTATCTACAGCCTGCACACTATTTGACATTAAAACAATTAAATAGTAGAGTTTAAATAAAAATAAGTATGAAAATATAACATAAAATATACAAAATATGTTAATATTCACACCCTCACACCTATATTTTACTCTTTCTCGAGCAAAAATCAAAAGAATAGATTATTGAGCCACTTTCGCAGGTAACACGATTGCATTAAGCATGTGCAGCAAGCCTTTAGAGCTCTAGTTTTTCCTAGAGGAGGAGTTATAGTCTCCTGAGGATTTTAAGTGGATTACACCCATAAAATTCAAAAATAAAAAAGTGTTAGTGTTATTGAAAATTCCTTTTTAAAGAGATGAACATTTCACAAATTTTATAAAAAAAACTTAAGTGATCTATAAGTAATAGGTTCATCAAATTATTTATTCCTAAACTTAACCTTGATGCAAAAACTTGTAATCATTAAAGGTAAGAATTCAAACTGTATTTCTCGCTTAACCTTTTATTTTATCCTAAATCATATGCACATTGTGATTGTAAATATTTGACTCAAATTTTCAACTCCATCTCTTATGCCCTTATTGTTTTGATTATAGAGATATTTATCTCTTTATTTTATTAGGCTTTCTAATTCACTAATATAACAAGACTTTAGCCGGTAACTTTCAAATCAGATGGTCTTAAGGCACAAGTTGAAAAAACATCCATTGTACTTAAGAACTCAAGAAAATAAGGCCACAAAACTAAGGATTTTATTGGTGATATGAACCACTTTTCGGCGTGAATAATTATTCTTTATGAGGCACAACTATCCAGCTTAATCAGAGGATTTTTGATATATATATATATATTTCTTTTTTTACTTCCCTTTTTCTTTTTTAGAAAGGCACAAGAGTTTTTGTTTTGATTCTTTTACCTAAGTATGTAAGTGTATAAAGTACATATTTCATCAAGCAAATTACTTTTCAAATTTTCTTTCTAAACCTAGAATCAAGCAAGTAATCTTGTTTAACTAAATATTAAGAAATTCTAATTATGATTCCCCTAATCATTAAGATTATCTTAATTTTTTTACAAAATACCTTAAAATATTGTTTTCTACTTTAACATATTTTTTTGTTTTTTTGTGCATGTTAAATCATGTTAAATGTTAGTGCTCCTCTCTACACTTATCTCATGCATTCTCTCAGTGTATGAATGAAATGCATAAATACATGAAATGAAATATAAAAAAAGTGATGTTACTGATACATTGGGTCAAAAGGACCCATTGCCGTCTTATTTTTGGGCATCGATTCCAAGAACAGTTTAAGGAGTTAACCATTTAGTTTGAATTTATTTTCATTTTTAGGGTCGCAGATCTCTACTGCACCGGTGGAAACACGGTTCTCACAATGAATGACCATGTCCATCTTAATTTCAACTTTTCTGGAAAAAAAATGAAGCCTAGAGTTATAGAGTAAGACTTTTTATCCAGGGAGAAAGTTTTTCTTTCAATAAATTTATCATGAAAGATCTTAACCATATTTTTTGTTAGCTTTGCATTTTCATAGGCTTCATTTCTCAATTTCAAAAATTTGCAGTTTTTAAAGTTCACTAGCCTTATTTAAATCAAAGTTCAATTGCTTAATTATCCATAAGGCCCAGTGCTCAAGTTCAACAAGTAGGTGGTAAGCTTTTTCAAAGACTAACCTATAAGGAGACATCCTTAAAATCATTTTGAAAGCGGTCTTATAGGACCATAAGGCATCTACCAGTTTATAGACCAATATTTACGATTTTGACTCACAGTCTTCTCCAATATAAGTTTGATTTATCTATTAGAAACCTCTACCTGCTCACTGGTTTGAGGATGATATGGTGTGAACAACATGTGTGATGGTATATTCAACATAAGAGCTTCAAAAGATCTATCGTAGAAATGAGTATTATTATCGCTGATTACAGCACGAGGAGTTCTGAAGCGCGAGAAAATATTCTCTTTCAAGAATTTGACAACAACCTTGTTGCCATTCATTTTGTTAGGAATGGTTTCAACACACTTAGACACATAGTCCACAACAACCAAGATGTATTGGTTCCCAAATGAATTAGAAAAAAGGCCCATGAAGTCAATGCCCCAAATGTTGAAAAGTTTTATTTCTAGAATTAAGTTGAGAGGCATCATGTTATATTTTGAGATCCTACCAATCATTTGACATTTTTGACACTTCTTGTAGAACTCAAAGGCATCTTTAAACAAGGTGGGCCAATAAAACTCACTCTGTAATAATTTTTCAGCAGTCTTGTGGAGACTAAAGTGTTCACCGCATACAAGCTCATGACAGAAAAAAAGAATACTCTTGACTTTCTTGTCTGGGATACATCTCCTAATAATTTGGTCGGAACAATATTTAAAAAGATACGGTTCCTCCCAAAGAAATACCGAACTTGAGATAAGAACCTGTAGACATCTTGTTTTGTCGAATAAGATGGTATTTAGTTTGTGACACTATATCGGCAAATCATGGCTCCCCAAAGGCAATTAAGAGTTGTTCATTGAGAAAATTGTCATTGATTGGTGGTTCATTACAAGGAACGTTGGGGATACGTGAGAGATGGTCGGCGATAATATTTTCTATGTCCTTTTGTCTCAAATCTCGAGATCAAGTTCTTGAAAAAGAAAGATCCAATGAATGAGTCAGGCCTTAGCATCCTTCTTGAGCATGAGCTATCTAAGCGCAAAATGATCAGTGAAGATGATGGTTTTCGACCCAAGTATGTATGGTTGAAATTTCTCTAAGGCAAACACTACAGCCAAGAATTCCTTCTCGGTTGTAGTATAGTTCAATTGAGCATTGTTTAGTGTCCTACTTGAGCAGTAGATCATATGTTAATGGTTATCAATACGATGTCCTAAGACAGCACAAATGGCAAAATTTGAAGCATCACACATGATCTCGAACGGCTTTGACCAATCCGAAAAAGAAATGATTGGTGCAGAAATGAGTTTTTTCTTAAGCTTTTCCCAGGCAATAAGACATCCATTATCGAAAGTGAAGGGCACGTCGTTAGATAAGAAGTTATTCAAGGTTTTAACAATCTTGCTAAAGTTGTTAATAAACCTACGATAGAACCTGACATGTCCTAAGAAAGATCAGATATCTTTCACATATTTAGGTATGGAAAGATTTTCTATGATATCTATTCTCGTCTTATCCACTTCAATACCTTTCTTAGAGATTTCATGTCCCAAGACAATTTCATGTTTTACCATGAAGTGGCATCCCTCCCAATTTAGTGTCAAGCTCTTTTCAGCACTTCATTGGAGGACAAGTTCAAGATGGTGAAGACAGTGATCGAATAAATCTTCATAGATAGATAAATCATCCATGAAGATTTCAATGAACTATTCTACCATGTCAGAGAATAAATTTAACATGCAACGTCGAAACATTATTGGGGCATTGCACAAGCGAAAGGCATTCAGTGGTAAGCAAAGGACCCAAATGAACAGGTGAACGTTGTCTTCTCTTGGTATTTTGGAGATATTGAAATCTGATTATACCCCAAGTAACCATCCAAGAAAAAAGTAGTACTCGTGGCCAGCTAGTCGTTCAAGCATTTGATCGAGGAATAGAAGAGGAAAGTGGTTCTTACGAGTGGCAGCATTCAACTGCCTATAGTCAATGCAAACTAGAATCTTGGTGGAGAGTCATATTTGTACTAACTCTTTGTTCTTGTTCTCTATCATGTAAAACCAGACTTTTTCAAAATTATGTAGACTGGTGTGACCCTTTGGTTATCAGAAATGGAACAAGTTATCCCATTATCTAAGAGTTTCAAGATTTTGACACTGATAGCCTCTTGCATTATAGGTAGTGTATATTGCGGATCCCTCTTTGGTGTCGCCTTTTCATTTAGATGAATGTGATGTTGAATTATAGATGGACTCAATTCCTTCAAGTCGGTCATGATCCAATCAATGACTTACCTATGTTTCTTAAGAACTGACATAAGGCTCTCTTAGTCAGATAGGACACGATGATGACTGAAAGAGTCTCTTGTCCGCCCAAGTAGACGTGCTTGAGATGCTTGGGCGAGGCTTTTAATGCTAGGGAAGGGGATGACTCAATAAAAGGAGGAGTCAAGTTTGTTGCTATGGATTTAGTGAAATCTAGCTTGATGCCCAATTTACAGTACAATCACAATTTGATCAAAGTTGAAATTCTCAAATTTCTACTCGAACTTACATTCAACTTCTAGTTCTAATTCCTCACTATGCTCACTTGTTAAGTTCTCAATAAGGTTTACCTCAAAAGTTGATCGTCCATATCTTGGGGTTATTTTTCTAGGTTGAAGACATTAACTTTTTTAGTCATATCTCCAAAGGTTACCCTCATGGATCCATTCCTACAGTTGATGAATACATTGGCAGTAGTAAGGAACGGACGTCCTAGGATGACTTGAGTTTGAGACCTGCAATTTGGCACTGATTAGATATCAAGAACAATGAAATCTATTGGGTAGATTAACTCCCCAACTCGGATAAGAATATCAGTAATTTTCCCTTGGGAACTTTCACTGACTGGTCAGCCAATTGATGGTAACTCCGAACGGATTAAGCTAGCTCAATTCAAGTTGTTGGTATACTTAGAAGGAGAACAAGTTGATACTTGCTCCTAAATCAAGAAGTGCACTACTGATTTCAGTTTGTCCTATTGTGCAAGCAATGGTAGGACAATTTGGATTCTTGTAGTTGATAGGGATCGGGATAATGTTAGTGGCTAGGAAGACCTTCTTGGGCACATTAGTCTTTCTCTTCTTAGTGCACATGTCCTTAAGGAATTTAGCATAGGATGGGACTTATTGGATTGCATCAAGAAGGGACATATTAATGTTTACTTGATTAAACATCTCAAATATTTTCTTCATTTGTGCAGCTTGTTTATTACTATCTTAAGCCTATTTGAGAATGGGACTATAGGCTTGTCCACCTAATTAGCTGACATGTCTTTTTCAGATCAGAATTGGAGAAAGTAGAACTAGAAGAAGTAGATGCTTATGTTGGGTTGTGCTGGATTGGAGTTGATGGCATTGACACATGGTTGTCAACTTGTTTTCCTAACCTCAATGTTTGGACTACATTATACTAATTTATCTGCTGATCTTGAGCCAATTGGGATTGACTTAAGTTTCTAAGGTTTGTCAACGCTGACTAGGCAAAGTCTCTTTAGGCCTTTCACTTTGTGAACTAGCTAGCTGAATCATCTGATTCTCTAACCTAGATATGCCTTGAGTGCGGTTGCTCAACAGTTGTCTCGTATTTTGTATGAGCGACATTTAAGACTTAATCAAAGTTTTCATACTTTTCTCCAAATCAGTTAGTTTCTTTTTAGCTGAAGGGTTTTGGAATGAAGGGTGTGAAAATTGGTTGAAAAATTTTACTGATAGTTGGGAGATGAAAAGTAATTGGAAAAGTTTGACCTACGATGGTCATGGTTATTTTTGCTCCATGAGAATTTCGGGTAATTTCTCTAGCTGGGATAGCACGTTGTTGGGGGGCCTTAAGAAGGCCGCATTCATATGCTCGGGCAACATTTACTGAGAAAGAAAAATTAGACACTCTTCGAACACATTGTTCAGCTTGACAGTATGTGTGGCCCAGAGTTGAGACTTGTGTTGGGTTGACTTGGTTCACTGGAGCCGGATCTTTGATTTTTAGGAATTTCAGTCTTCTCATTAAGTTAGCAATTTTAGCCTCGATAGTGATTGATGACTCGATGGAATGTAGGTCTCCTTTTGAAGAGATGGGATGATTATTCCTAGATTTGTCGGGACTGGGTTCCATTGGATGGTCTTCTCTACTAAATCCTCAAATAATTCTAACCCTTGATTTTCATCCTTTCACAAGATCCCCCTGCTACATGGTTTCTAAGAAAGTCTTAGTTTGATAGTTTAAACCATCATAAAGAATTTGACGCTGCCGCCATTTCTCTATACCATGATGAGGCCATTGGGCAAGGAGATCTTTGAAATATTCGAAGTACCTTCAAAAAAGTTCACTCGAGTCTTCCTTAAATTTCATAATGTTCTTCCTAATGAGAGCAGTTTTGTGAATAGTATAGAATTCCTTTCAGAAAAATCTAAATCATCCCAAGATGTGATAGAATCTACCGCCAAACTATACAGTCATTTCTTGACATAACATAACACCATTGTCTCCAATCTGAGGTATTCTCATCATAAGGCATACTTTCTCATATTCTCTTATGAAGAAGAATGCATCCTCAGACTCTAGATCATGAAACTTGGGAAGAGTATTGATGAATTTAGGCTTAAACTCAAAATTGTCGCCGGCGGCTTCGGGAAGCCGAATGCAAGATGGAAGGAAAGTTCTAATGAGGAGAACCTATCCTGTAAAGATGATGTTTGTATCATGGTCGGATCTGGTTTCGATGGTGACATGCTTTTGGTTAACCTAGATGTAATTGAGTCTCTCAACCACACTTGCATGCACAATATACCACAATAGGATCACCAAACAATCGGTCAACTAAAAAGAAAAAAAAACCAACCAACCTTATTCTATGGCAGACTTAGATCTACACGACTCCTAACTGGTTGACAGTCTAGGAAAGGTATATTGTAGCAGCCTGATCACACGTTAATTGGCCAAGTAGGCACAAAAATCAGTGGGAGGTTTAATGGCAAAGCAATGAGCTTTAATTATGTCAAATCACTGGTTTTCGAGGATCTTGCCTCTTAATCCCCAACCTTTGACATCGATTTGATTAGAGTCAAACTCTAACAACTTTCTCAAGAAGTCAATCTCCCAGTGAATTCGAGATGTCCCTAGGGCCAACGTTTATTCAGATTTTAATTAAGCTTAGGTTGTGAGTGCGGTAGAGTTGATTTGTGGGCTAAAGAAGGATAATGACTCCCCCACTATATCTTTTGTTTGGTTTTGCTCTTAGTTCATTTTAGTGAGAAGTGTACAAATAAAAACATAAAGTAATACTCAAAGCAATAAAATATCACTCAAGAATATTTTCTAAGTTAGATAAAATGCATACATACCTTGGCTCCAACACTCTTCAACAGTAATTGAAATAAACGAAATTAGACAAATGCCTAGGATGCAAGTCTAACCGTTTTTTAAACAATTCAAGCAATTAGCTATTGTTGAGTTAAAATAGAATCAATCAAAAATAGAAACTAACAAAAGGAGAATACTTTGTTTGCAATTCCTATGCACTGCAAAAAAGATTGGTCAGTAATCCAATTTCTTTGCCGCATTTGCGTGGCAAAGGCTAAGAAAATGTGGCAAAAATAAGGGCTTTTGTGCTCAACTTTCTATAACAGAGACACAGAGCAGCTATTGTTCTTTTGCAGTGAGTATATTTTCTTGATCTTTTCCTAAACATTGAAACAGATAACAAACTTGTTAAATCACAAAAATACCATTCCCTCCTCAGCAACGACACTAAAAATGTATTCAGAAAAACCAAGTACTTCCAAATGTACACGTAAAGTAAATAAATGAAAGTGAAGAATCGTGTGTAGTGATTGGATTAAAGTGTACCGTGTAGCTTAGAGCTAACGGGTCGTGTCCACAAGGAGGAATGCAATGTAAGCTTTTTGGTATTTTTGTTTCAGAAATCAAGTATTATTTCTATTTTTTAGAAGAAAGAAAAAGAAAGAATATAGTTTAGTTTAGAAGTTGGTTTAAGAATTTAGAAAAGGAAAATAAGAAAGTTCCAAAAGAGGATGAATTAGGGTTTAAGAAAACGAGATGTAAATTTGAGCGAAGAAAAATGAGTTTTTAATAAGAGAAATCCGGGCTCCCTAATTTACTACTCAACTATTTACTCTTCTCTTGATTCGTGCCTTAATTGGATCATTGGCAAAAATTAAGACTTTAGTTTCAGAAGCATTTAAGCAAAGCAAATGAGATTGATTTTAAAAATTTTAGCTTCTTTTTTAAAATCATTCTTAAATTGAATGTTAAACCATCAAGATGTTCAAATATGAAATAAAAAAAATTTAAAAAAATATTTTCGAAATGAAAGTTAAAAACCAATACCCATCCTCATATGCCTTCAAGAACACTCGCAGAATGCAAGATTTGAACTAAAGCACGCAAATGAATTAATTGGGTTTTTATCATAAAATTCAATCAAGAAGAAGAGGGGTAAGGAGATGGATTAGTGAGCACAGAAAAAAAACGTTTAGCTACTCATAGTAAAATTTAAACAAAGAGAAGTAAATGAATAATGCAAACATATCAAATAAGATCGAGATGATGATTTTAAAGAGTTGAATCTTTCCTTGATGTCACTTCAATTACAAAATTACAACTTTTCTTTTCACTCTCTCTCTTCTGGACTGAACTAAAACAATTGAAAGAAAATAAAATGAAGATTGCACTTGATTAACAACTAACTAAAAAAAAAATCCTAACCGTAAATTGAAAACTCTAGAGCATAGTTCTCTCTTTGTTCCTTCTTCTCTGCTTTGGTTCTGAATTTATAGGAGGAGAAGAGTGATAAAGCATGTGGAGGATGAGGATGAAATCGCTTATTCAATGGTCGAAATATTGCTGAGGAAACGCGGTATAGTTTTGGCCATTGGATCAACACTTTGAGTGCGAGATCACCCTATTCAGTTATCTTTAGATCTTCTGATAAGACTGTATCTAAGTCTTTAGATTTTTAGAATATCCTCGTTAATCTTGAGCTAGAGAATCTTACTCTTGAAAATTTGAACTATTTAGATATGTCGGGCTTTTTTTTTCTCTTTCTCCATTATTTGCAGCATGCAAACCATTAGATATTAAAAAAATTAAATAGTAGAGTTTAAATAAAAATAACTATGAAAATGTGACATAAAATATGCTATATATGTTAATAATTATGAACCTCTCAAGTGAAAAGATCTAAGATTGATTTGCTCCATTCTCATTATGAGAACTTTTATATAAATGAGAATGAAACTATAGGTGAAATGATTACTCATTTTTACTAAGATTACTAATGGACTTTCTTCCTTAGGTGTCAAAATCGATAATGTTCAAAAGTTGAGAAAAGTGACCCGGGCTCTTCCCAAATCTTGGGAATTCAAGTCTGCTACATTGAAGTATCTCAATGACAAGGAAGAGATGAATTTTTCTGGCTTCATAGGGAACCTCAAAACACATGAGATGGAAAGAAAAGTAAGAATAAAAAAAGAGCCACAAAAGATAAGAGTGTTGCCTTCAAAATAACACCGTCTATTCTGGGAGGACAAAGAGACCATGGATGAAGATGAAGAAGATGAATTTGCTATGCTCATGAGAAAAGTGGGAAGGATGTTCTACAAATAAGGGAAGATGAGCAACTATAGAAGATCCAAATCACAAGGAAAAGGTGAAAGAAAGAAATAAGAAGTTGGTTCTTACTACAATTGTAAAAAACTGAGACATTTGATTGTCAATTGTCCATATCTCAAAGCAGTCACTTCAAAAAAAATACCAAAGAAGAAAGCGATGATAGTTTCATGGAATGATGACTCGGAGAGCGATTCTGGAGAAGATGTAGACGTTGCCAACGTTTGCTTCATGGCTTATGGAGATGACCCTACTAAGGTACCATTCGAGCCTACCTTAGATGATAGTGAGTTAACTATAGATAAACTTGCAAATTTCTTTGAAGAACTTGAAGAAAGATATGATTGATTAAAGGTTCAAAATAAGAAATTAAAAAAGAAAATGATGTTTTGATTAGGAAAATGATGTTTTGATTAATAAGATAACTGAGATTTTAAAAGAAAAGGATGTTTTATCTATCCTAAAAATGTTCAAAAGGATTTTGACAATTATAAGATTGCACACAAGGCTAAATTTTCTAATGTTGATAAAAATGGGTTTTCTAATATTAAAAGAAGAATTGATGCTTTGAGTAAAACTTTAAAGAAATATGATGCTGATAAGGCTAAGTTAGAGTCAATGTTTCTAAAGAAATAAGCTCCTAAGAAACATGCATCTCACTCTCATCATGCTCACAAAGCACATCACAATACTTATCATGTATCTATGTATGCCACGGTGTACACTTGTACTCATTGTGGTCGAAAAGGTCATTTTGTTAGATTTTTGTTTTGATAAGTTTAATATTGCAAACAAACATGTTTGAGTTCGTAAAAGTATTAACCCCAAAGAACCCAAGAAGGTATGGGTATCAAAAGCACACCCGTTTCACTTGATGCATATGTATCCTCTCTTAAGACATAAGAGAGCTGGTGCATTGATGGTGAATTTATTTTTGAGCTCAAATGGATAAAACTAATTTGACGCATCGCGATCAAGATGTTAAAGTGAAAAGACTACTTGGTTTGATGAAACAGAGTTGGCTTTATCGGTATCGGTAACTATCTTGATTTTTCACTTCAGTTTAAATATGATTTAATTTGTTTATAAAAATGTGTTATTTAGAATATACATGTATGCTCTAAGTTTAATGAAATTTAAATATATTCTGAAAATTGTCTCATACTGCTTGCAAAATCTTGTTGGCGAACATGTTTGATTAATTAAGCTTATTGTCTCCTCTAATCTTGATTATGAATGATTGTATGTTTTTATATTATTTTTCTTGATTTTAATTTTCATTTTTTTGTTGACAAAGTTTGAAAAAGAATTCTAGATGAGTTTTGATGATTCTATTTTAGTACAAACTAAATTTTTCCAAATTTTCAAATCTTAAAATAGTTTTTTTTACTTATAAATTATTAATCATATTTTTTAAGTATTTATTATAATAATTTTCTATTATATACAAAAATTATTTTGGCAAAATTTATTTCCTATAGACAGATATGAGTCACTATCAACGAACTGAGATCAACAGAGAGCTGATCTAAGTTACAGTTGTCGATAGTCACTCGGACATGTCGACAAACTAAGATCAACAGAGACATGATCTCAGACATCGCTGTTTACAGCCACTCGGGACTATCAATAGGTTGAGAACAGCCGTAGATCCACTCCTTTAAAACCCTATTTTCCCTACTCCTTTTCATCTCTTTCGACAGCATACCCCTCTCCTTCAGTCGTCTCTTCCTTTTCCCCCTTAAAACCAACTTTCTACTCCAAAATATCTACATCTCTCAAAATTTCATCTTTCAAAAGATTTTTTTTCACAAATCTGGAGTGTAATCTCTGTTGAATCTGAAGCTTTTCTCTAGAGTTGTTGGGTTTTCTCACCAAAACCTAGAGCTTCTTCCATTTGGGTAAAAATCTTACTTTTTCTCTTAATTTCAGTTCTTTCCTTCATTTTATCTTGTCTAGTAAGCAGTCTATGCTTCATCTTGGTGGATCATCCTTCTCCAAGAGATCCCAACCTTATGACTTTTTTATTTCTAAGAAAAACAAACAATTATATTTAATGAAACTTACTCCAACAAGTCCATCATTACTGGTAGAAGTATTCAGTTTCGTGATTTTAAGGAATACAATTTAGAAAATCTCTTTAATCAAATGGGATGGACTAAATTTGTTGAAATAGATGAAATATATTGTCCAAATTTGATTAGGATCTTTTAGTCCAATCTCTCTTTTAATAGACTTGTGCTCAAAAGTCGTGTTGGTGGCAAGAATGTTCGCATCTCTTGTGAAGAACTTACCCATATTCTTGATCTACCCTTTGAAGGATTTGACCTTACCAAAACTACTCTTGAATTTTTTTTCCTCTGAGTCAATCTATTAACATGCCTCTACCCTAATTCATGGTGACAACAATCTTGGGTTGAAGGCCAATGAAGATGTTGTTCGGTTCACTCCTTTTTGTCAAGTTCTACCTAAAATTATCATGCATAACATTGTGCCCAAAACCGGTGAGTTTGGTAAAGCTGAAGGATGCATTCCAATTCTCATGTATTGTATTCTCACTTCTCAAGGAGTAAATCTTCCACTTATGATTTTTAACATCATGACTATGGATAATAGTGCTCATCATAGTCTTCCTCTTGGTATGATCCTTTCTCGTCTCTTTAGTCATTGGCAAGTTGATGTACAAGGGGAACTATTCCAACCTTCACCAGAACCCCTTGGTTAAGCATTTCGTAATAGGAAGATGAGTCACCTTTCTAAGTGTCCTCCTATTTTTCTAAGTGTCCTTCTACCCAATCTTCCACTCAAGCTGAACAATTTATTCTTACAACTCATGTGCCTCCTCCTCCTCCAACTTAATATTTTTCTGATCCATATTCTCTAATTTTAGAGAAATTGGAATCCATATCCCTTGCTCAGTCCAAATTTCAATAAGCATATTAATTAATGCTTCTCATTTTGATGATGCCCAAAGATACAATAGGATGAACTTCTCTCATATTTAGCAACATTTTGGATATGAGATTTCACCTCCCACAGAGTTCATTCATCCTCTTCCATCCATTGGACCTCCCTTTGGAGCCTGGGATGCTCCTCATCAACTAGTTATTTTTGAGCTCGATGCTTCTTCATAGCCTGCTAGAAATGATGGAGATGATGGTGATGATGAAGAAGAAGATGATGACAATATTGAAGAAGACGAGTACCGCTTGGTTAGAAAATGATGACTTGTTTTCTCCCTTCTTGATCTATGACAGAAAGGGGGAGAATATCTAGGAGTTAGAGTTATTGAGCTTGTTTTAGTTGTGAACCTTGTCAGTTATTATTTGAAGTTTGTGAACCTTGGTAATGACTATTTGGTATGTCATGTCTTGGAATATTTTGCACTTGGTTTGAAATACTTGGTTTGAAATATTATCTAGTAGCTTGGTTTTCAACTCAATACATTGTCTTTGATTTATTGACCTTGTGTTATATTAAGCATTTTTTTTATCAATTTCAATATATCTTGGGTACACACTTTTTGAATATGCTTATGATTGTATATTTCTGATTCATGCATAATTCCATGGGGAACTTTCTTACAAGCTAATCCTAATAACTCATGAATTTTATCGTCATCAAAAAAAGAGAGATTGTTGGCCCAAAAGCTCATCACTCTTTATTTTGATCATTCTAAAATTCATGTAGTTTGGTGGTATTAATAAAGTTCAAGTTTTCTTAAGTACACATATTTTTTCAAGGGTGAGATGTTTAGCTTCAAAATGAGACTTAGATCAAGAAGGCAAATTTGGAGAAGTCCATATGAAGATTTTGTATATTGAATCTACTCTTGAATGATATGTAAAATGTTTAGTTTTGTTAAAATTTAGTATAGAGAATTGATGCTCAAGAGAGCACACACAAAAATTTTTCAAATCAATTTCATGATTTTTAGATTTGCGTTTTATTTTGAAAAAAATCAAGTTTAAACATATATACAAATGTTATGTATATTAAAAAGTTTAAATTATGTTTGGATTTTAAACATACTTATTTTTACTCAAAATATGTTTAAAATACAATATTTTTACAAAATAACATTGATATTTGTCCAGTGTACCGACAATTGCGCTATCGATTGCTGAAACATGGTTGCATAGGGCTGAGAATAGCTCAGCTATCGACAATTCTAAATAACTATCGAAGGAGACTTTACAGAGACTGAGCCTATGCTCAGTCTGTCGACAGTTGAGCTTTGTTGTCGACAGTTGAGTCAACAGAAATTGAGCCTATCTCAGTCTGTCGATAGCCAACCCTAACTATCAGATAGTTCTTATGCTATATTTGAAATATATAACCGTTGAGCAATGTCTGTCGATAGGCATGAGTTTGTTATCGACAGTCAGGCAGTCAACTTCTCTGTTTTGTCTCCCAACAGCTAGTTTCTTATCTAAATTTTTTCAGAGTTTTTTTAACATTTATTTTATGACTTTAAGATGTTTTATTGTTCAGATTTATAGTTTAATGGTCTCTATCCTACTCCGATAAATAGGAGGGATTAGAGATACTTTATGAAAAACAAAATTAAGAGAAAAACAAGTTTGAAAAAAATTTTCAAGTGTTCAATCTCTTGTGAATCTTTTTTTTTGTAATTCATCATTTCTCTCAGTTTCTCTCACACTTTTCTTGAGCTATCAATTTCTTACTCAAGATACAGGAAAGGTGTAATAGAGGGTGTTATGATCTTGTGAAGATTACCATTATAATCTTTTGCTCTTTGAGAGTTCCTCTTGAAAAGAGAGTAACGAGTTGGAGTTACGGTTCCGGCTCTTGCGGGATTGAGTTTAAGTTGTAATCAAGTTGATTATAGTGGAACTCTTCATTGAGGCAAAGGTGGGGACGTAGAGCAAATGGCTCAAACCTCGATAACAATTCTTTGTGTTTGTGATTTGCTATATCGTTTGATCTCTCTAAGTCTCTTTTTTATTTATTATACTATTATACTTGTTGATTTATTATTCTTGCAAGATTATTTGTTTTGGACTCTCTTTATATCAAGAAAGCAATTGTGTACCTTAACTCTTATTTTAAGAAGAATCATGAGGAGAAGTTCAAAGCTCTTCACCGGATAAATAGCTTCATTCTTGATTGAAGAGTTGGATAAGTTTTGGTAGTTTATAATTGTTTTTAATTTCCACATTTTATTATTTATCACCTATTCACTCCCTTCTAGTTGATTTCAACCACTTGTTGTGGGCTTAGGAGATTCAGAGAGGATGCTGAGATCAATCACACAGACGCTCGAACAAAAAAAACAAAAGAGAGAACACGAGATTTAACGAGGTTCAACAATTTGCCTTCATCCTCGGGGCAGAAGGGAGAGAAATCTTATTAGTCAAATCACTACTGGTTACAAATAAGGATACAACACCCTTCAATATATATATATATATATATATATATATATATATATATATATATATATATATATATATATATATAGAGAGAGAGAGAGAGAGAGAGAGAGAGAGAGAGAGAGAGAGAGAGAGAATCCATGAATAAAAAGAAACTCAAAACTCAAAAATCGGATCAGAATCAAAATTAGAAACCAATCTGGCAAACGCCAGAATACTGCATCTGCTGACAGCTCCAAGAGGCATGTCGATAGACTGAGATGATTCAACTCTCTGTTAGTCCTCTTGTCGATAGATTGAGCTTTCTTGTCAACAGCAATACACACACTTGTTGACAGCTGCATTTCAATTGTTAACAGACTAACAAACTTCCAGTCTTAGTTGGTGTATTCGTGTATCAGTTGCCGACCGCTACCTAGCACCTGTCACAACTCTACCAGTTTCTTCTGCTCTTGCTGCTATCTTTAATGGGTTAAAAAATTGCCACCTGGATTTTTAGATCCTCTCCTCACAAGGACTAGTTTGATTATCAATTGATTCTCTGAGGAGCTCTATATAAATATATCAAATTTTGATTGTAAAGCTAACATATTTTAGGCAGGAATGAATCCATAATTAAGTATAATGTTACACGAAGCTTTGCAAATTTCAGCCAGTCTTTGAAGAGTTCTTGTGTTCAAACATAATATTTATGCCCCCGTTTTTGTGATCATTCAAAATTTTGAGATAATAATTCATATTCTCAATCATTATTATGATAAATAAATATGACTGTTGCCTTCATGATAAATAAAAAGAAGATATCAATAGATCAAGTAGTAATTAACTAAAAATGTTGCATCATCAATCAGGCTAGAAAGGAGCGAGACAAAGAGGGTAGAAGATTTTAGACCTACTAGCGTACTGAATGCGTTGGTTAAGATCATCCCCAAAGTATTGGTCAATCGTCTGAGGGAAGTTTTGGGTGAATTGGTTGAGGATCAGCAACTGGGCTTCCTCGAAGGTGGAAATTTTTTAGACTCCATAGCGATAACTCAAGAAGTCATTCAATTCTCTAAGCGGAACAAGGTACCGGTGCTTATGCTAAAATTAGACTTTGGAACGGTTTACGGCATGGTGGAATGTGAATGCGTTGTTGAGACGTTGCTGGCTTCAGGTTTCTATCCAATTTGGGTCTCGTGGATTAAGCTCTGGCTAGTAACATCAAAGATTTGCACATTGGTCAACGGTATCCCAGGAAGGGAGATCGCATGTAAGAGAGGCCTCAGGGGGACTTATCAAATATTTACACGTGCCTAATATGAATCTGCTAATACTTGAAATCATGACCTAACTGAAAAGATCAAAGTGCATTTTCAATCATGGGGGAAAGAACCCAGAGAAAATGCACAAAGAAGTGAATTTTTGGGCTGAGAGCATGGTTGAGAAGCAAAGAAGTCAGAACTTATTCAAGAAAAAAAGAGATGGTGTTGTTACTATACTTCTTGTGTCCATCCAGTAATGGATAAGAACTGTCACAAGCAAGAAGATTGCATCAAATGTTGTGATGGCTGTTCTACAACAAATTTAATTCTGGCATGGTGAAAAGTCACAGGAAAAACTTGTGATTGATATCTTCTTGTGTCCCTCCTGCCCAATCTCCGATGATCCTGCAGTAGTAACGTTCAGCCTCTCTAGTCTTGTGATTGCCATGTCCGCCGCTGTTGCCCCAAAATGCAAGTCGGCAACCGTGTGGAATCGGACTCCCGAGAAGTTGCTGCTTCTTTGCATGGTCTGAAGGCAGAAATCTGAGAGTTGATTTCCCATGAATTTGGAGGTAACAGGATCCCTGAAACATCCAACATCCAATAGCAAGCGACAAACGGCGTCTTGAAGACGAGAGGCATCCTGGAAAATGTCGAGGGGCAAGCAAACACAGCGGATATTTCCAGCCATTGGGTTGATGTAGGGAGGCCGACGCCCAGGCACATGGTGATGCTCTATTACGCAGAAGGTGAAGGCAGCCTGTGACTGTGTGATTGGCACTGCGCTGAAGTTGAATAGAGCGTTCTCGTGTTCTCCACTGGTTTCCATCAGGGTAGTGGAAGCCATTGCTGTTGCTTGAGATGGAGAGGAGATTTGGAAGCAAGCAGAACCAATTGGTGATCAAGACAGTGATCAGAGAGATGATTAGAGCTTTGAATAGAATGACAAATGATGGTCTTGTTTTAATTTATAGACTACACACCTTGTACAAAGTTTGTTCGCTCGGTTTCTTGATTACGAAAAGAATTAGGTTTAGGACTGGACCTAAAGTTTCCAATTCGAACTAATCCAATTAATCGGAAGCGGAAAAGTTTCCAAATTTGGCCCCGCTTCGTATTTACTTGTTTGCGCGCACTCGGAGCCCGAAACCATTAATAGGATTTTAAGTTTGCAGCCTTTTGCTAATTCTTTTAAAAATTCTATATAAATACTTTGTAAAATCTTGCAAAAATAAGTCTATACAAATTCTTTTAGACAAATACATGTGATCAAGGATCAACATAAATTGTAAACATTTGTAACTTTTTTTTTGCAATAAAAAAGCCTTTTTGAAATATTTTTTTTTCCAGATTGTTTTTCTCAAAAGTCAAAAATTCATTTTTGTAAACTTCTTATAAATGAAATTCAATATCAAAATATTTTCATACTATGAAAGAAAACTAAATATCAATTTTATGTGGGTATTCTCAGTAAGCATTCCAAACTCTAAACTAGATTTTGACAAAGCTAAATCTTACATTGCATGAATTCTTCTTTTCTTTTTGTAATGCTTCATCGCATCCGAACTTTGATTCCTCGAGTTTGACTCCTTCTTGAGTATATGGTGTACTCTTTGTGCATGAGCTCTTGAATTAAGACGTGTTAGTCTCAAAACTTGACTTTGAGTCTTTTCTTGAAGCTAAGTATTAAAATCATGATCTTGTTAAACATGTAACTTAAACAATCATAACACCATTAGTACTATAACTACATGAGATAATCATCATCAAAACTAAAGTGATAGATCTTCGGCCCAACAATCTCCTCATTTTTTATGATGACAAAACTCATGGAGTGATATATGCATGGAGTAGAGAAGAGCTCTATCAAAACTCTCTCTTAACTCATGCATAAATATAAAACATATAGATACTCAATAAAGACTTTAAATATCAAACAAATAAGAAAACATATATGCTTAAAACATATACATCATCTATATATAAACTCTGGATTTCTCTCTCTTTTTCTTCAATTCATCAATAAAAGAGTAAACAAACATAGTAAAATTATATGCGATATAAATTAATGACGAGGAGAGACATTAAGTTAATTCTTCCTGCATACATGCATTACATAGAGAAGTAATGACTAAATCTTAAACTACATAAGCGTATTATTTAATGGACAGATGGAGATGTTAAGCTCCCTTTACAAATTTGTACTGTATATAGAGAAGAGACCAAGCTCTTTTTTATAGAATACACTCATCATAAATTTACATATAGAGGAGACGTTAAGTTAACTCCTCTTTCATATAGGCAATACATGCATAACTAAATGTTATAAATGTCTATAGAATCAAAAAGATGGATACCAAATTGTAAATAAAGACAATGCCAATTAAACATTGAGATCAATTGAGTTTACTACAAGATACAAGGATATATCAATTCAAACTCTATAAATGCATACAAGAGATGAACAATTTGAAAATGGTATGCATAAATAGCATCCATCCAACCAAACCACCGACCTCCAAAACATAGATACAGGGAGGTATATCAAGGCAAAACAAATAAGTCAATACAAGCTATAACAAAGATTCACAAATCAAACAAATAAGTCACGTAGAGTAGATTACAATCCATAATCCAAATTCACAAATCAACCAAAGAGTGTTTTGAAATTAAAAGTTATACATGCCATAAGTTTTTTGAAATAAAAAAAACATAATTCCGAGGATCTCCAAAGCTTCAACCATGCTCGCCAATGAAGCCAGTGTTGGCACTACTAGAAAATCTGTCAAATTGCGTCGAATATTTACATCAAAAATAGACATTACGTCAAATTTTTACAGCTTGCGTCGATTTTTGCGTCGAAAAAATTCGACGCAAATGTCCTCGACAGAAATTTTGCATCAAAAATTTGCCGCAAGCTGTAAATGTTGCGTCGAATTTTTGACGCAAATGGTTTTCTGTAAATTATGTGAAAATTAAATATTGCATCAAAATTTCGACGCAATATTTACATTTTGCGGCATAAATTCACAGCAAATTGTTAAATAAAATAAATTTTACAAAATTGAATTTTACAATTTGCATCGAAAATTGGCCGAATTAGTAACAGTTTGTCGTATTTTTGCCACAAATTATAAAATAAATTAAGCTTAAAATTTAAATATTTCATCAAAAAGTTTAGTCGACGCAATCTGTCAACTTTTAGATCTGCACAAAAAATAAAAAATTTTGGTTCAAAATACACTAATGTCCTATAATTGTATCGAAAAGTTATGTTTTCGACGCAATTTGACATCTGGTTCTAGAGTTATGCAGATTTTGAAAATTTTTGGTGTAAAAATATAATCTGTCGTAACAAATTGCGTCGAATTTGTGATTTTCGACGCAGTTATGTGACATATATTGCGTCAAAAATGAAATTCGACCCAATTTGCTGATATTTTTGTTTTAAACTGCAGCTCACAACCTACAGACATACCCACATACATTTCAATATCACCAATGTAACACCAAATATATCTCCAATATATACCAATATATACCCACATACATTTTAATGTCACCAATATATACCCACATACATTTTCAATATCACCAATATATAACCAAATATATCACTAATAAATTCAAGCTATCTCACCAAATAACACCAAATATTACTGATATATACAAATCTCACAAATCCAAGTAATTTCACAAATCTCAGAAAATATAAGTAATATAAATCACAATTATATCACAATCTCACCTAAGCCTCGTCGTTTTCTCCGTCACCAATGTTGTCGCACCCGCTGCTAGGTTACCAGACGCTTTATTGACTCGTTGTAAACTCGCCCATGAACAGCTGCATCTCTCTTAGAGTAGCCTCCAAACTGGAGATCCTCTGCCGGTCGGCCTCCGACAACTGCCTCAGGGCCTTCGACTGCTGCCTCAGGGCCTCAGACTCCTGCCTCATGGCCTGAACCTGTTGCTCAAGCTGGGCAGTGTAAGCGTCCCTCCTAGCAGGCCCGGTGCCTCTGAGAACATCCACGTGCAGCCCGAAACTCGTCACATGTCCAAATATTTTGAAGGTCACCGTGTGATGGTGGTGCTCTCGTCGTTGCATCTGCTATCGCCACATCATAATTCCTCTCGAGTTGGAGCTAAAAATTAACAGAGATATTAAAAGTATAATTAGATTTTCATCATTTTCATAAAATATAAGGATATATAAATAAATTTTTAATATTTACACCAACAGACATGGCTTCGTCGGTGATTGATTTGCCCCCGGTGCGAGGCATGGGAAGCTCGCCCTTAGGAGCATCGAGCACATCGATCTTCAAGAATTTTTTGTTGTAGATCTCCTTTGCGTTCGGCTCCCTCCAACAGGCCTTCCTCTAATAGAAATGCAAAAAATTTAAAAAATTAACTTAAATAGCAAATTTGCTATAAACAAAATGAATATAAATTTATACGTACAAATTTGCCCTTTCACACAGAAAGAGCGTCTCTACCCATCCTATGCGGCAAGTCATTTGCAGCACGAGAGGCTTTACATTTTTCCCTCCTCGACTATAAATTTAAAAATAAACAAGTCAGTAAATTTTAGGTATAATAATATGTAAACAATTCATAATTTTTTATTTTACTAATCCACTCCTATTGTCCTGACTGTTCTTTTCATATGTCGACAAGAGATTCATCTAAGTCTCACTGTCGACTCTGTCCGTCTGTAATATAGTAGCATCATCTATGGACCCCTGACAACGATCAAATGTACGACGTAGGGAATGATTTTTGTTGTCGTTCCACTTCTTCCTGGCATTATCGTTGAATCACTTGTAGAACTTTCTTGGAATATACCCGCATTATTCCAAGTCGGCAGTGAAAAATCACCCTACATATCACACAATGTCACTTGGATTAAAATCTCAATAAAGTATAAATATAAACATAAAATCTTAATAAAGCATGACACAACTTACAGCCAATTCATGATATAATGCTTCAATTCTCCATGAATATTTGCGGTCAGGCCAAGTCAGGGCCAGAGAAAACTCATCGCAATGGCAGACATGACGATTAATGTGACCTGAGAGTGCATCGTAGTGAGGGCCAAACGGGCAACCATCTCCATCAATCTGGAACGGGCCAACGGCCTGGTTTTTCTCCTGGACTGGCTAGAGGATGATGTTGTCATTTAGAAGACATGTGTTTTACAATTATATAATCTAGATATAAATTTGGTCAGTCGTACAATAGATATATGTAAGTCAACATAGAAAATAAAATGCACAACATATAAAGTTAAGCAGTCATACAATACATGCAACTAGCTTATCTCAAGAAATAAAGTACATATTTGCAACTAGATAATCTCCAAACATAAAGTAAAAGAAGTCGAACATTAATACTATGTTACATTGAAAAATTCAATATATAATTAAAATTAAAGTGGAAAAAAATCAGAATACATTTAATTTCTTACTCTTCCATAGGGTCAACACTGTAGTAGAAGCAGACGCCACATTAGGATCGGTTCAGATGGGCATTACCTCCAAGCATTCACCTTCGGTACTTAAATCAAAGGTATCTCTTGTTTTTGTGACAATAGGCACCATTGAAGGTTTATCCAATGATCCGGCACGAAAAATACTTGCAATACCAGAGAAGGTAGAATAAACGGACAAGTTTTCTTATTTGACCTTGTAAAGTTAACAAGTGTGAAGCCATGTTTGCTTGGTTTGTTCTTGTTGTTATTAGCCCAGTCACACTCAAACAGAATGATCTTCCTGTGCCCCGCATTAAATGATAGTTCAATGATATTTGTGACCACCCCGTAATAAGTAATAACTCCTTCCCTCGGGTCATTATTATGCACACTTGCGTAGCTTGTCATCGTCGCCATAACAATAACTCTGCTATTTTGAGTACAGTTAGACTCTTCGGATGACTTCTTGCGAAATTTGAAACCTTGTATATCAAAGTTTTTGTATGTCTTGACTTTAAATTCAGGAGACCAAGATAGAGTTAAAAAATCTGCATCTATTCCGACCTCTCATGTAGGCTATTTAGTTAAACAAGATTATTTCACAAATTCATTAGACTAGAGCTATGTGAAAATATATTGTTGATAACACTTACACATTCTCTGAATCACATTTGAAATTCCTTATCCTATGCATTTTGAATAAGCCATTTATAATTAGAAGCTCTCGTTGAGAATATGTCCTTATGATTTCCCTGTTTTGTCTGCAAGATATACATGATATGTTCAGACAATTCACAATTGTTTAAACTTACGAAAGCTTATAATTTGTATGGTATAACGTACTCAATATGAGGGGTAACTTCATGACAGTTAAACTAGCAATTATTGTCACGCCCCGCTTCCCAAAAATACGTGAAAATGGAGTCGCAATGAGAGTCGGCAACGTATATACGCGAGTAAAGTACCCCACGTATATACGCTAAGCCGAAAGTAACCCGAACAAGCTATAAATCTGAACCATAATAATCAACGATCTCTGCAAAAATACATATAAAGGCTACACATGATCTCAAATGAAATAAGGAATAGAATAGAAGCTAAGTGTGATATACAGGAATCAAAGAATAATAGCAAGAATAAAGAAAGAAAAGAATTCTAGAATCAAAAGGAGAGAAACTCCACTTCTCGCGAAGCGTACGAGCACACGAACACCTGAACAATATAAGAAAATGTTCAATACCCTGGACGTGCGAATCTAGGGTCGTCAGAAGTGACCTAATGAGTGTGTGTGTAAAGAGGAATGCTCGTGCATAAAAAGCAATGTAAGCAAGAACAACATGATAACTGAAATAAAAGATAACAAGATAACCAATATAAAGGACAAAGTTATGAACGATATATAACTGACGTCATGATAAAAAGAAGACAACAGATGTTAAGATGTGTATCCTAGCAATGTCACTAATCTGATATACAATCCGGTCATGAGTACAATTATATGGTCTATCAATATATATGTACAGTCAGGTGATTATAGTTAATCAGAATATTCTATAAACAATTTATTTTATCATTTATTATGACAGCGAACACCAATTGCCATCAATAGAAGAGACATTGTCCATACTTTAGGTGGGTTCCCTACATACCCAAAATCACGGCCCAATCACCTGACGCTGAACTAGGTCCTACCGCTAGTAGTCAATAACAATAACAATCACAGTGTGTCAATAACAATGACAATATGAATAATACGGGATGTCAGTCATCCCCCGGAATCCTGCAGTGGAACCGTATCTCGGCTGCGCAACTTGTATCTTAGGTCTACCCAAAATACAGACGTTGTCTCCTCCATCAATTTTCTCAATTCCAGTGTAAGTTATCAATTTACATTATTATTCATTTCAGTTAAGACAATCAATATCCATGTTACTTATAATGCTGAGATGATGCGGTGACAGTAACGGTACAGTATAACAGTCAACAGTAATCGTATACACGGTGAACAATATCAGTAACAGTGAACGGTAATAGTAACCGTGTACACGATGAACAATAGGGCTGTACAGGTTGTTACGGTCAAACAATCTTTTCCCAGTAACTTTCTGTAATCTGCATAGTATTGTTATTAGGTAGATGTCCTGTATAGTCAATCAAGTTTTCAAGGGGTATCATGATGTCCAGGATCAAGATTAATATACAACATTTATTTAAGGGAGATAAATACATCCGCAAGGCAAATTCATTTTGTATATATACATATGTGGACTTGAATAATAGTTAGCGGGTGTAAATCATCATGAACAATTATTTACGTGCATGAACAGTAATTAAACATGAACACTATTTAAACATAAAATAACATTAATTTGGAACAAGTTAAAAGCATTGACCTTAAATAATACCAAAAACTCAATAAATAAACAAAGAACACTCACTTGGACTTATCACGAGTCCGGTAACTAATTCGAAGAATCTACATTAAATACATATGAATTTTATATAAGATATCGAATTTACATTTATTGAATTTTACATAAGATATCTTATTTGATATTATTCAGTATTTTAAATTAATTACGGATGGTTCGGATTTTTAAACAAGGTTGCAGGATGATACACTGAGTTTGTAAGATTATTTAGATTTTATTTACTGATTTTTGTGGGTTTAAATGGTTAAAACCGTGCAATTTTCTTAACGGGTCTGAATATTGAAGTAGCGGGTTTCTACTTAGAAAATAGAGTTTCAGTCCAATATGATTTGCAATTAACCCCAAAATTTTTTAGTAGATGCTAGGGGTTATTTAGATATTTATCCCTATTTTTATTTTTTTTTCAAATTTTTATCTAACCAAAAATTGTTTTTCAATAACTTAACGGGTCTGTTTTTGTATTTGGGTCGGGTTAATGAATTAGAACCCAAAATCTGTGGGCTGCAGTGCAATTTAGGCTTCTGAATATAGGGCTGCAGAATAATTTATATTTTCTTTTCTTTTCAATTCTGTTTTCTGGCCTGGCCCAATAAGCCAGGCCCAGTTTCCTTTTGTTTTCATTCTTTTTCCTTTTTATTTCTTTTCTTTTGGGCTTGGCCAATGACGGCCCAGTTTCCTTTTTCTTTTTCTTTTTTTTTTGTAGGCCTGGGCCAGTGGCGGCCCAGTCCCCTTCTTTTATTTTACTTTATTTTTGGGTATGAGTTAAATGGGTTATGGTTTATCAGATAATTGGATTATGGGTTGGAAAAGAAGATCAATTAGGAATAATACTAACAATAACATAATAATAATAATGCTAATAGTAATGTATAAAATATAATGCATACATATACTTGTATAAAATGCAAATCAAAAACATATGCACTTAATATGTATGCACATATATTTATACACCTGTACAAAATAAATTAATCAATAATAATAAGTAATCTAAATAAAATTAAGAAAAGTAGAAATACAGTATTTTTAGTTAGGAGATATTACAATTATTATGTGCATTGTGCATTTCGGCATACGTGAGTGTCCGTGTTCTGTGTCTGTGTCCGTACTTTATATACATATCCGTGTCATGTCCGTGCCCATGTCATATGTCCGTGTTATGTCTGTGCCCCGTGTCTATGTCCTTACTTCATATACATGTCTGTGTTTGTGTCCTTGTCACATGTTTGTATCTCGTGTCATTGTCCATATCTGTGTCCGTGTTCGTGTCCATGTTCGTGTCCCAAGTACAGTTCAAGTGTAAAAATAACATATACTTGTGACAATCTAAATAAATTGTATTAAAAAAATATAATTATTTGATAAAAATTTTACATGCGGTGGAGGAAGGTGGTGGCCAATCGGGAAGAGTCGGGGGAGGGAGGAGGAAGGAGGAGGTGCGGGGGAGGGAGCGCTGGGGAGGAGGTGCGGAGGAGGGAGGTGAAGGTGGCCAGAGGAGGGGGAGGGGGCCAGGGGAGGTTGTCGGGGGAGGGAGGGGGGAGGTGCATGGAGGGGCGGGGAGGGGAGGTGGCCGGCGGGAGGGGGCTGCGGGGAGGGGGAGGTGGCCGGCGGGAGGGGGCTGCGGGGAGGGGGAGGTGGCCGGGGGAGGGGGAGGTAGCCGAGGGAAGGAGATGAAGGGTTCACCTAGAGGGGGGGGGGTGAATAGGTGAAGGCTAATCTAATGGTCACTTAATGATGAATGATGCAAATAATGCGGAAGCTAAAACCAATTATGACCTAATTAAAATTTTACACTAAACACTATGTATAACACAAGAGTGTTGCCGAATTCCCCGT
Source organism: Agave tequilana (assembly GCA_038442645.1). Classification (NCBI taxonomy): domain Eukaryota; kingdom Viridiplantae; phylum Streptophyta; class Magnoliopsida; order Asparagales; family Asparagaceae; genus Agave; species Agave tequilana. The sequence goes on along the minus strand of JAVJIF010030511.1, from coordinate 100,930 downwards.
GAAGGGCTCTGGACAAACTCCTCTAGATTCTCCTTGAATGGGTTGAGGTGCCGCGTTGTCTCTCTTGGTTGAATACAAGTGTTAGCAAACAATCCCACGCAAGTATATCAATTAAGCACAAATGAATATATCAAGCATATAAAGATAGACAATAATTGAATGCAAGATATAAACAAGAGAGAGAGAGAGAGAGAGAGAGAGCAATCGCAAACACAAAGGGTTTGTTTCGAGGTTCGAGCACACTTGCTCTACATCCCCGCCTTCGACACACGAAGGATTTCCACTATGCAAGATCCCAATGGATCTATCCTCGGTGCCACAACACCTACAAGCCCTCGGACTCCCTAGTCCCGTACACACCGCAAGCCCACCGGCTCGCCGAGGCCGCACCTCAAACAATGAGTTCGCACCCGAACCCGAAACAACCGAGTCCTCACTAGGACCCAAAAAATCACGAGCACACTTGCCCGTCTCCTCAAAAAACAAAGAAAAGATTTTTGGTGATCACAACACTTTGATCACCTAAAGGCTCTCACTACAACACACCTATAGGATGAATAATCAATGGATAGCTCAAGTGTGGTGTGAGAAAAACAAGGATGAGAGTGGTGGAGGAAAACTCAAAGAATCTCTTTTAAACACTCTTGATAAATCTCTCCTTTTGATTGGAAATATTTGCTCTAAATCAAGTGGAGGAAAACCTCTAAATAGTTCAGGAAAAACTGGTGAAAACCCACTTGAAAATCTTGGCTCAAAACAATGACAAGACCCCCAATTTATAGGCTGCCAGAAAACTAGCCGTTGGGGTCTGTCAGAGCTGCCGGTCGACCGGTGAGGTCGACCGCCAACGGTCGGATTTCTGACCGTTGGAGCCACGGTCGACCGCCTGGGTCGACCGACCCACTGGAGCTGAGAGTCTAACTCTCTGTCGGTCGACCCGTGCGGTCGGCCGAACTTTCCAGAGAGCTCTGTTCTCTGGAGTGGTCGACCGGCACGGTCGGCCGTCCTCCAGTGCACAAAGGCGTGCACGTTTGTGCACGTCGGTTGACCGGTCCGGTCGGCCGACTCCTGTATTAGTCGACTATTAAAGGTCACAAGTCGACTTATACGAAGCCTGAAACAGTTTTCTGGGATTAAAAAGTTAGTCTTTTTAGCTCAAATAAAATCCCATAAAATACAAAAAATCTACAAAAATAGTTTAACCAATATACTTTGATAATCAAACATGCTTGCACAAAATCAAGGCATGTTATAAAAGATTGGACTATTTTGTAATATGGAAATATTTGGCTCAAGATAAAAACTGTTTTTCCAAAACAATATTTTCCAAAACATATTTTTCCAAATCTTCATCAAATACAAAAACAAGATATACTTTTAAGGCATAGTGTGTATGGATATGATCCACTACACAATCATAATGAAATATCTATGTTTTTGGCAATAAGCTCTAAATATGGTTTTGGCTAAAAGATAAGTATATGAGAAACACCAAAAACCAAAGTTATATGTTTTAACCAAAACGATATTTTTCCAAAATGAAAAAGTCTTTTTCTAAAACTAAAATTCTTTTATGAAAACATATCTATCAAGAGTGTGTGTGTATATGTACTTGAGCAATCCACCAAATATCTATCCTTTACATTTTTAACTAAAAAACAAAAACAAAATCTTATACCTAGACACAAGTCTTCATCTTCTTGAAGTCTTCACTTGAAGGCTTCTTATCTTCTTGACTTGGTCCAAGCTTGATCTAAAAGCTCCTTGGATCACACCGTGCTAGTTCCAAATCTTGATATTTTATCCTTTGTTGAGCTATGCACCTACTAAGATCTTGATAATGAATCTGTCACTAATTAAACACAAGATCATTAGTAAACATAACTTCATGAGTTGATCATCATCAAAACTAGGGTGATAGGCCTTTGGGCCAACAATCTCCCCCTTTTTGATGATGACAAAACTCATGAGGTTATATATGCATGGATTAAAGTAAAGCTTCAAAGAAGCTCCCCCTTAACTCATGCATAACACAAAATAATAAATATATGCAATGAAGCTCATAAATATGTATGCAAATGATGGAGATAAAACATGCAACAAGCATAAATCAAATTTTTTTCCTCCTATTTGCAATACAAAAATATATGCATAATGAACAAGGAAGACAAATACTTCTCCCCCTTAAGCAATGAAAACATGCATATAAACTCAAATACTTCTCCCCCTTTTTGTCAATCATCAGCAAAGGGTTCAAAGTAAAATCAAATCAAACAAATTTTTCTCCCCCTTTTTGTCAAAAACAAAAAGATCAAGAAGGGGTAATACAAACATATCAACAAAATGTTTTTTTTTTAATTTTTCTTAAACAAAATTTTGAAAGGTATCAGAGCTTTTGTAAAACAAACAAATTTTTAAGATACCAAATTGAAAGCAATAATTTTTTTAAAACATATTGATACCAATTGACATTTAACAAATATGAAGTTGAAGTATTTTGATACCAATAGTAGACATAATGATCCAAAAATTTTATTTTTCATCATAAACTTTGTGCTTTTAAAATGTGAACCAATTGAAAGTTAAGCACATGAAAATCATATATATGTATGAGAAATGAGTATACCAAGTGAAATTGATACATACATATATAAGAAAACAAAATATGAATATATACAAAATAAGTTCATATTGATACCAATTGAAACGATTCAAAGATACCAATAGACATAACAATAAGTCAAGTGTATATCTCATAACCTACCACCCTTCATATGCTCAAGATAGAAGATTTTCAATGAAGCATACAAGGCATAATCGCCCATCCATCCTCCCATAGATGGTAGGGGTTTTTAAAAATAGATTTGAAAAATAAGCTTTGTTTGAAAAACTCTACCAAATGAAGAACAATTAACTAGTTAAAATAATTTTTGAAAAACTAGTTAAAGATTCTTCAAAACATGAAATCAAAGCATATGTATTCCATGAATCATACCAAATACACAAATATGACACTCAAGATCTATAAAGCTCATAAAAAGGTGTTCATGAAACAAGGTCATGACAAAATGAATAAAATGTGAGTGTACAAGAGTCATGTAAATAGCATTTTCATGAAAATAGACATTGAAGCTCAAAAGTGATCATGTATCAAATTTTTACAAAAACATGAAAAATCATTTTTCAATAAAACACTAATCTTCATGGTATATGTATGATTTATCCAAAACTAACAATACACATACATATCCCAAACATAAAAGAGTCTATCAAATGTATTTGAATGAAAGCAAGAGACTCACGGGTATACATGTATATTTATTAGATTTGAATTAAAAATACATATACATGAAGTAAAACACGAAAATTTGGCAAAACAAGTATAAATGAGAATTATCAAAACTAGGCTATACATATGCATATAGTGGGTACAAATGAGCATGAAGTGCAAACATATATAAGTCAATTTGTTCTCACTATTTGTACATGTATAAATACAAGTTTTAATGGAATCTACATCTAAACATGAATTTACCACATGAAGTACAAAAACAATTAAAACATGAACATGCTATGAATATGATATATGTAAAAAGCATGTACATAAAAAGTAGGAGTTTAGAGATTGTTACCAACTCCAAAGCTCCAAACATGGTGGTTGTCCCACCAAAGCTCCTTGATAGTGATGCATCCCAAAAGTATGTCCATCATGTCCAAATGCATCCACTACCAAGGCACCAATCCTCTCACGTTTTGTGAAAGCCCTCACCTACATCAAAAGCAAATGGTGGGGGTTTTGGTACCCATTTTTTTTTGGGTCCTTGGGGGTTAGCTTTGTAAGGCACCCAAACATTTTTATGATTAGCAAAATTTGAAACATGCAACTTATCAAAACAAAATTTTGCAAAATGGCCTTTGCGGCCACAATGTGTACATTTGTACACCTTAGAATGCTTATGTGTAGGAGTGTGATCATGTTGTGTAACATAAGCAAATGTATGATGATGTTGTGCATGAATGTGTGGAGTTTGTTTCTTTGAAAACATTGACTCCAACCTAGTATGGTTAAATGCACACGAGTTCAAAGTTGAACTCAAACTATCTATTTTATTTTTCAAATTCTTAATCTCACTATCATTAATGGTAGCATGTAAAGAGTAGTGAGAAATAAAATCATTTTTCTTCTTTTTAGAAACAACATCCTTTTCTTTTTCTTTTTCAAAAATTTTCTTTTTCAAAGAGTTGTTTTCTTGAAAAATAATTTCCTTTTGAGTTTCCACCAAGATAATTTTATCTTTCAAAATATTGTTCCCTTCACACAAATCATTTAATTTAGACATAAGGGAAACATTTTCATTTTTCAAAACCTCATTTTCTTTTTTTAAGCATGCAATGTTAGATTTAAATAAATCTTGTTCTATATGCATGCAATCAAGTTTCTTTTTCAAATTTTTATTATCTTTCTTAATCATGTCATATTTCTCTAAAAGTTGTTGACAAAATGAAGCAAGTTCATCATATGACATGTCATTATCATCTACCTCGGATTCGGTAGTTACCTCAAGGGGGTTATCCCCTTGGACCATATAGCCCTTGTTGGAGGTGTCGCTTCCAACATCCGAATCGCTCCCCGCATAGTATTGTTCATTCTCGCCAAGGGAGATCAAGGTATTCCAAACTACAAAAGCCAAATCAAGATTAGCAACCCTAGATAAATAAACATCATTTAGGGTAGATCTTAAAGCATGTAGGGCTTTTGTGTTAGCCTCAATATTCTTACCATTTAAACAATATGCATTATTAGTAGTGGCAAGATAAACATGAATACTTAAGGCTTTGAGGTACAATGACATCTTAACCTTCCAAATTTGGATGTTAAGAATGTCAAAGGTGGGTGGTGACATGAACTCCATAGGTGTGTGTACAAATATTGTGATTAGCCTAAAAATAAGGATCTTTTACTTTAGGTTGTTAGACCAAATCAGAGTACCAAGCTCTGATACCAATTGAAGGGTTCACCTAGAGGGGGGTGAATAGGTGAAGGCTAATCTAATCGTCACTTAATGATGAATGATGCAAATAATGCAGAAGCTAAAAACAATTATGACCTAATTAAACTTTTACACTAAACACTATGTATAACACAAGATTGTTGCCGAATTCCCCGTGAAAGGCTCTGGACAAACTCCTCTAGATTCCCCTTGAATGGGTTGAGGTGCCGCGTTGGCTCTCTTGGTTGAATACAAGTGTTAGCAAACAATCCCACGCAAGTATATCAATTAAGCACAAATGAATATGTCAAGCATATAAAGATAGACAATAATTGAATGCAAGATATAAACAAGAGACAAGAGAGAGAGAGAGAGAGAGAGAGAGAGCAATCGCAAACACAAAGGGTTTGTTTCGAGGTTCGAGCACACTTGCTCTACATCCCCGCCTTCGACACACGAAGGATTTCCACTATGCAAGATCCCAATAGATCTCTCCTCGGTGCCACAACACCTACAAGCCCTCGGACTCCCTAGTCCCGTACACACTGCAAGCCCACCGACTCGCTGAGGCCGCACCTCAAACAATGAGTTCGCACCCGAACCCGAAACAACCAAGTCCTCACTAGGACCCAAACAATAACGAGCACACTTGCCCGTCTCCTCAAAGAACAAAGAAAAGATCTTTGGTGATCACAACACTTTGATCACCTAAAGGCTCTCACTACAACACACCTATAGGATGAATAATCAATGGATAGCTCAAGTGTGGTGTGAGAAAAACAAGAATGAGAGTGGTGGAGGAAAACTCAAAGAATCTCTTTTAAACACTCTTGATAAATCTCTCCTTTTGATTGGAAATATTTGCTCTAAATCAAGTGGAGGAAAACCTCTAAATAGTTCAGGAAAAACTGGTGAAAACCCACTTGAAAATCTTGGCTCAAAGCAATGACAAGACCCCCAATTTATAGGCTGCCAGAAAATTAGCCGTTGGGGTCTGTCAGAGCTGCCGGTCGACCGGTGCGGTCGACCGCCAACGGTCGGATTTCTGACCGTTGGAGCCACGGTCGACCGCCTGAGTCGACCGACCCACTGGATCTGAGAGTCTAACTCTCTGTCGGTCGACCCGTGCGGTCGGCCGAACTTTTCAGAGAGCTCTGCTCTCTGGAGCGGTCGACCGGTACGGTCGGCCGTCCTCCAGTGCACAAAGGCGTGCACGTTTGTGCACGTCGGTCGACCGGTCCGGTCGGCCGACTCCTGTATTAGTCGACTATTAAAGGTCACAAGTCGACTTATACGAAGCCTGAAACAGTTTTCTGGGATTAAAAGTTAGTCTTTTTAGCTCAAATAAAATCCCATAAAATACAAAAAATCTACAAAAATAGTTTAACCAATATACTTTGATAATCAAACATGCTTGCACAAAATCAAGGCATGTTATAAAAGATTGGACTATTTTGTAATATGGAAATATTTGGCTCAAGATAAAAACTGTTTTTCCAAAATAATATTTTCCAAAACATATTTTTTCAAATCTTCATCAAATACAAAAACAAGATATACTTTTAAGGCATAGTGTGTATGGATATGATCCACTACACAATCATAACAAAATATCTATGTTTTTGGCACTAAGCTCTAAATATGGTTTTGGCTAAAAGATAAGTATATGAGAAACACCAAAAACCAAAGTTATATGTTTTAACCAAAACGATATTTTTCCAAAATGAAAAAGTCTTTTTCTAAAACTAAAATTCTTTTATGAAAACATATCTATCAAGAGTGTGTGTGTATATGTACTTGAGCAATCCACCAAATATCTATCCTTTACATTTTTAACTAAAAAATAAAAACAAAATCTTATACCTAGACACAAGTCTTCATCTTCTTGAAGTCTTCACTTGAAGGCTTTTCATCTTCTTGACTTGGTCCAAGCTTGATCCAAAAGCTCCTTGGATCACACCGTGCTAGCTCCAAATCTTGATATTTTATCCTTTGTTGAGCTATGCACCTACTAAGATCTTGATAATGAATCTGTCACTAATTAAACACAAGATCATTAGTAAACATAACTTCATGAGTTGATCATCATCAAAACTAGGGTGATAGGCCTTTGGGCCAACAGGAGAGGGTCGGGGGAGGGAGGGGGGAGATGGTCGGGGGAGGCAGGGAGAAGGTGCAGGGAAGGGGTGGGCCGGGGGGAAGGGGAAGGTGGCCGAAGGGGTGGGGCTGCGGGGAGAGGAGGTGGCTGGGGGAGGGCGAGGGAGAGCCGGGTGGAGGGTAGGGGGATGCCAGGGAGGAGGACGCTGGGGAGGGTAGTGGGACGTCGGGAGAAGGAGGACGCCAGGAAGGAGGAGGGGACGCCGGGTGGAGGGAGTTTTTAGGGAGTGGAGAAGAGAGAGAAAAGACCCAATTCACCCTAAATCGCATCAATTTGCGTCAAAAAATTTTCTGGCGCAACTTGTAAAATATTGCATCGAAAACATAATTTGAAGCCATATTTTTGACATCATATGTAATACATTGTGTCCACAATTCGACGCAATATGTCCCGAGATTTTCCACCAAAAAATCCCGGGATCTTTCATTTTGCGTCAAAAATTTGACACAATATTTTACAAGTTGCGTCGAAAATTCGACATACACTTTCCAGGAATATTTTTCCAAAAAAGTAGCAGGGATTTTCAATTTACGTCAAAAATTTGACGCAATTTGTCATTTATTCTTATTATTTAATTAGTGATGTCTGTTTTTTTCATTTGCGTCGAATTTGTGATAATTCGACGCAAATATTTTTTCATAATATTTTTTGACGCTATTTTTCTGCCATAAACTAACAGTTTTCTAGTAGTGCAGGCCCAAAGAATGGATCATCTAGAGAATCGACAACTGGATGATATACACCTATCGGCTCACTCGGTACAATCCAATGATCAAAAGGAGGACCTTTAGGAGGCAGAGGAAGTGAGTATCCATGAGGTTTCAGTAGAGGCCACTCGTGCTTAGAGTAGATGATATCATTACACTCTTGGAGATATTGAATAGCTGAGCAAATGTGAGCTACAGAATTTTGAAATTCTTCTTGGTTACCAAGTATCTTTTTAGAAGAAGTGTGTGTGACTGAGTGAGAGAGAATTCATCTTGTCTATTAAAGCTGAGAGTTGATCAGAGGAGGACGAACCATAGTCAAATAGTGGAGCAGGTTGTGCTTCAGGGATTTGAGCACGATCTCCTACTTGCATCTTTTTGAGGAGGGTACGATCGATATTAGCAGAAGAAGAAAAAGCAGTCTCTCTAGACATATTAATTTTGAAATATCTCAAAAGATGAGTAATCATCATCCCAAAGGGAAGATTCCTATTCTAGATTAGAAGGTTCTCAGAGAGCATACAATCAATGATAAGCTTGGGGATATTGACTCTAATGCCATTCAGAAAGTAATAGATAAGAAGTAGAATAAACCCCTAGCATGACTATACTCCCCTGATTTTGGAAGTATGTTGTAAAAGATTGTCTTGACAAGAACTTGGGAAATGAGAGTAAAGTATTTCACTTCCTCATTCTTAACCAAAGCCGAGTTTTCACTATTGTGAAGTCAGTAGGAAGTGATGAGAGAAGATTCATTTCAGGGTAATTCTCAAATGATCCCTAAATCATGGTTATATATGTCAACACCCTCAGAAGAGAGGTAGAGAATGCGAGCAAATACTTTCATGGGCATGTTAATCTCATAATTACCAACCCTAGAGTGAATCACATTATCCTCAAAAGACAAATTGGAGTAAAATAGAATCACAACATTAGGGTAGACTTGTTCCTTAATTAAAATAAAATATTGTAGGCTATTGTTCTCAAGAATGGAAGCAAGATTAAGATGTCTAAAATCACTGATGACAACTGATTGACCGAAAATAATTACTTTCTTACATAACATGGAATACTTGAATTGAGCATGAGAAGAAACAAATTGATTATTAAAAGATCTAGCTTTAGGGTAAGATTTCTTGGATTTATCATGCTTGTTGGTGCGAGATCGCTTAGATGAAGACATAGTGAATAAGATACAATTAAAATAGAAATAGGATTTGAAATGAAATTGAAATTTGAAAAAAAAAAGGAAGAGAAATTGAGAGATTTACCCAAATTAGTAGAAGATCACTTCCACAAATCACCACATGAGGAAGAAACCAAACAAATATTAGAGAAATTATGAAGAAATTTGGAAAAACAACTGGTAGAAGAAAGATGGGTTGAAGGGGAATTCAGCTGCAAAAGAGAAGAGGAAGAAATTTGGGGATCTAGGGTTTTTAAAACAGTTATTATAGGGCAGAATTCGACGGGAGGTCGACCGTCCCTCGTATCTGCAAATAATGCAGACTTTGCAGTCGACCGGGGGCCGACCGACAGAGAGTTACATAGACCTCTCTGAATATCAGTCAGCCGGTCCGAGAGTTCACTGACTCTCTCAGACCTCAGTCAATTGAGACTGTCCCACAAAAAAAATATTTTATTTTTATTTATAAATGACTTTGGTTTTAAATTAAATTCTAAAATAAATTGATAGTATAAAAAATACTTATTAAATACATCTTGAAAATAAATTGACCATCAATTATTAATGAAAATTATTATCATAAACAATTAAATGTTCAAAAATTAAACCAAATTGTCCAAAATTTTTGAAAATTTAAATAGACCATTTTACCAATTAATTTTTAATTTAACAATACTAATCAATTAACTACCAATTAAAGCAAATCCATCTTAAATCATCATAAAATCATAAAATTTGGTATAAAACAAATTAATTCAAGATTCATAAAGGATAATTGTACAAGTATTTAAATCATGAATTAAATTATGTATTAACCATCAATTATAATAAATGAAGCCGTATAACCTTGACAAGTTCTTAACTTCTCCTCATGATTCATCTTGATTATGAGTTGAGGTGCTCAAATGCCTTCTAGATTTTATGCTTAATAAACAATAAAATTATATCAGCAAGATTGTTTATATAAACTAATACACATGCATGAATAATAAAGTCAAGCAACTCATCATCAATAAGCATGAAATTCACATATAAAGTCTAAATTATCATCATGATATCTAAATAATATAAATAAAAACTTAAATAGACGGAGATGTTACATATACAATTTTAACTAGCAATCTCCATTGTCACAAAGATGGTGTTTCCACCTTATTTCCTTGATAGTGATGCACTAAATAGATTTATCCTTCGAGTTCAAAATATACCCACTATCAAGGCACCAACTCCTCTTATGTCTTGGAGGAGGACACTCGTGCATTAAGTAAAATTGGAGTATTCTTTAGTACCCATATCGTTTTGGGTCCTTGAGGGCTAGTGTCTTTTCAAATTCAAATATTTTTATTCCTCAAATTCAATCTACTATAACATAATTGTGCAAGATGGCCCTTTCGGCCACAATGTGTATATATGTACACTTTGTTATACAAATAAGCTTGATGTTTGCGTGTTGTGTTTTGTGAACGTACTTTGTGTGTTGTGCTAATATAAAATATTTCCCTTGAGTTTTTCTCTTTGAAAACAGAGTCAATCTTGTTTAAATCAAAAGCACATTTTTTCCAAGTCTCGTCCAAAACAATCATTCTCTTTTTCATGCAATCAATCTCATTTTTGTTTAAAATAATTTTAGGGCTTTTGCCCTTGCAAACAATTATCAAACTCAAAATCTTTTTTCACTTTTTCAAAACAAGTAGACAAATTCTTTTCTTTCAAAGCAAAATCTAATACGTTTTGTAAAAATTCATTTTCTTTTCTCAATTTCTTATTTTGAACCTTTGAAATCTTATATATTTTTTGTAATTCTTCAAAAACATTTCCAAGTTCATCCATGGTTAACTCATCATCATCTAAATAATGTTCTGGATTTACCTTGGTGAGATTGTCATCATTAGCAATGAAACACATGCTGATGATGTCCACATCTTCTTTAGACTCGCTCTCCAAATCATCTCAAGTGGCCATCATAGCTTTCTTCTTTTGTAGCTTTCTGTAGGAAGTGGCTTTAAGAGATGGGCAATCGGTGATCAAGTGTCCCGACTTCTTGAATAGAAGCATGGGCTTATCTCCTCTTTCTTTCGTTCATTCTTGGCTTGCGTTCTTGTTCTTCAGAAGTTGCTCATTCTACCTTTTTTGTAAAACATCTTGCCAACTTTCCTAACAAGCATGGCAAACTCATCTTCTTCATCTTCATTCATAAATTTCTCATCTTCCGGTATGGATGGAGTGGCTTTGAATGAGACGTTCATCCTCTTTTGAGGTTCTCTTTCTTCTCGAATCTTCATCTCCATATCATGAGTCTTGAGTTTCCCAATAAAATCGGAGAAGTCCATCTTGTCTCTATCATTTAGCTCCTTGAATATAGTAGCTTTAACTTCTTAAGATTTAGGAAGAGCTCTAATCATCTTTCTTATTTTTTTATCATTGTCCATCACCTATGGAAGAAAGCCCATTAATAATCTTGGTAAAATAGGTCTACATTTCATAAATAATTTCACTTTTATTCATATAAAAGTTCTCATATTGAGAATGAAGTTAATCAATTTTAGACCTCTTAACTTGAGAGGTTCTTACATGAGTAACTATTAGATCATTCCATACTTCAAAAGCTGATTTACAATTGATGACTCGTGACAAGTCATCATCATTAAGTGCTTGTGTAAGTGTGTATTGTGCTTTAGCATTAGCCTCCTAATTATTGGCGGTGATTTTAGACCAAGTATCCCTGTGACCTTGGGGTCAATGAATTCCTTGGTGACGGTCTTTGCTACTTTAAGTCCTAGAGACTTAAGAAACAAAGTCTTCTTCGCCTTCCAAATAGGAAAGTTTAGACCATAAAATTCAGGTGGGAACTTAATGCTTGAAAAATCACTAGATGCTATGAGCGAGTATGTGAGAAAATAAAGTTGTTATGCAAATAGAATTTTAGCCAAATGAAGGATCACTCTATGGTGGTTAAACTAAATATTAAGAGTACTTACTCTGAGACTAATTGAAACCACCTGGTGGGGGGTGAAAGGTAATGGCTAAAAAAATCTAAGCTAAAAATATGAAATGCGGAAATAAAAATTAATTAGCACAATTTTGCAATTAACCACACAAGTAATGAATATATAATGAACAAGAGCAAATAAGAGAGAGTTGAGTTGAGAGAGAAATTATAAATGCAAACACAAGAGAATTGTTTCGAGATTCGAGGCACTTATTTTACATCATCACCTTCATTGTGATGAAGGATTTCCACTGTACTTTAATCTCTTACAACAAGCCAATCCGATCTCGCAGGATCTGGTGCAACTGACGAGCCCGCAAGCTCAATCGAAGCTGCAACCGCTTAAACACAATAGAATAGATGGTGATCTTCTTAAGATCACAAAGACTCAACAACACAATCCTATACCCAAGTATAGAGAGTGGAAGCTCTGAGATTGTGAAGGTGAGAAAACTTAGAGAAGATTTAGAATGAAGGCTCAAAAATAGATTTGGATGTTTGGGATTTTTCTTGAAAAACTCTTCAAATATCGTTTGAAAAACCTTCACTAAAATGTTCTCGAAACTTAGATGTGTCTTTTATTGATGTGAATAGTGTCCCTATATATAGAGGACAAAAAATAGATGTTATTATCCCAAAATAGTTGTTTGAAACTAATTCAAAAAAGTTCAAAACCAAATATAGCCATTAAAGGCAAATTTTTGAATTTTACACAGTGGCCTGTCGATCCGGTAATCAATCACCAACAGCTAGAAATAGAGTTGTTGGAGCCTCCGATCGATCGTTGGTCGACCGAGCTCAAACAGAGAGCTTTGCAACTTTGGCTGTCGACCGAGCTTAAAAACCAGAGAGCACACTTGATCTGCTGTCAACTGGTTTGTCGACCGACATGCATATCTCAGAATATGCACGTCTGTGCATATCTGGTAGACCGGGCAACCGACTAGTAGAGCAATCAGCTCTGCTGGCGGTCGACCATGCAGTCTACTGGCTCCACCCAAAAATCCATATTAGCATTTTTCTTTTTATAAATCCTTTTAAAAATCTATATAAATACTTTGTAAAATATTGCAAAAATAAGTCTATATAAATTATTTTTGACAAATACATGTGAACAAGGATTAACATAAATTGTAAATATTTGTAACTTCTTTTTGCAGTAAAAAAAGCCTTTTTGAAATAAATCTTTTCAAGATTGTTCTACTCAAAAGTCAAAAACTCATTTTTGTAAACTTTCTATAAATCAAATTCAATATCAAAAATCTTTTCATACTATGAAAGAAAACTCAATTTCATTTTTTTTGTGTATATTCTCAATGAGCATTGCAAACTCTAAACTAGATTTTGACAAAAGTAAATATTACATTACATGAATTTTTCTTTTCTTTTTGTAGTGCTTAATCGCATCCAAACTTAATTTACTCAAGCTTGATGCCTTCTTGAGTATATGATGTGTTCATTGTGTTTGAGTTCTTGAATCAACATATGTTAGCTTTAAAACTTGACTTTGAGTCTTTTGTTGAAGCTAAATCTAACCACCGGTTTTAGATATACCCATCTTAGTACTAGTACTCAATACGGTGAAAATACTTGATTTAACTTTTCTAATAGTTAGACTGAGCCCCTCTCTGCTTCAAATATTAATTCTCAATATTTTAGATTTTCTGAATTTTTTGAAAAAAAATCTCCTGAATTTGATGTCGACTGGTACTGCTGATTGGCTCTAATATTTTTAATTAACAAACAAAGATTAATTTCATGAATCTGATTTTACAGCATTATTCAGAGTGATATTTTCTATTTTTGAGTATTTTTGGATTTTTTAATTAATAAAAATATAACCAAATTAAATAATAGTATAAAAAATTCTTATTCTGTTTCTTTTTCTTTTTCTCTTTCTCTTACTTCCCTTCTCCACTCTTCTCCTCACTTCCCACTACCATTTCTCTCTCTTCTCCTCTCTTTCTATAAATTGCTACCTCCTCTCTCACTTTCCCTCTCTTTCACTCTGTTTCTAACTCTCTCTCACTATCTCTCTCACTTTCACTCTCGTTCAACATCTCTCTCTCTCTTCTCTCTCTCTCTCTCTCTCTCTCTCTCTCTCCCACCCTCTCTCTATCTTTTTTAGGGGCTAGGCCACCGGCCAGCTAGACTGCCACCATCAACCAGCCGCGTTGGCAGCGCTGCTGGCCCGGCCAGCCACCACCAGCACAACCCCCCTCTCTCTTTCCCTTTTCTCTTCTTTCTTCTCCTCTCTATCTCCTCTCTCTCTCTCTCTCTTTTCGGCCTCTTCTTCTTCTATATTTCCTCCTCCTAGCCACATTGCCCAATCTCACTATCGCACCACCCCACATCCATCTTTCACTTCTTCTTTCTTCTCTCTCCTCTTTCTCACTCTCTCTCGTCTTCTCCCCGCGCACCGACGGCCGACCAAGGTCGCTGCCAATGTTGCCCAACTGCGAGATTGTCATTCTCTCCCCCACTGCTCCTTTCCCTCTCGTTATCTTTATTGGATTCAAACTCAACCCATTAACCCAAAACCCATCAGTTAACTATTGGGTTTGGGTTAGTGCATCTAAACCTAACCTGATAGCAACTCAAACCACATCCAAAACCAAGAAAAGGTAAATTTGCATAAAACCACTGATAATTTGGAATATTTACAATTTGTACCTTTTTATTACAAATTTAATCCATTTTTTTATAATTTTAGCATTCGGGTGATAACTTGACATTCCGAGTTTGATTTGGATGACTCTCGAATTATTCGATCGTAGAAAAGATATTTTCATACTTGTAATTACTATTATGAGTGTTTTTATTTTAAATAAATTATATTTCATCATGTTTATATAATTTTTTATAGATTTAATGTTTTTTAATGAATTATGCAAATAATAATATTATTGGTATCAAGACTAGAGTGTGTGCTTTTATATTAATCATGAGTATCATGTTACAAATTATGTTATTAGTATGGTATAAATGTTTATTATTCTCTGATATAAAAACATGTTTAGAAAAATCATGTTTTAAGAGTATTTATTTAGAATCATTTGTTTACTATTTAATGGACTTACTCTAATCATTTATTTAATTAATAATTAAATTCTAAAATTAGTTTCATGTTAATATCATTGATCGGGGGAAAATCATGCACGAAAAGTGTATGTTTTGAAATCACGAGTTAAAAGTGCGTGCTTTAGCTTCCTCGATACTTCCGTTATAGCATAGAGGCTAAACGGGTCGAATCCACAGGGATAGTTGCCACTAACTACTAATAACACCACTAATCATTCTAACCTCTTAGTAATGTTGTCTCACATGTATCATTGGCCATCACTAGTCCTTGGTTCAAGAGCGTTTCAAAGCATGACCCATAAGATAACTCATCACATTCAAACTCAACAAACAAGTGCAAGCTACACTTAAACCATCAAAACTAAACAAGAGTAAGCATGGAAAAAAATAATGTTAGCTTGTTAGAGAGTTAAGATGTTAGAATGTTAGAATACATCATCATAAGTCATCAATGGCTCTTGCAAGAGTAAGGCCAAGTAGAGGCTATTAGATTCATGTGGATTATCAAGTAAGGAGTAAGTAAGTTAGTGGTTAGTTGTTAGTTGCCATGAGAGAAAATTAAATAAGCATGTAAAAGGTGTTAGAGAGAAGAAAACATGGAAAGACAAAGAGAGAATCTTTCATAGATTGCCATCTTCCGTTACAAAAACTCTTGCTTTCATCCTATGTTCTACTTTCCTCCCTATTACAAGATCTACAAGAAATGAAAAATACAAAAGAGGAGAAGAAGAACAACTAAGCTAAACTAAAGAGAAGAAATAACCCTAAAAACTACGTACATGGAGAAGAAACAACCCTAAAAATCTCCTCCGCTGAGCTCTAGAAATCCCAGGGATTTATATACCAAGGGGGAACCAGGGAGAGTGTACGGAGCCGCGCGTCAAATCACGATGCGCGGATCCATGGTACGGCCACAGAAATGTGGCCATGGCCGTGCTTTTATGGCCAGACTGGCACCGTGCGCGCAGCACCTTATGGCACACGTTGTCAGTTTGTCTCCCTGTCAGTTGTAGCCCCTGGTTTCAGGATATGGGCACCTGGTTTTGATAGAACCACCTTCCAAAGTCAATAGCAATATGTGTAGGCATTAAATCACCAAATAAATCAGACTTTTGGCTTCTTCTTCATTTCATGTCATGGACTTAGAAACATACAAGAGAGGTATTATTAACAAAATTTAATATTAAATAAATGTGAAGATGCATATTTAGAGATTAATCACATCACCACACTTATCTTTTGCTCATCCCGAGAAAAAAAGAAAAACTATGAAAATTATTACACCACTTTCGCAGGTGACACGATTGCACTAAGCATGTGCAACAAGTCGTTAAACATCTAGGTTTTTCCTAGAGGAGAAGTTTTGTCTCCTGAGAGTTATCAGCGGATTACACCCACAAAATTCATAAAGAAAAAAAATTAAATGTTAGTATTTTGAAAACACATTTTGAAATAGAGAAAAGTGTTAAAATATTTTTGTGAAAATTTAAGTGATCCAACATCATAGGCTAACCCGAAAGTGTTCTTCCTTAAACTGAGTCTAAATATAAAATCTTGTTATACATTAAATGTAAGAATTTAAAATTGAATCAATTCTTTGATCTTTCATAAAACTCTTTGAAAAATATGCACTTTGTGAACTGTGAAGATTTTTGGGATATTGACTCTAACTTTCATGCCATTTATTTATATTATTTTTTTTCTTCCCTTAGTTTTCTTAGGTTTCTAGCTTACTCGTATAGTGAGCCATTAGCCGGTTACTCCCAAACCAAATGATTTTTGGACACCAGATGAGAAAACATCTCTCGGGCTTAAGGACTCGAGTAAATAAGGTCGCAAGACTAAAGGGGGTTATTTTGTTTTTGTCCACCATTTTACGCGTGAATAATCATGCTTCCTGAGGCATAATTACTTAGCTTCGATAAGTAGTTTTATCATCATTTTATATATATATATATATATATATATATATATATATATATATATATATATATATATTATGGCATTTTCAGTCTTTGTTTCAATCCCAAAAAATTGTATAAGTGTGAAGTGCATATATCAAAGGCAAAAAAATCAAGATCAAATTATCTTTTCAATCTAACTTTCTTATCTTTAAATTTAAATAAGATCTATTATTTTGACTCGGTTTAAGAATTCATAATTTTAGGTCTTCTTAATTTCTAAGATCCTCTTAACTTTCTTAAAAATAAATCAAAACTATTTCTCTTATTTCAAAAAGTTTTGTAAAAAGAAAAGAACAAGAGAAAGGGATTTCCATACAAAAGAGACAATCTAAAAACTTTCTAAAAAGAAGTGTAAAAAAAAAGAAAATATAAAACAAATTATGTTAGAAATCCTCACCCCCCATTTATCTCATGCATTATCCTCAATGCAATGTGAATGTGTATATACATGAAACAGAATTAGGAAGGAAAACTTACCTCATGGTGGTGGTTCTGATGGTAGTCTAATTGGTCCACGAAATACAGCCTAATTCAGAAATTGTGAATCTTCCAGAAACCCACCAGTGACCTCTCTAATACGACCTAATAAAAGAATGATTGAGTGAATGGTCTTATTTAAAAAATTATTCCCACCCAATTTTCAATTTTCAAAAAAAATTACTGAGTTATTTTGTTCAACACCTTTATCCAACAATGAAATATGATTTTGGGAGATGATTGATTTGGACTCAAAGAGAATAGGAACAAAAATTGATAATGACTCAAGAATTTGACTCAAATCAAGTTGAGATTCAAAAAAAAAGAGTTGAAATTGGTTCAAAAATAAGGTCCAAATCAAAGAATTGATGTTCACACACTTTCCCCATCAATAAAGTGTGATCATAAGATATTGGTGATTCTATTTCATGGTGTACTGATACATGATTCAATGTTGACTCCGGAATAGAGAAAAAATCTGGTAAAGATACCAGAGTCATTGTTTAGTCAAAAATTGAAATGGAATTACCAACTTAAGGTTCAGGATCACTTTCATATTCAATTTCAATTTCAGGAAAGGGATAATTTGCCAAAATGTCAATGTGATTTTCAAAACTGGGAGTTTGGTCATGTTCAAATAAGTGTGCTAAAATTGAATCTTAATTTCCACAATAACATGATTCTTGGGTTCAATCGATACAGTTAGGGATATAAGGATTGGTCAAACATTGACAATAAAGACTTTCCTCATTCTCATTGATCAATTCACTTATTATTGAGTCTAACCTCCTGATAGGCCAAGTAGCAGAATTTTGAGTCTGAATCATATCTTTCATACTCTTTGCAATTGGTTCTTCTTGAAAAGGTGAGTACGAAAGTTGGTTATAAAGACAAGTAACAGAATTTTGAGTCTGAATCATGTCTTCTATACTCATTGAATTAAAAGAGAAAAATAGTATCAGAGAAATTATAAAAGCAAGCAAAAAGCTTAGACTGAAATGGTGCATGATCTTGATGGAAGAAGACTGAATTTCATTCATGAATCATTGTTTACAACTCTCTAATCTCGCATTACAACCCACTATTCTTTTTTTCATTATAAACTTTTCAGCCCTTCTGTGTACATTTCTCTTCAGAAAAGCCAGTATTTATAGGTAAAAGGATCAGGGGAGAGCGTGTGAGGATGGGGGAGCTGGCACTCCCCCAGATTCAAACACATAGCCATGGCAATGTAGCTTTTATTGCATTTTCACGGCAAGATCCTGGCCGTAGGGCCATGATCTGGGAGCATATGTCCGTTGATTTTTCCTCTATTTTTCTATCTTCTTGGATTTTGAATATTTGCTCCATATTTAACGATTTATCTCTTTATCCTCAGCGAAACCGATAAGGTTTTATTCTAAACTATTTTTTCTTTGAATTTTGATGATATTATCTTATCTGATATATTCAGTTTTCATACAAGATAGCTTCTAGAACCTTTAAATTTGAATTGATCCCCTTTCTTTTTATTTTTTGGATTTAACTGGATAAATCATGTCAATCTCTCTTGTTTCCTCCTTACCATGCACACCACTATACATGCAAATACATCAAATAACAAAGTGTTATTATAAAATAAATGTAGAAATGAGGCACATGTGATATTAAATATGCAATGTACATGTACATAAATATGTATGGTTGTAGTGTAGTTCAATTGAGCATTTTTAGAGTCCTACTTGAGTAGTAGATCATATGCTGCTTGTTATCAATATGATGTCCTAAGACAGCGCAAATGGCAAAATTTGAAGCATCACACATGATCTCGAACGACCTTGACCAATCCGAGAAAGGAAAGATTGGTGCAAAAATGAGTTCTTTCTTAAGCCTTTACCAGGCAATAAGACATCCATCATCGAAAGTGAAGGTCACGTTATTAGGTAATAGGTTAGTTAAGGGTCTAACAGTCTTGATAAGGTCTTTAATAAACCTACAATAGAACCCGACATGTCCTAAGAAAGATCGGATATCTTTCACACATTTAGGTATGAAAAGCTTAGCTATGACATCTATCTTCACCTTATCCACTTCATTCCCATTCCTAGAGATTTCATGTTGCAAGACAATTTCATATTTTACTATGAAGTGGCATCTCTTCTAATTTAGTGTCAAGCACTTTTCAGCACGTCGGTGGAGGACAAAATTCAAGATGGTGAAGACATTGATCGAATGAATCTCCATAGATAGATAAATTATCCATGAAGATTTCAAGGAACCATTCTATCATGTTAGAGAATAAGCTTAACATGCAACGTTGAAACATTACGGGGGCATTGCACAAGCGAAAAGCATTCAACGGTAAGCAAAGGTCTCAAATAGACAAGTAAATATTGTCTTCACTTGGTATTTCAGAGCTATTGAAATCTGATTGTACCCCGAGTAACCATCCAAGAAATAGTAGTACTCATGGCCAACTAGTCGTTCAAGTATTTGATCGATGAATGAAAGAGAAAAGTGGTCCTTACAAGTGGCAGCATTTTACTTCCTATAGTTAATTGAAACTCGAATCTTGGTGGAGAGTCATATTTGTACTAACTCTTTGTTCTCATTCTCTACCATGGTGAAACCAGGCTTTTTCAAATCTGTATGGACTGGGCTGACCCCATGCATTATCCTCAATGTAATGTGAATGTGTATATACATGAAATAAAATTAGGAAGAAAAACTTACCTCATGGTGGTGGTTCTGATGGTAGTCTAATTGGTCCACGAAATACAGCCTAATTCAGAAATTGTGGATCTTCCAGAAACCCACCAGTGACCTCTCTAATATGACCTAATAAAAGAATGATTGAGTGAATGGTCTTATTTAAAAAATTATTCCCACCCTATTTTCAATTTTCAAAAAAAATTACTGAGTTATTTTGTTCAACACCTTTATCCAACAATGAAATATGATTTTGGGAGATGATTGATTTGGACTCAAAGAGAATAGGAACAAAAATTGATAATGACTCGAGAATTTGACTCAAATCAAGTCGAGATTCAAAAAAGAGAGTTGAAATTGGTTCAAAAATAAGGTCCAAATCAAAGAATTGATGTTCACACACTTTCCCCATCAATAAAGTGTGATCATAAGATATTGGTGATTCTATTTCATGGTGTACTGATACATGATTCAATGTTGACTCCGGAATAGAGAAAAAAATCTGGTAAAGATACCAGAGTCATTGTTTAGTCAAAAATTGAAATGGAATTACCAACTTAAGGTTCAGGATCACTTTCATATTCAATTTCAATTTCAGGAAAGGATAATTTGCAAAAATGTCAATGTGATTTTCAAAACTGGGAGTTTGGTCATGTTCAAATAAGTGTGCTAAAATTGAATCTTAATTTTCACAATAACATGATTCTTGGGTTCAATCGATACAATTAGGGATATAAGGATTGGTCAAAGATTGACAAGAAAGACTTTCCTCATTCTCATTGATCAATTCACTCATTATTGAGTCTAACCTCCTGATAGGCCAAGTAGCAGAATTTTGAATCTGAATCATATCTTCCATACTCTTTGCAATTGGTTCTTCTTGAAAAGGTGAGTATGAAAGTTGGTTATAAAGACAAGTAACAGAATTTTGAGTCTGAATCATGTCTTCTATACTCATTGAATTAAAAGAGAAAAATAGTATCAGAGAAATTATAAAGGCAAGCAAAAAAGCTTAGACTGAAACGGTGCATGATCTTGATGGAAGAAGACTGAATTTCATTCATGAATCATTGTTTACAACTCTCTAATCTCGCATTACAACCCACAATTCTCTTTTTTCATTATAAACTTTTCAGCCCTTCTGTGTACATTTCTCTTCAGAAAAGCCAGTATTTATAGGTAAAAGGATCAGGGGGAGAGCGTGTGAGGATGGGGGAGCTGGCGCTCCCCCAGATTCAAACACTTAGCCGTGAAAATGTAGCTTTTATCGCATTTTCACGGCAAGATCCTGGCCGTAGGGCCATGATCTGGGAGCATATGTCCGTTAATTTTTCCTCTATTTTTCTATCTTCTTGGATTTTGAATATTTGCTACATATTTAACGATTTATCTCTTTATCCTCAGCGAAACCGATAAGGTTTTATTCTAAACTAATTTTTTCTTTAAATTTTGATTATATTATCTTATCTGATATATTCAGTTTTCAGATAAGATAGCTTCTAGAACCTTTAAATTTGAATCGATCCCCTTTCTTTTTATTTTTTGGATTTAACTGGATAAATCATGTCAATCTCTCTCGTTTCCTCCTTACCATGCACACCACTATACATGCAAATACATCAAATAACAAAGTGTTATTATAAAATAAATGTAGAAATGAGACACGTGATATTAATTATGCAATGTACGTGTACATAAATATGTATGGTTATAGTGTAGTTCAATTGAGCATTTTTAGAGTCCTACCTGAGTAGTAGATCATATGCTGCTTGTTATCAATATGATGTCCTAAGACAGCGCAAATGGAAAAATTTGAAGCATCACACATGATCTCGAACGACCTTGACCAATCCGAGAAAGAAATGATTGGTGCAAAAATGAGTTCTTTCTTAAGCCTTTACCAGGCAATAAGACATCCATCATCGAAAGTGAAGGTCACGTTATTAGGTAATAGGTTAGTTAAGGGTCTAACAGTCTTGATAAAGTCTTTAATAAACCTACAATAGAACCCGACATGTCCTCAGAAAGATCGGATATCTTTCACACATTTAGGTATGAAAAGCTTAGCTATGACATCTATCTTCACCTTATCCACTTCATTCCCATTCCTAGAGATTTCATGTTGCAAGACAATTTCATATTTTACTATGAAGTGGCATCTCTCCTAATTTAGTGTCAAGCACTTTTCAGCACGTCGGTGGAGGACAAAATTCAAGATGGTGAAGACATTGATCGAATGAATCTCAATAGATAGATAAATTATCCATGAAGATTTCAAGGAACCATTCTATCATGTTAGAGAATAAGCTTAACATGCAACGTTGAAACATTACGGGGGCATTCCACAAGCGAAAAGCATTCAGCGGTAAGCAAAGGTCTCAAATAGACAAGTAAATATTGTCTTCACTGGGTATTTCAGATCTATTGAAATCTAATTGTACCCCGAGTAACCATCCAAGAAATAGTAATACTCATGGCCAGCTAGTCGTTCAAGTATTTGATCGATGAATGAAAGAGAAAAGTGGTCCTTACAAGTGGCAGCATTTTACTTCCTATAGTTAATTGAAACTCGAATCTTGGTGGAGAGTCATATTTGTACTAACTCTTTGTTCTCATTCTCTACCATGGTGAAACCAGACTTTTTCAAATCTGCATGGACTGGGCTGACCTTTTGACTATCAGAAGTGGGATAAATTATTCCATTATCTAAGAGTTAAAGATTTCGACACAGACAGCCTCTTGCATTATAGGTTTAGCCTATGTTGCGAATCCCTCTTTAGTGTTGCCTCTTCATTGAGATGAATACGATGTTGAACTATAACTGGACTTAATCCCTTGATGTCAGATATGTTCCAATCAATGGCTTACCAATGTTTCCTAAGAACTGACATAAGGCTCTCTTCTTGCCCAACAGTTAGACGGGACGCGATGATGACTGAAAAGGTCTCTTGTCCGCCCAGGTAGGCGTACTTGAGATGCTTGGGCAAGGCTTTTAATGTTAGGGACGGGGATGACTCAATAGAAGGAGGAGTCAAGTTTGTTGCTCTGGATTTAGTGAAATCAGGCTTGATGCCCAATTTATAGTATAATCGACAATCTGATCCATGTTGAAATTCACAGATTTCAACTCGAACTCACATTCGGCTTCTAGTTCTAATTCCTCACTATGCTCACATGTTAAGTTCTCAATAAGGTTCACCTCAAAAGTTTGATCATCCATATCTTCAGGTTGTTTTTCTAGATTGAAGACATTGACTTTTTTAGTCATGTCTTCAAAGGATAATCTCATGGATCCATTCCTACAGTTGATGATTGCATTGGAAGTAGTAAGGAACAGACACCCTTGGATGACTGGAGTTTGAGACCTATGATTTGACACTATCGGGTCTCAAGAATAATGAAATTTATGGGGTAGATAACCTCCCTAACCTGGACATCAGTAATTTCCTCATGGGAACTTCACTGATCGGTAGCCAATTGATGGTAACTCCTGTCAGATTTAGCTCGCTCAATCCAAGTTGTTGGTATACTGAGAAGGGGAGCAAGTTGATGCTTGCTTCCAAATCAATAAGTGCTCGACTGATTTCAGTCTGTCCTATTGTGTAAGCAATGGTAGGACAATCTGGATCCTTGTACTTGATAGGGATCGAGCCAGACAACAGCTCACTAATGTTAGTGGTTAGTAAGACTTTCTTGGGCATATTAGTTTTTCTCTTCTTAGTGCACATGTCCTTAAGAAATTTGGCATAGAGTGGGACTTGTTGGATTGCATCAAGAAGAGTCACATTAATCTTTACTTGATTGAACATCTCAAGTATTTTCTCCATTTGTGCAGCTTGTATATTATTATTCATAAGCCTACTTGGGAATGGACTATAGGCTTGTGCACCTAATCAGCTGACTTATCTTTTTAAGATCAAAATTGGAGAAAGTGGAACTAGAATAAGTGGATACTTGTGTTGGGTTGTGCTAGATTGGAGTTGATGGCATTGACACATGGTTGTCAACTAGTTTTCCCGATCTTAATGTTTGGACCACGTTACACTAATTTATCTACTGATCTTGAGACAAATGGGCTTGACTAGAGTTCCTAGGGTTTATCAATGCTGACTAGGTAAAGTCTCTTTGGGCCTTTCACTTAGTGAACTAGCTAGCTGACTCATCTGAATCTCTTACCTAGATATGGCTTGAGCGTGGTTGCTCAATAGTTGTCCCTATTTTGCATGAACGATATTTGAGACTTCATCATAGTTTTCATACTCTTCTCCAAATCAGTTAGTTTCTTTACAGCTGAAGGGTTTTGGAATGAAGGGTATGAAAATTGGTTGGTAAAATTCTGTTGATCGTTAGGAGATGAAAAGTAATTGGAAAAGTTTGACCAACGATGGTCATGGTTATTTTGGATCCATGAGAATTTTGGTGATTTCTCAAGCCGGGATAGTACATTTGTGAATATGGATTGTTGTAGGACCTTTTGAAGGCTGCATTCATATGCTCAGGCAACATTTGCTGATCAAGAAAAATTGGATACTCTTCGAACACATGGTTCATAGTCTGACAGTATGTGCAGCCCGGAGTAGGGACTTGTGTTGGGCTGACTTGGTGCACTGAAGCTGGATCTTTGATTTTTAGGAATTCCAGTCTTCTCATTAGGTTAGTAATTTTAGCCTTGGCATCGATTGATGACTCGATGGAATGGAGATCTCCTTTTGACGAGATGGGATTATTATTCCTAGATTTGTCGGGAGCGAGTTCCATTGGATGGTTTTCTCCGCTAAATCCTCAAATAATTCTCACCCGTGATTTTCGTCCTTTCACAAGATCCCTTTGACACATGGTTTCTAAGAAAGTCTTAGTTTGATAGTTTAAACCATCAAAGAGAATTTGGCGCTGCCGCCATTTCTCTATACCGTGATGAGGCCATTGGGCAAGGGGATCTTTGAAATATTCAAAGTACCTCCAAAACGGTTCACGTAAGTCTTCCTTAAATTGCAAATGTTCTTCCTAATGAGGGCGGTTTTGTGGATAGGGTAGAATTTCTTTAAGAAGAACTAAACGAAATCACCTCAAGATGTGACAGAATTTGTCGCCAAATAATAAAGTCATTTTTTGGCTAGGTCCTTAAGAAAAAAAGAAATAAAACATAACCTAACAGCATCGTCACCAAGCTGGGGTATTCTCAACATAAGGCATACTTTCTCATATTCTCTTATGAAGAAGTATGCATCCTCAGACTCTAGACCATGAAACTTGGGAAGAGCATTGATGAAATAAGGCTTACGCTCAAAATTGTTGCCACTAGCTTCAAGAAGTCGAATGCAAGATGGAAGGGAAGTTCTAATAGGTAGAACCTATCCTGTAAAGATGATGTTTGTACCATGATCGGATCTTGTTATGGTGGTGATATGCTTATGGTTAACCTAGATGTATTGTGTCTCTCGATCACACTTGTATGCACAATATATCACAAATAAGATTACCAAACCATCAGTCAAAGAGAAAGGAAAAAAAATCAACCAAATTTATTCTAAGCTAGACTTAGACCTAGACGACTCCTAATTAGTTGACTGTCTAGGAGAGGTATATTGTAGCAGCCTAACCATAAGTTAATTGGCCAAGTAGGCGCAAAACTCAATGGGAGGTATCTGTGCAAAGTAACATGCCTTAATTATGTCAAATCACTAGTTTTCGAGGATCTTGCCTCTTAATCCCCAGCCTTTGACACTGATTTGACTAGAGTCAAACTCTAACAACTTTCTCCTAAGGTCAATTTCCTAGTGAGTCCGAGATGTCTCTAGGGCCAACATCTATTCAGATTTTAATTAAACTTAGGTTGTGAGTGAAGCGGAGATGATTTGTGGGCTAAAAAAGTGTAATGACTCCCCACCTTATCTTTTTTGGGTTTTGCCCTTAGTTCATTTTGGTGTGAAGTTTATAAGTAAAAGAATAAAGTAACACTCAAAGCAATAAAATATTACCCAAGAATGTTTCCTAAGCTAGATGGAATGCATACATACCTTGGCTCCAACACTCTTCAACAATAATTTAAATAAAAAAATTAAACAAATGCCTAGGATGCAAGTCTAACCTTTTTTTAAACAATTCAAGCAATCAGTTACTGTTGATTTTAAAACAGTGATTAGAATCAATAAAAAATAGAAACTAACAAAAGAAGAATACTATGTTTGCAATTCAATATGCGCTGCAAAAAAGATTAGTCAGTAGTCCAATTTCTTTGTCGCGTTTACGTGGCAAAGGCAAAGGAAATGCGGCAAAAACAAGGGCTCTTGTGCTCTGCTTTCTATAGCAGAGGCACGGAGTAGCTATTGTTCTTTTGCAGTGAGTATATATTCCTTATCCTTTCCTGAACGCTGAAATAGAAACAAACTTGTTAAATCATAAAAATATCATTCCCTCCCCAGCAACGACGCCAAAAATTTGTTCGGTTCGCATCGAGTACTTCCAAATGTACTGCGTGAAGTAAAGAAATGAAAGTGAAGAACCGTGTGTGGTGATTGTATTAAAGTGTACCTTGTAGCTTAGAGCTAACGGGTCGTGTCCACGAGGAGGAATGCGATGTAAGCTTTTCGGTACTTTTGTTTCAGAAATCAAGTATTATTTCTGTTTTTAGAAGGAAAAAAAAAAGAAAGAATATAGTTTAGTTGAGAAGTTGGTTTAAGAATTTAGAAAAGGAAAATAAGAAAGTTTTCAAAAGAGGATGAATCAGGCTTTAAGAAAAAGTTATGAAAATCTGAGCAAAGAAAAATAAGTTTTCTATAAGGAAGAGAAATCTAGGCTCACTAATCTACTACTCAACTATTTAGTCTTCTCTTGAAAGTTTCGTGCCTCAATTGGATCATCGGCAAAAATTAAGACTTGAGTTTCAGAAGCATTCAAGCAATGCAAATGAGATTGATTTTGAAAATTTAATTTCTTTTTTAAAATCGTTCTTAAATTGAATGTTAAACCATCAAGATGTTCAAGTATGAAATAAAAACAAATTTAAAAATAATTTTCAAAATAAAAGTTAAAAACCAATAACTATCTTCATGTGCCTTCAAGAACACTCGCAGAATGCAAGGTTTGAACTAGGCATGCAATGAATTAATTGGGTTTTTATTATAAAATTCAATCAAGAAGAAGAGGGGTAGAGGAGATGGATTAGTAAACCAGAAAAAGCGTTTAGCTACTCATAGTAAAACGTAAACAAAGAGAAGTAAAAATATCAAATAAGATCTGGATGATGATTTGCATGAGTTGAATCCTTCCTAGATGTCACTTCAATTACAAAATTACAACTTTTCTTTTCACTCTCTCTTTTCTGGATTGAAATAAAACAAATGAAAGAAAATAAAATGAACATTACACTTGATTAACAACTAACTAAAAAAATCCTAACCTTAAAATGAAAACTCTAGAACATAGTTCTCTTCTCTGTACCTTCTTCTCTGCTTTGGTTCAAAATTTATTAGAGGAGAAGAGTGGTAAAAGAGAGTGGAGATGAGGATGAAATCGCTGATCCAATGGCCAGGAAACGCGATATTGTTTTGGCCATTGGATCAACGCTTTGAGCGCGAGATCCCCCTTGTTCAATTGTCTTCAGTTCTTTTGATAAGATTATATCTAAGTCTCTTAGCTCTTCAGAATATCCTCGTTAATCTTAAGCTAGAGAATCTTATTCTTAAAAATCTGAACTATTTAGGATATGTCGGGCTTTTTCTTCTCTTTCTTCATCATTTACAGCATGCAAACAATTAGACATTAAAAAAGTTAAATAGTAGAGTCTAAATAAAAATAACTATGAAAATGTGATATAAAATTTGCAATATATGTTAATAATTAGGAACCTCTTAAGTGAAGAGATCTAAGATTGATTTGCTCCATTCTTAATATGAGGAATTTTATATGAATGAGAATGAAACTATAAATTAAATACTTACTCGTTTTACTAAGATTACTAATGGACTTTCTTTAGGTGTCAAAATCGATAATGATCAAAAGGTGAGGAAAGATACCCGGGCTCTTCCCAAATCTTGGATAGTTAAGGGTACTACATTGAAGGATCTTTGGTTGAAAAGTGAAAGATCAATGAGAATTACCGTCTAGCTTTGGGCTAACGGGTTGTGTCCATGAGGAGGAATGCGATAGAAGCTTTTCGATGAATTGTTAAATAACAAAGAATGGTGTTGGTGTTTTTCTTTTTTCTTTTTTTATATTGAAAAAGAGAATGGAGAGAACAGAAGTGATTTAAAGAAAAATTCAAAACTTAAAAAAGCTTTGGAGAAGATGATCTTTTAGAAAATGATTTGAGAGTGATTTGGCTGTGATTTAAATTATGAAAATGATCCGGACTCACTAATCTTCTACTCAACTACTTACTTATCTCAAGAACATTTTGGTGCATCACTTTTATCATAAGTAAAAACCTTTAGTTTCTTTTAATGTTCAAGCAAAACAAATAAGATGGTTTAGTTTTAATCTTAAGACATTTCTTAACATATTGTTAAAAAGAGAATGTTAAACCATCAAGCGTGAAGAAGCAAATATGGAATAAAGACAGTTTAAAAATATTTGTGCTTTGAAAGTCCAAAAAAAAAAAAGACATCCTCATGTGTTTTCAAGAACAAAGTTTAACTTAGACATTATTCTGATTCAAAAAAGTTGCTTTCATAAAAATCAATCAAGAGAAAGGAGGTAGAAGAGATTGATTAGTGAGCCTAGAAAATGGTTTAGTTACTCATGATAAAAAAAAGCAAACAAGAGAATGAAAATAAAACATAGACATTAAAAATTGAGTCGAGCTGAATAAGCAAGATGAATCTCCTTTGATTGTCACTTCAAAGATGAATTACACACTTAGTTTCACTCTTCTCTCTTTGCTGGTCTAAAATAAAATAAATATGAGATACAGTTTCTCAAAACTATCTAACAATACTCCTAAAATCTTAAAAATGAACAAGAATTCTAATTCTAGTCTTCGCTCCTTTTCCAGTGCAAAACCTGCCTTTTATAGGCAAAAACCCAGAGGGGAGAGGAGTGAGGAGATAAGGATGCTTCCCTTATCTCCACCAAATGGCAGCAGATCCGCGGCTCTGGTCGCAAATTCGCGGCCAGGATGTGGCTAGATGGCCACATCCAGGCGGGGACCTGGATAGCGTGTCATTTTTTCCCCTTTTATCTGACTGGATTTGATGTTTGTCTCTGATTCTAATCTGATCTCATGTGATTCTTAAGCTAACTGATTTGGATTCTTATAAAATCAAATTAACTGGTTTCCAACCTCCCTGATTTGCCATGATCTGCCCTGATTTTCTGATTTCGAATTAATTCTGAATTAAATCAGAATTTGATAGGCTTTTGGGCTCATTTCTCTTCCCTCTCCTTTAGCAATGGACTTGCACTTTATAAAAGAAAAATAAGACTTATTAATAGGATTTTCAGATAATAAACATGGTAATGTGACAATATATATGCAATATATGTGACCGATCAATCTTAATGACAAGGAAGAGATGAATTTTTCTGGGTTCATAGGGAACCTCAAAACACATGAGATGGTACGGAAAGTAAGAGTAAAAAAAGAGCCATAAAAGAAGAAGAGTGTTGCCATCAAAATAACACCATCTATTCTGGAGGACAAAGATACCATGGATGAAGATGAAGAAGATGAATTTGCTATGCTCATGAGAAAGGTGGGAAGGATGTTCTACAAATAAGGGAAGATGAGCAACCATAAAAGATCTAAATGGCAAGAAAAAGGTGAAAGAAAGAAATAAGAAATTGGCCTGACTATAACTATAAAATGCCAAGACACTTGATTTCGATTGTCCATATCTCTAAACGGTCACTTCAAGAAAAATGCCAAAGAAGAAAGTGATGATAGTTCATGAGATGATGACTTGGAGAGTGATTCCAGAGAAGATGTAGACGTTGCAAATGTTTGCTTCATGGCTCATGGGGATGACCCCATAAGGTACCATACAGTGATTTAACTATGAATGAACTTGCAAATTTCTTTGAAGAACTTCAAGAAAGATATGAGTTATTAAAGGTTCAAAATCAGAAATTTAAAAACAAAAATGATGTTTTGATTAACAAGATTAATGAGATTTCTAAAGAAAAGGATTTTTATCTATTTCTCATAAAAATGTTCAAAAGGATTTTGACAATTATAAGATTGCTCGCAAAGCTAAATTTTCTAGTGTTGATAAAAATAAGTTTTCTAATATTAAAAAAGAATTGAAGCTTTGAGTAACACTTTAAAGAAAAATGGCATTGATAAGGCTACGTTAGAGTCAATGTTTTAAAAGAAATAAGCTCCTAAAAAACATGCATCTCACTCTCATCGTGCTCACAAAGCACATCATAATACTTATCATGCATCTATGTATGCCATGGTGTACACTTTTACTCATTATGGTCAAAAAGGTCATTTGGCTAGATTTTGTTTTGATAAGTTTAATATTGCAAACAAACATATTTGGGTTCGTAAAAGTTCTAACCCAAAGAACCCAAGAAGATCTAGGTATCAAAAGTACACCCGTTTCACTTGATGCATATGTATCCTCTCTAAAGATATAAGAGAGTTGGTGCATAGATGGCGAATTTATTTTTGAGATCAAAAGGATAAAACTAATTTGACGCATCACAATCAAGGAGTTAAAGTGAAAAGACTACTTTTGGTTTGGAGAAATTGAGTTGGCTTTATGGGTATCGGTAACTATCTTTATTCTTCACTTCAGTTTAAATATGTTTTGATTTGTTTATAAACATGTGTTGTTTAGAATATACATGTATGCTCTAAGTTTAATGAAATTTAAATATATTCTGAAAATTGTCTCATATTGCTTGCAAAATCTTGTTGGTACACATGTTTGATTAATTAAGCTTATTGTTTCCTCTAATCTTGATTATGAATGATTGTATGTTTTTATATTAGTTTTCTTGATTTGAATTTTCATTTTTTTTTTGTTTAGAAAGTTTGGAAAAGAATTCTAGAAGAGTTTTGATGATTTTATTTTAGTACAAAATAATTTTTTTCAAATTTTCAAATCTTAAAATAGTTATTTTTACTTATAAATTATTAATCATATTTTTAAATATTTATTAAAATAAATATTATATACAAAATTATTTTGGCAAAATTTGTTTCTTGTAGACAGATATGACTCACTATTAACAGACTAAAATCAACAGAGAGTTGATCTCACACAGTTGTCGACAGTCACTTGGGCATGTCGACAGACTGAGATCAACAGAGACATGATATCAGTTATCGTTGTCGACAGCCACTCGGGACTATCAATAGGTTAAGAATAGCCACGGGTCCACTCCTTTAAAACTCTATTTTCCCCACTCCTCTTCATCTCTTTTGACTACATACCCCTCTCCTTCAGTCGCCTCTTCCTTTTTTCCCTCAAAACTAACTTTCTACTCCTCTAAAACATCTCCACCTCTCAAAATTTTTTCTTCCAAAAGATTTTTTTCACAAAACTGGAGTGTAATCTCTATTGGATCTGAAGCTTTTCTCTAGAATTGTTGGGTATTCTCACCAAAACCTAGAGCTTCTTCCATCTGGGTAAAAATCCTATTTTTGCTCTTAATTTCAGTTCTTTCCTTTATTTTATCATGTCTAGTAAGCAGTCTATGCCTCATTTTGGTGGATCTTCCCCCTCCAAGAGATCCCAACTTCATGACCTTTTTATTTCTGCGAAAAAACAAACAATTATATTTAATGAAACTAACTCTAACAAGTCCATCATTACTGGTAGAAGTATTCAGTTTTGTGATTTTGAGGAATACAATTTAGAAAATATCTTTAATCAAATAGGATGGACTAATTCGTTGAAATAGATGAAATCTTACCCAAATGTGATTTGGATCTTTTAGTCCAATCTCTGTTAATAGACTTGTGCTCAAAAGTCGTGTTGGTGGCAAGAATGTTCGATCTCTTGTGAAGAACTTGTCCATATTCTTGATCTACCCTTTGAAAGATTTGACCTTACCAAAACTATCTTTAAAATTATCTCTTCCTCTGAGTCAATCTATTGAACATGCCTCTACCCTAATTCATGGTGACAACAATCTTGGTTTGAAGGTCGATGAATATGTTGTTCGCTTCACTCATTTGTGTCAAGTTCTACCTAAAATTATCATGCATAACATCGTGCCCAAAGCTGGTGAGTTTGGTAGAGCTAAAGGATGCATTCCAATTCTCATGTATTGTATTCTCACTTCTCAAGGAGTAAATCTTCCACGTATGCTTTTTAACAACATGACTGTGGATAACAGTGCTCATCATAGTCTTCCTCTTGGCATGGTCCTTTCTCGTCTCTTTAGTCATTGGCAAGTTGATGTACAAGGGGAACTATTCCAACCTTCACCAGAGCTCCTTGGTTAAGTGTTTCTTACTAGAAAGATGAGTCATCTTTTTAAGTGTCCTCCTATCTTTCTAAGTGTCCTCCTACCCAATCTTCTATTCAAGCTGAGCAATCTATTCCTACAACTCATGTGCCTCCTCCTCCTCCTCCTCCAACTGAATCTTTTTCTGATCCATATTCTCTAATTTTAGAGAAATTGGAATCCATATACCTTGCTCAGTCCAAATTTCAAGAAGCATATTAATTAATGCTTCTCATTTTGATGATGCCAAAAGATACAATAAGATGCACTTCTCTCATATTTAGCAACATTTTGAATATGAGATTTCACGTCCCACAGAGTTCATTCATCCTCTTCCACCCATTAGACCTCCCTTTGCAGTCTGGGGTGCTCTTCCTCAACTAGTTATTTTTGAGCCTTGTGCTTCTTCACAGCCTGCTGGAAATGATAGAGATGATGGTGATGATGAAGAAGATGAAGATGACAACATCGAAGAAGACGAGTACCGCTTGGTTAGAAAATGAAGACTTGTTTTCTTCCTTCTTGATCTATGACAAAATGGGGGGAGAATATTTAGGAGTTAGAGTTATTGAGCTTGTTTTAGTTGTGAACCTTCTCAATTATTATTTGAAGTTTGTGAACCTTTGTAATAACTCTTTGGTATGTCATGTCTTGGAATATTTTGCACTTGGTTTGAAATACTTGGTTTGAAATATTATCTAGTAGCATGATTTTCAACTCAATACATTGTCTTTGATTTATTGAGATTGTGTTATATTAAGCATGTTTTTTATAAATTTCAATATATCTTGGGTATACACTTTTTGAATATGCTTATAATTGTATATTTTTGATTCATGCACAATTCCTGGGGGAACTTTCTTACAAGCTACTCCTAATAACTCATGAATTTTATCATCATCAAAAAAGGGTAGATTGTTGACCCAAAAGATCATCACTCTTTATTTTGATGATTTTAAAACTCATGTAGTTTGGTGGTACTAATAAAGTTCAAGTTTCTTAAATACACATATGTTTTTTTTTCCAAGAGTGAGAAGTTTAGCTTCAAAAGGAGCCTTAGCATAAGAAGACAAATTTGGAAAAGTCCATTTGAAGATTTTGTATATGGATCTACTCTTTAATGATATGTAAGATGTTTAGTTTTGTTAAAAGTTAGTGTAGAGAATTGATGCTCAAGAGAGCGCACACACAAAAAAGTTTTTCAAATCAGTTTCATGATTTTTAGATTTGCGTTTTATTTTTTAAAAAAATCAAGTTTAAACATTTATACAAATGCTGTGTATTAAATAATTTAAATGATGTTTGGATTTTAAACATACTTGTTTTTACTCAAAATGTGTTTAAAATACAATATTTTTACAAAATAACATTTATATTTGTCCAGTGTACTGACAATTGCGCTGTCGACTGCTGATACATGTTGCACAGGGCTGAGCTACTCTCAGCTGTCGACAACTCCAAATAGCTATCAACGAGGACTTTACAAAGACTGATCTTATGCTCGGTCTGTCGACTGCTGAGCTTTGTTGTCGACAATTGAGTAAACAGAAACTGAGTCTACCTCAGTCTCTCGATAACCAACCCTAGCTGTCGATAGTTCTTGCATTATATTTGAAATATATAACCATTGAGCAATATCTGTCGACAGGCATGAGTTTGCTGTCGACAGCCAGGCAGTCAACTTCTTTGTTTTGTCCCCCAACAGCCAGTTTCTTATTAAATTTGTTCAGAGTTATTTCTAACATTTATTTTATGACTTTAAGATGTTTTATTGTTTAGATTTATTTTTTAATGGTCCCTATCCTACTCCAATAAATAGGAGGGATTAGACATACTTTATAAAAAAGAAAATTAAGAGAAAACAAGTTTGAAAAAAAAAAATCAAGTGTTCAATCTCTTGTGAAAAGTTTTTTATTAATTAATTCAAATTTCCCTCAGTTTCTTTCGCACTTTTCTTGAGCTATCAATTTCTTACTCTAAGCTATAGGAAAAGGGTAATAGAGGGTGTTATGATCTTGTGAAGATCACCATTGTAATCTTTTGCTCTTTGAGAGTTCCTCTAGGAAGGAGAGTAGTGAGTTGGAGTTGCGGCTCCGGATCTTACGGGATCAAGTTCAAATTGTAATTAAATTGATTATAGTGTAATCCTTCATTGCGGTAAAGGTAGGGACGTAGAGCAAATGGCTCGAACCTCGATAACAATTCTTCATATTTGTGGTTTTCTATATCGTTTGATCTCTCTGTCTCTTTTTTATTTATTATACTATTATAATAGTTAATTTATTATCTTGCAAGATTATTTCTTTTGGACTCTCTTTATATTAAGAAAGCAATTGTGTAACCTTTTGTTTTAAGAAGAATCATGAGGAGAAGTTCAGAGCCCTTCACCGGATATATGGCTTCATTCTTCATTGATGAGTTGGATAAGTTTTAGTAGTTTATATTTTTCACATTTTATTATCCATCACTTATTCATCCCCTTCTAGTTGATTTCAACCACCTGTGGGCTAAGGAGATTCAGAGAGGATGCTGAGATCAATCATACACAAGCACGAACAAAAGACAAAAGAGAACACGAGATTTAACGAGGTTCAACAATCTGCATTTATCCTCGGGGCAGAAGGGAGAGAAATCTTATTAATCAAATCACTACTGGTTACAAATAAGGATACAACACTCTTCAATATATATATATATATATATATATATATATATAATATATATATATATATATATATATATATATATATAGAGAGAGAGAGAGAGAGAGAGAATTCACGAATAAAAGGAAACTCAAAACTCAAAACTTGGATCAAAATCCAAATTAGAAACTAATCAGGCAAACGCCAGAATACTGCAGCTGCTGACAGCACCAAGAGGCCTGTCGATAGACTGAGATGATCCAACTCTCTGTTGGTCCTCTGGTCGACAGATTGAGCTGTGTTGTCAACCGCAATACAAACACTGTTGATAGCTGCATTTCAATTGTCAACAGACTGACAAACTTCAAGTCTCGGTTGGTGTATTCGTGTATTAGTTGCCGAGCGGTACCTAGCACCTGTCGACAACTCTACCAGTTTCTTCTGCTCCTGCTGCTATCTTTAATGGGTTAAAAAATTACCACCTTGATTTTTAGATCGTCTCCCCACAAGGACTAGTTTGATTATAAAATTATTCTCTGAGGAGCTCTATATAAATATATCAAATTAAGATTATAAATCTAACATATTTTAGCCTGGAATGAAACCATAATTATGTATAATGTTACATGAAGCTTTGCAAATTTCAGCCAGTCTTTGAAGAGTTCTTGTGTTCAAACATAATATTTATGCCCCCGTTTTTGTGATCATTCAAAATTTTGAAATAATAATTCATATTCTCAATCATTATTATGATAAATAAATATAATTGTTGCCTTCATGATAAATATAAAGAAGATATCAATAGATCAAGTAGTAATTAACTAAAAATGTTGCATCATCAATCAGGCTAGAAAGGAGCGAGGCAAAGAGGGTAGAAGATTTTAGACCTACTAGCGTGCTGAATGCGTTGGTTAAGATCATCTCCAAAGTATTGGTCAATCATCTGAGGGAAGTTTTGGGTGAATTGGTTGAGGATAACCAATTAGGCTTCCTCAAAGGCGGAAATTCTTTAGACTCCATAGCGACAACTCAAGAAGTCATCAATTCTCTATGCGGAACAAGGTACCGGTGTTTATGCTAAAATTAGACTTTGAAACGGCTTACGGCATGTGGAATGTGAATGCACTGTTGAGACGTTGTTGGCTTCATGTTTCTATCCAATTTGGGTCTCGTGGATTAAGCTCTGGCTAGTAACATCAAAGATTTGCACATTGGTCAACGGTATCTCAGGAAGGGAGATCGCATGTAAGAGAGGCCTCAGGGGGACTTATCAAATATTTACACGTGCCTAATATGAATCTGCTAATACTTGAAATCGTGACCTAACTGAAAAGATCAAAGTGCATTTTCAATCATGGGGGAAAGAAACCTGAGAAAATGCACAAAGAAGTTAATTTTTGGGCTGATAGCGTGCCTGAGAAGCAAAGAAGTCAGAACTTATACAAGAAAACAAGAGATGGATGTTGTTACTATACATCCTGTGTGCATCCAGCAATGGATAAGAACTGTCACAAGCAAGAAGATTGCATCAAATGTTGTGATGGCTATTCTACAGCAAATGTAATTCTAGCATGGTGAAAAGTCACACGAAAAACTTTCAGAAAACTAGTGTAGGCCGTTCTTCAAATAGGAACAGAACAGAGTTTTAAAGAAGATATAAAAATTCTAGCAAAGGTTAGTGAGAAGACTTGAAGATATTAAAATTTGAATTGCTACTGTTTGAGTGGGGTTTATATTTTGTGGTCCATTTAAAGACTTTATGTAATTATTTTGCAGTCTAAACTACAGTTAATGTTGTTTCTTAGTTACTTTCAGCATAACAAAGATTCATCAAAATTAAATAAAACCTGAAACTGAAATAGAATAATTAATGTTTCACATTCCAGAAATATATTCCAATACTAACGGTTATACATATATGGTTAAAATCACAGTACAGTTGCAAGTCTATACATCATAGCTAGCTCATCCGAATAGAGAAAACAAAAGTCCAATTACTTGACCGCATGCCTGCATAAAGGGCAGACTTGACTCCGCTCCAACCACGGAACAATACAGTAATAATGGAACACATGAGAACATGGCAAACGAGCCAAGTCGAAATGATATGTTGCCTCCTCGAACTCTTCGAAACAAATAGAGCAGCCCTCCTGCCCAATCTCCGATGATCCTGCAGTAGTAACGTTCAGCCTCTCCAGTCTTGTGATTGCCATGTCCGCCGCTGTTGCCCCAAAATGCAAGTCGGCAACCGTGTGGAATCGGACTCCCAAGAAGTTGCTGCTTCTTTGCATGGTCTGAAGGCAGAAATCTGAGAGTTGATTTCCCATGAATTTGGAGGTAACAGGATCCC
Source organism: Agave tequilana (assembly GCA_038442645.1). Taxonomy (NCBI): domain Eukaryota; kingdom Viridiplantae; phylum Streptophyta; class Magnoliopsida; order Asparagales; family Asparagaceae; genus Agave; species Agave tequilana. The sequence goes on along the minus strand of JAVJIF010030511.1, from coordinate 63,295 downwards.
TGAAACATCCAACATCCAATAGCAAGCGACAAACGGCGTCTTGAAGACGAGAGGCATCCTGGAAAATGTCGAGGGGCAAGTGAACACAGCAGATATTTCCAGCCATTGGGTTGATGTAGGGAAGCCGACGCCCAGGCACATGGTGATGCTCTATTACGCAGAAGGTGAAGGCAGCCTGTGACTCTGTGATTGGCACTGCACTGAAGTTGAATAGAGCGTTCTCGTGTTCTCCACTGGTTTCCATCAGGGTAGTGGAAGCCATTGCTGTTGCTTGAGATGGAGAGGAGATTTGGAAGCAAGCAGAACCAATTGGTGATCAAGACAGTGATCAGAGAGATGATTAGAGCTTTGAATAGAATGACAAATGATGGTCTTGTTTTAATTTATAGACTACACACCTTGTACAAAGTTTGTTCGCCCGGTTTCTTGATTACGAAAAGAATTAGGTTTAGGACTGGACCTAAAGTTTCCAATTCCAACTAATCCAATTAATCGGAAGCGGAAAGTTTCCAAATTTGGCCACGCTTCGTATTTACTTGTTTGCGCGCATTCGGAGCCCGAAACCTAATAGGATTTTAAGTTTGCAGCCTTTTTGCTAATTCTTTTAAAAATTCTATATAAATACTTTGTAAAATCTTGCAAAAATAAGTCTATACAAATTCTTTTAGACAAATACGTGTGATCAAAGATCAACATAAATTGTAAACATTTGTAACTTTTTTTTGCAATAAAAAAAGCCTTTTTGAAATATTTTTTTTTTCAAGATTGTTTTTCTCAAAAGTCAAAAATTCATTTTTTGTAAACTTCTTATAAATGAAATTCAATATCAAAAATATTTTCATACTATGAAAGAAAACTAAATATCAATTTTATGTGGGTATTCTCAGTAAGCATTCCAAACTCTAAACTAGATTTTGACAAAGCTAAATCTTACATTACATGAATTCTTCTTTTCTTTTTGTAATGCTTCATCGCATCCGAACTTTGATTCCTCGATCTTCACTCCTTCTTGAGTATATGGTGTACTCTTTGTGCATGAGCTCTTGAATTAATGTGTCAGTCTCAAAACTTGACTTTGAGTCTTTTCTTGAAGCTAAGTATTAAAATCATGATCTTGTTAAACATGTAACTTAAACAATCATAACACCATTAGTACTATAACTACATGAGATAATCATCATCAAAACTAAAGTGATAGATCTTCGGGCCAACAATCTCCTCATTTTTTATGATGACAAAACTCATGGAGTGATATATGCATGGAGTAGAGAAGAGCTCTATCAAAACTCCTTCTTAACTCATGCATAAATATAAAACATATAGATACTCAATAAAAACTTTAAATATCAAACAAATAAGAAAACATATATGCTTAAAACATATACATCATATATATATAAACTCTGGATTTCTCTCTCTTTTTCTTCAATTCATCAATAAAAGAGTAAACAAACATAGTAAAGTTATATGCGACATAAACTAATGACGAGGAGAGACATTAAGTTAATTCTTCCTGCATACATGCATTACATAGAGAAGTAATGACTAAATCTTAAACTACATAAGCGTATTATTTAATGGACAGATGGAGATGTTAAGCTCCCTTTACAAATTTGTACTGTATATAGAGAAGAGACCAAGCTCTTTTTTATAGAATACACTCATCATAAATTTACATATAGAGGAGACGTTAAGTTAAAACTCCTCTTTCATATAGGCAATACATGCATAACTAAATGTTATAAATGTCTGTAGAATCAAAAAGATGGATACCAAATTGTAAATAAAGACAATGCCAATTAAACATTGAGATCAATTGAGTTTACTACAAGATACAAGGATATATCAATTCAAACTCTATAAATGCATGCAAGAGATGAACAATTTGAAAATGGTATTCATAAATAGCTTCCATCCAACCAAACCACCGACCTCCAAAACATAAATACAGGGAGGTATATCAAGGCAAAACAAATAAGTCAATACAAGCCAAAAGAAAGATTCACAAATCAAACAAATAAGTCACGTAAAGTAGATTACAATCCATAATCCAAATTCACAAATCAACCAAAGAGTGTTTTGAAATTAAAAGTTATACATGCCATAAGTTTTTTGAAATAAAAAAAACATAATTCCGAGGATCTCCAAAGCTTCAACCATGCTCGCCAATGAAGCCAGTGTCGGCACTACTAGAAAATCTGTCAAATTGCGTCGAATATTTAGATCAAAAATAGACATTACGTCAAATTTTTACAGCTTGCGTTGATTTTTGCGTCGAAAAAATTCGACGCAAAAGTCCTCGACGGAAATTTTGCATCAAAAATTTGCCGCAAGCTATAAATGTTGCGTCGAATTTTTGACGCAAATGGTTTTCTGTAAATTATGTGAAAATTAAATATTGCATCAAAATTTTGACGCAATATTTACATTTTGCGGCATAAATTCACCGCAAATTGTTAAATAAAATAAATTTTACAAAATTGAATTTTACAATTTGCATCGAAAATTGGCCGAATTAGTAACAGTTTGTCGTATTTTTGCCACAAATTATAAAATAAATTAAGCTTAAAATTTAAATATTTCATCAAAAAGTTTAGTCGACGCAATCTGTCAACTTTTAGATCTGCACAAAAAATAAAAAATTTTGGTTCAAAATACACTAATGTCCTATAATTGTATCGAAAAGTTATGTTTTCGACGCAATTTGACATCTGGTTCTAGAGTAATGCAGATTTTGAAAATTTTTGGTGTAAAAATATAATCTGTCGTAACAAATTGCATCGAATTTGTGATTTTTGACGCAGTTATGAGACGTATATTGCGTCGAAAATGAAATTCGACCCAATTTGCTAATATTTTTGTTTTAAACTGCAGCTCACAACCTGCAGACATACCCACATACATTTCAATATCACCAATGTAACACCAAATATATCTCCAATATATACCAATATATACCCACATACATTTTAATGTCACCAATATATACCCACATACATTTTCAATATCACCAATATATAACCAAATATATCACTAATAAATTCAAACTATCTCACCAAATAACACCAAATATTACTGATATATACAAATCTCACAAATCCAAGTAATTTCACAAATCTCAGAAAATATAAGTAAAATAAATCACAATTATATCACAATCTCACCTAAGCCTCGTCGTTATCTCCGTCACCAATGTTGTCGCACCTGCTGCTAGGTTACCAGGCGCTTTGTTGACTCGTTGTAAACTCGCCCATGAACAGCTGCATCTCTCTTAGAGTAGCCTCCAAACTGGAGATCCTCTACCGGTCGGCCTCCGACAACTGCCTCAGGGCCTTCGACCGCTGCCTCAGGGCCTCAGACTCCTGCCTCATGGCCTGAACCTGTTACTCAAGCTGGGCAGTGTAAGCGTCCCTCCTAGCAGGCCCGATGCCTCTAAGAACATCCACGTGCAGCCCGAACCTCGTCACATGTCCAAATATTTTGAAGGTCACCGTGTGATGGTGGTGCTCTCGTCGTTGCATCTGCTACCGCCACATCATAATTCCTCTCGAGTTGGAGCTAAAAATTAACAGAGATATTAAAAGTATAATTAGATTTTCATCATTTTCATAAAATATAAGGATATATAAATAAATTTTTAATATTTACACCAACAGACATGGCTTCGTCGGTGACTGGTTTGCCCCCGGTGCGAGGCATGGGAAGCTCGCCCTTAGGAGCATCGAGCACATCGACCTTCAAGAATTTTTTGTTGTAGATCTCCTTTGCGTTCGGCTCCCTCCCGCAGGCCTTCCTCTAATAGAAATAAAAAAATTTAAAAAATTAACTTAAATAGCAAATATGCTATAAAACAAAATGAATATAAATTTATACGTACAAATTCGCCCTTTCATACAGAAAGAGCGTCTCTACCCATCCTATGCGGCAAGTCATTTGCAGCACGAGAGGCTTTACATTTTTCCCTCCTCGACTATAAATTTAAAAATAAACAAGTCAGTTAATTTTAGGTATAATAATATGTAAACAATTCATAATTTTTTATTTTACTAATCCACTCCTATTGTCCTGACTGTTCTTTTCATATGTCGACAAGAGATTCATCCAAGTCTCACTGTCGACTCTGTCCGTCTGCAATACAGTAGCATCATCTATGGACCCTGACAGCGATCAAATGTACGACGTAGGGAATGATTTTTGTTGTCGTTCCACTTCTTCCTGGCATTATCATTGAATCACTTGTGAAACTTTCTTGGAATATCCCCGCATTATTCCAAGTCGGCAGTGAAAAATCACCCTACATATCACACAATGTCACTTGGATTAAAATCTCAATAAAGTATAAATATAAACATAAAATCTTAATAAAGCATGACACAACTTACAGCCAATTCATGATATAATGCTTCAATTCTCCCTGAATTTTTGCGGTCATGCCAAGTCAGGGTCAGAGAAAACTCATCGCAATGGCAGACATGACGATTAATGTGACCTGAGAGTGCATCGTAGTGAGGGCCAAACGGGTAACCATCTCCATCAATCTGGAACGGGCCAACTGGCCTGGTTTTTCTCCTGGACTGGCTAGAGGATGATGTTGCCATTTAGAAGACATGTGTTTTACAATTATATAATCTAGATATAAATTTGGTCAGTCGTACAATAGATATATGTAAGTCAACATAGAAAATAAAATGCACAACATATAAAGTTAAGCAGTCATATAATACATGCAACTAGCTTATCTCAAGAAATAAAGTACATATTTGCAACTAGATAATCTCCAAACATAAAATAAAAGAAGTCGAACATTAATACTATGTTACATTGAAAATTTCAATATATAATTAAAATTAAAGTGGAAAAAAATCAGAATACATTTAATTTCTTACTCTTCCATAGGGTCAACACTGTAGTAGAAGCAGACGCCACATTAGGATCAGTTCAGATGGGCATTACCTCCAAGCATTCACCTTCGGTACTTAAATCAAAGGTTTCTCTTGGTTTTGTGACAATAGGCACCACTGAAGGTTTATCCAATGATCCGGCACGAAAAATACTTGCAATACCAGAGAAGGTAGAATAAAGGGACAAGTTTTCTTATTTGACCTTGTAAAGTTAACAAGTGTGAAGCCATGTTTGTTTGGTTTGTTCTTGTTGTTATCAGCCCAGTCACACTCAAACAGAATGATCTTCCTGTGCCCCGCATTAAATGATAGTTCAATGATATTTTTGACCACCCCGTAATAAGTAATAAGTCCTTCCCTCGGGTCATTATTATGCACACTTGCGTAGCTTGTCGTCGTCGCCATAACAATAACTCTGCTATTTTGAGTACAGTTAGACTCTTCAGATGACTTCTTGCGAAATTTGAAACCTTGTATATCAAAGTTTTTGTATGTCTTGACTTTAAATTCAGGAGACCAAGATAGAGTTAAAAAATCTGCATCTATTCCGACCTCTCATGTAGCCTATTTAGTTAAACAAGATTATTTCACAAATTCATTAGACTAGAGCTATGTGAAAATATATTGTTGATAACACTTACACATTCTCTGAATCATATTTGAAATTCCTTATCCTGTGCATTTTGAACAAGCCATTTATAATTAGAAGCTCTCGTTGAGAATATGTCCTTATGATTTCCCGGTTTTGTCTGCAAGATATATATGATATGTTGAGACAATTCACAATTGTTTAAACTTACGAAAGCTTATAATTTGTATGGTATAACGTACTCAATATGAGGGGTAACTTCATGACAGTTAAATTAGCAATTATTGTCACTCCCCGCTTCCCAAAAATACGTGGAAACGGAGTCGCGATGAGAGTCGGCAACGTATATACGCGAGTAAAATATCCCACGTATATACGCTAAGCCGAAAGTAACCCGAACAAGCTATAAATTGAACCATAATAATCAACGATCTGTGCAAAAATACATATAAAGGCTACACATGATCTCAAATGAAATAAGGAATAGAATAGAAGCTAAGTGTGATATACTGGAATCAAAGAATAATAGCAAGAATAAAGAAAGAAAAGAATTCCAGAATCAAAAGGAGAGAAACTCCAACTTCTCGCAAAGCGTACGAGCACACGAACACCTGAACAATATAAGAAAATGTTCAATAACCTAAACATGCGAATCCAGGGTCGTCAGAAGTGACCTAATGAGTGTGTGTGTGTAAAGAGGAATGCTCGTGCATAAAAAGCAATGTAAGCAAGAACAACATGATACTGAAATAAAAGATAACAAGATAACCAATATAAAGGACAAAGTTATGAACGATATATAACTGACGTCATGATAAAAAGAAGACAACAGATGTCAAGATGTGTATCCTAGTAATGTCACTAATCTGGTATACAATTCAGTCATGAGTACAATCATATGGTCTATCAATATATATGTACAGTCAGGTGATTATAGTTAGTCACAATATTCTATAAACAATTTATTTTATCATTTATTATGACAGTGAACACCAATTGCCATCAATAGAAGAGACATTGTCCATGCTTTAGGTGAGTTCCCTACATACCCGAAACCACGGCCCAATCACCTGGCGCTGAATCAGGTCCTACCGCTAGGTAGTCAATAACAATAACAATAACAGTGTGTCAATAACAATGACAATATGAACAATACGGGATGTCAGTCATCCCCCGGAACCCTGCAGTGGAACCGTATCTCGGCTGCGCAACCTGTATCCTTGGTCACCCAAAATACAGACGTTATCTCCTCCATCAATTTTCCCAATCCCAGTGTAAGTTATCAATTTACATTATTATTTATTTTAGATAAGACAATCAATATCCATGTTACTTATAATGCTGAGACGATGCGGTGACAATAACGGTACAGTATAACAGTCAACAGTAATCGTATACACGGTGAACAATATCAGTAACAGTGAACGGTAATAGTAACCGTGTATACGATGAACAATAGGACTGTACAGGGTGTTACTGTCAAACAATCTTTTCCCAGTAACTTTCAATAATATGCATAGTATTGTTATCAGGTAGATGTCATGTATAGTCAATCAAGTTTTCAAGGGGTATCATGATGTCCAGGATCAAGATTAATATACAACATTTATTTAAGGGAGATAAATACATCTGCAAGGCAAATTCATTTTGTATATATACATATGTGGATTTGAATAATAGTTAGCGGGTGTAAATAATCATGAACAATTATTTACGTGCATGAGCAGTAATTAAACATGAACACTATTTAAACATAAAATAACATTAATTTGGAACAAGTTAAAAGCATTGACGTGAAATAATACCAAAAACTCAATAAATAAACAAAAAACACTCACATGGACTTATCACGAGTCTGATAACCAATTCAAAGAATCTACATTAAATACATATGAATTTTATATAAGATATCGAATTTACATTTATTGAATTTTACATAAGATATCTTATTTGATGTTATTCAGTATTTTAATTTAAATACGGATGGTTCAGATTTTTAACAAGGTTGCAGGATGATACACTGAGTTTGTAAGATTATTCAGGTTTTATTTACTGATTTTTGTGGGGTTTAAATGGTTAAAAACGTGCAATTTTCTTAACGGGTCTGAATGTTGAAGTAGCGGGTTTCTACTTAGAAAATAGAGTTTCAGTCCAATATGATTTACAATTAACCCCAAAATTTTTCAGTAGATGTTAGGGGTTATCTAGATATTTATTCCTATTTTTATTTATTTTTTTCAAATTTTTATCTAACCAAAAATTGTTTTTCAATAACTTAACGGGTCTGTTTTTATATTTGGGTCGGGTTAAATGAATTAGAACCCAAAATCTGTGGGCTGCACTGCAATTTGGGCTTCCGAATATTGGGCTGCAAAATAATTTGTATTTTATTTTCTTTTCAATTCTGTTTTCTGGCCTGGCCCAATAAGCCAGGCCCAGTTTCCTTTTTTTCATTATTTTTCCTTTTTATTTCTTTTCTTTTGGGCTAGGCCAATGATGGCCCAGTTTCCTTTTTCTTTTTCTTTTTTTTTGTGGGCCTGGGCCAGTGGCGGCCCAGTCCCCTTCTTTTTTTTCCTGGGCTTGGGCCAGTAATCCATGCCTGGATTGTTTTCATATTTATTCTTTTTTTTCCTTTTGGACTTGGGCCTGTAGCGGCCCAGTTCCTTTTTATCTTTTTATTTTTGTAATGGACTTGGCCCAGTTTGGGGGGCCGAATTTGGAGGGCTGCTGCACTCGGCAGCAGCCCTTTCTCCTTTTCTTTTTTTTTTTTCTTTTTTTTATTGTTCAGTTTACAATTAAATTTCATCTTTTTTTTTTAAATCTAACTAGGGTAATAATATATTACTTTTATAGGTTTTATTTAAACAAAGGCAATGTTTTTAATGAAAAAGATTTATGGGAAGATGAATCTAGGCTTGATAATTTCAATTTAATTAGAATTTTTAATCCACACAAATTCATTCTATTTATATTATTGGATGAATTTTCAGTTTCATAAAATAAGGGACTTTAAATCATGATATGTTATTAAACTTTAATTCATATAAATTTAGATATTAAGGGAGATCTAGGTTTCATAACAAGAATAGAATTTTTTTTATCATGCTATTTCAATTAAATAATTTAACCCATAAAAATTAAATTTTTACTTATTTGGATTTAGCCTGCTTCTCAATCTCCACGCCTCCTTCTCAACCTCCACGCCTCGAACCCGTTCCTGTCACGATCAACTCCAATTCCAGGGATGTTGAAGAGGATGAGAAATGATAGGTTGGGAGTTCTTTCTGATTGTCGTTCTTTTTTTCTTTTTCTTTTTTTTTTGACGGAGGCAGGAGAAGAAAGTTACAGGATAAGATCTTTTAGGATTTTTAGTAATCAGGCTGTTAAGATAAGATTCCTAAACATCTCTTGAGATCTTTCAGTTAGAATTTGAAACTTATATTGGCTTTAGATTTGTTTAAATAAATTAGACTTCCAACCTAATCACAGGCCAATGTGGCATTATAGTTTTGGTATTAAGATTTGGTAAAAGGACAAGAGTTCAAAACTTGGAATAAACAATTTAAGCACACAATTATATATAATTATTTATTTTTTGTTTAAACTTTATTTATTTATTTATTTTGTTTTATTTTACTTTATTTTTGGGTATGAGTTAAATGGGTTATTGTTTATCAAATAATTGGATTATGGGTTGGAAAAGAAGATCAATTAGGAATAATACTAACAATAACATAATAATAATAATAATACTGTATAAAATGTAACGCATATATATACTTGTATAAAATGCAAATCAAAAACATATGCACTTAATATGTATGCAAATATATTTATACACCTGTACAAAATAAATTAATCAATAATAATAAGTAATCTAAATAAAATTAATAAAAGTAGAAATACAGTATTTTTAGTTAGGAGATATTACATTCTACCCACCTTATAAAAAATTTCGTCCTCAAAATTTCAATAAAGCAGGGAATGATGAAAGAATTAAAGTCCAGGAGAGAACAAACTAGCTTCCACGTCGCCTCGTCGGGACACCACGATTCCGCTGCGCGCTCTGATCTCTGCTACCAGCTTTAGAATGGAGTGACCAATTCCAAAAGAAAGGTTCAGAAAAATAGAATAGATAAGGAGAATAGGAATCAAGATGGAACCAAGATTATTCTAGAAAAAGATGCGATCAGAGAGATCGAAAGATCAAAGAGATAGATTTTCAAAGGGAGGATAGTTAATTTCAAGTGGACTCAATATCATTGTGTTAATTCTATATGTATATTGCAGAGTAATTATAACTCGTTCAACTTACCGGTAAGAATCAAGTCCGTTTTATGTCGAACCTGGCTCCGATACCAAGAAAACCCTGTCACGCCCCGCTTCCCAAAATACGTGAAAACGGAGTCGCGACGAGAGTCGGCAACGTATCTACGCGAGGAAAATACCCCACGTATATACGCTAAGCCTAAAGTAACCCGAACAAGCAATAAATCTGAACCATAATAATCAATGATCACTGCAATATTACATATAAAGGCTACACAAGATCTCAAATGAAATAAGGAATATAATAGAAGATAAGTATGATATACAGGAATCAAAGAATAATGGCAAGAATAAAGAAAGGAAATAACACCAGAATCACAAGGAGAGAAACTCCAACTTCTCGCGAAGCGTACGAGCACACGAACACCTGAACAATATAAGAAAATGTCCAATACCCTGGACGTGCGAATCCAGGGTCGTCAGAAGCGACCAAATGAGTGTGTGTAAAGAGGAATGCTCGTGCATAAAAAGCAATGTAAGCAAGAACAACATGATAACTGAAATAAAAGATAACAAGATAACCAATATAAAGGACAAAGTTATGAACGATATATAACTAACGTCATGATAAAAAGAAGACAACAGATGTGAAGATGTGTATCCTAGCAATGTCACTAATCTGGTAAACAGTCCGATCATGAGTACAATCATATGGTCTATCAATATATATGTACAGTCATGTGATTATAGTCAGTCACAATATTCTATAAACAATTTATTTTATCATTTATTATGACAGCGAACACCAATTGCCACCTGTAATAGACGCATCTCATACTACGCCTACTACACGTGTCAATCAGGGTCCTGAATTCTTGAAATCAAAAGAAGAGACATTGTCCATGCTTTAGGTGGGTTCTGTACATACCCGGAACCACGGCCCAATCACCTGGCGCTGAACCAGGTCCTACCTCTAGGTAGTCAATAACAATAACAATAATAATGTGTCAATAACAATGACAATATGAATAATACGGGATGTCAGTCATCCCCCGGAACCCTGCAGTGGAACCGTATCTCAGCTGCGCAACTTGTATCCTAGGTCCACCAAAAATACAGACGCTGTCTCCTCCATCAATTTTCTCAATCCCAGTGTAAGTTATCAATTTACATTGTTATTCATTTCAGTTAATATCCATTTTACTTATAATGCTGAGATGATGCGGTGACAGTAACGGTACAGTATAACAGTCAACAGTAATCGTATACACGGTGAACAATATCAGTAACAGTGAACGGTAATAGTAACCGTGTACACGATGAACAATAGGGCTGTACAGGTTGTTACGGTCAAACAATCTTTTCCCAGTAACTTTCAGTAATACGCATAGTATTGTTATCAGGTAGATGTCATGTATAGTCAATCAAGTTTTCAAGGGGTATCATGATGTCCAGGATCAAGATTAATATACAACATTTATTTAAGGGAGATAAATACATCCGCAAGGCAAATACATTTTGTGTATATATACATATGTGGACTTGAATAATAGTTAACGGGTGTAAATCATCATGAACAATTATTTACGTGCATGAACAGTAATTAAACATGAACACTATTTAAACATAAAATAACATTAATTTGGAACAAGTTAAAAGCATTGACGTTAAATAATACCAAAAACTCATAAATAAACAAAGAACACTCACTTGGACTTATCACGAGTCCGATAACCAATTCGAAGAATCTACATTAAATACATATGAATTTTATATAAGATATCGAATTTACATTTATTGAATTTTACATAAGATATCTTATTTGATAATATTCAGTATTTTAAATTAACTACGGATGGTTCAGATTTTTAAACAAGGTTGTAGGATGATACACTGAGTTTGTAAGATTATTTAGGTTTTATTTACTGATTTTTTTCGGTTTAAATGGTTAAAACCGTGCAATTTTCTTAACGGGTCTGAATATTGAAGTAGCGGATTTCTACTTAGAAAACAGAGTTTCAGTCCAATATGATTTGCAATTAACCCCAAAAATTTTTAGTAGATGCTAGGGGTTATCTAGATATTTATCCCTATTTTTATTTTTTCTTCAAATTTTTATCTAACCAAAAATTGTTTTTCAATAACTTAACGGGTCTGTTTTTGTATTTGGGTCGGGTTTATGAATTAGAACCCAAAATCTGTGGGCTGCAGTGCAATTTGGGCTTCTGAATATAGGGCTGCAGAATAATTTTATTTTCTTTTCTTTTCAATTATGTTTTCTGGCCTGGCCCAATAAGCCAGGCCCAGTTTCCTTTTGTTTTCATTCTTTTTCCTTTTTATTTCTTTTCTTTTGGGCTTGGCCAATGACGGCCCAGTTTCCTTTTTCTTTTTCTTTTTTTTTTTGTAGGCCTGGGCCAGTGGCGGCCCAGTCCCCTTCTTTTATTTTACTTTATTTTTGGGTATGAGTTAAATTGGTTATGATTTATCAGATAATTGGATTATGGGTTGGAAATAAGTTCAATTAGGAATAATACTAACAATAACATAATAATAATAATGCTAATAATAATGTATAAAATATAATGCATACATATACTTGTATAAAATGCAAATAAAAAACATATGCACTTAATATGTATGCACATATATTTATACACCTGTACAAAATAAATTAATCAATAATAATAAGTAATCTAAATAAAATTAAGAAAAGTAGAAATACAGTATTTTTAGTTAGGAGATATTACAATTATTATGTGCATTGTGCATTTCGGCATACATGAGTGTCCGTGTTCTGTGTCTGTGTCCGTACTTCATATACATATCTGTGTCATGTCCATGCCCATGTCATATGTTCGTGTTATGTCTGTGCCCCGTGTCTATGTCCTTACTTCATATACATGTCTGTGTCTGTGTCCTTGTCACATGTTTGTATCTCGTGTCATTGTCCATATCTGTGTCCGTGTTCGTGTCCATGTTCGTGTCCCAAGTACAGTGCAAGTGTAAAAATAACATATACTTGTGACAATCTAAATAAGTTGTATTAAAAAAATAGAATTATTTGATAAAAATTTTACATGCGGTGGAGGAAGGTGGTGGCCAATCGGGAAGAGTCGGGGGAGGGAGGAGGAGGGAGGAGGTGCGGGGGAGGGAGCGCTGGGGAGGAGGTGCAGAGGAGGGAGGGGAAGGTGGCCAGAGGAGGGGGAGGGGGCCAGGGGAGGTTGTCGGGGGAGGGAGGGGGGAGGTGCAGGGAGGGGCGGGGAGGGGAGGTGGCCGGCGGGAGGGGGCTGCAGGGAGGGGGAGGTGGCCGGGGGAGGGGGAGGGCCGGTGAAGGAAGGGGGAGGTAGCCAGGGGAAGGAGAGGGTCGGGGGAGGGAGGGGGGAGATGGTCGGGGAAGGCAGGGAGAAGGTGCAGGGAAGGGGTGGGCCGGGGGGAAGGGGTAGGTGGCCGAAGGGGTAAGGGCTGCGGGGAGAGGAGGTGGCTGGGGGAGGGCGAGGGAGAGCCGGGTGGAGGGTAGGGGGACGCCAGGGAGGAGGACGCTGGGGAGGGGAGTGGGACATCGGGGAGAAGGACGTCGGGAAGGAGGAGGGGACGCCGAGTGGAGAGAGTTTTTAGGGAGTGGAGAAGAGAGAGAAAAGACCCAATTCACCCTAAATCGCATCAATTTGCGTCAAAATTTTTTTTGGCGCAACTTGTAAAATATTGCATCGAAAACATAATTTGAAGCCATATTTTTGACATCATATGTAAAACATTGTGTCCACAATTCAACGCAATATGTCCCGGGATTTTCCACCAAAAAATCCCGTGATCTTTTATTTTGCGTTAAAAATTTGACACAATATTTTACAAGTTGCGTCGAAAATTCGACATACACATTCCGGGAATTTTTTTCCAAAAAAGTAGCAGGGATTTTCAATTTACGTCAAAAATTTGACGCAATTTGTCATTTATTCTTATTATTTAATTAGTGACGTCTATTTTTTTTCATTTGCGTCAAATTTGTGATAATTTGACGCAAATATTTTTTCATAATATTTTTTGACGCTATTTTTCTGCCACAAACTAACAGTTTTCTAGTAGTGCAGGCCCAAAGAATGGATCATCTAGAGAATCGACAACTGGATGATATACACCTGTCGGCTCACTCGGTACAGTCCAATGATCAAAAGGAGGACCTTTAGGAGGCAGAGGAAGTGAGTATCCATGAGGTTTTAGTAGAGGCCACTCGTGCTTAGAGTAGATGATATCATTACACTCTTGGAGATATTGAATAGCTGAGCAAATGTGAGCTACAGAATTTTGAAATTCTTCTTGGTTACCAAGTATCTTTTTAGAAGAAGTGTGTGTGACTGAGTGAGAGAGAATTCATCTTATCCATTAAAGCTGAGAGTTGATCAGAGGAGGAGGACGAACCATAGTCAAATAGTGGAGCAGGTTGTGCTTCAGGGATTTGAGCACGAGCTCCTACTTGCATCTTTTTGAGGAGGGTACGATCGATATTAGCAGAAGAAGAAAAAGCAGTCTCTCTAGACATATTAATTTTGAAATATCTCAAAAGATGAGTAATCATCATCCCAAAGGGAAGATTCCTATTCTAGATCAGAAGGTTCTCAGAGAGCATACAATCAATGATAAGCTTGGGGATATTGACTCTAATGCCATTCAGAAAGCAATAGATAAGAAGTAGAATAAACCCCTAGCATGACTATACTCCCCTGATTTTGGAAGTATGTTGTAAAAGATTATCTTGACAAGAACTTGGGAAATGAGAGTAAAGTATTTCACTTCCTCATTCTTAACCAAAGCCGAGTTTTCACTATTGTGAAGTCAGTAGGAAGTGATGAGAGAAGATTCATTGCAGGGTAATTCTCAAAAGATCCCAAAATCATGGTTATATATGTCAACACCCTCAGAAGAGAGGTGGAGAATGCGAGCAAATACTTTCATGGGCATGTTAATCTCATAATTACCAACCCTAGAGTGAATCACATTATCCTCAAAAGACAAATTGGAGTAAAATAGAATCACAACATTAGGGTAGACTTGTTCCTTAATTAAAATAAAATATTGTAGGCTATTGTTCTCAAGAATGGAAGCAAGATTAAGATGTCTAAAATCACTGATGACAACTGATCAACCAAAAATAACTATTTTCTTACATAACATGGTATACTTGAATTGAGCATGAGAAGAAACAAATTGATTATTAAAAGATCTAGCTTTAGGGTAAGATTTCTTGGATTTATCATGCTTGTTGGTGCGAGATCGCTTAGATGAAGACATAGTGAATAAGATGTAAGATATTAAATCAACTTTATGCGGATTAATAGCCATGGATCTAGAATCAATCATCTCAAGAAATCGAATGCATAATTAAACAATACTAAATCATCATACCTGTAGCCATTGATGAACTGAAGAAAATAGATGGGTGAAGACTTTGATCCTTCTCTTTAATCCTGCAAGAAACCCTAATGCAGACCCTTCTTCTCTCTGTCTCCTTTTCTTTTCACAACCTTGCAATTCTGATGGATTCAATAATTCTCACAAAATAATGAGCCTAGGTTATATTCTTTTCAGGAGGAGAGAAGAGGGTCTAACATTTACTAAAATAACCTCTGAGATAAAACCACCCATCATGGTTCCTTTATACCTCATGTGATTATTAACTTATATATAAATGTAACTTTAATATGGGCATCTTTAATATCAGTTAACTTTAATTAGGAATCCAATTAATTAACCAAGGTTAGTGGGCCACCTTAATGTGAGACTAACATTCTCCCACTTGGACCACTAAACCGATTAGGTTAAAACTTTAGAAAACAAATAAAAGAAAAGACTCATTTTTTCAAAACATTTTGACTTCATTGGATTCCATACTGAAAAACTTTGACACGTGATCACGAATTTTAAAAACAACAACTGATAAGCCCAAATTATGAAATACTGTAATACTGCAATTAGCTTGGACCACCAATGCGAGTCATAGCGGTTATACAACATCTATGTCATACTCCCTTCTATGTACCACAACATTGATAACCCTTACTAATTGAGTCCATAACCAAAATGACCCCTGTAATTGTCTTATTAAGACTTTTTTCTGTTTAACAAACATCCATACATAATATGTGCACACATAATTGGATAATAGGAAATACAGAAACAAACTTTTATTGCGCAATATTGTCAATTATACAAGTACCAAAACATACATTTACAGATTGCTCAAAAGACCCATCCTAACAATATGTTCCTTGAATGTCTTTGGAGGCAATCCCTTGGTCATTGGATCAGCAACCATTAAAGTGGTACTTATACTTTCAATTGACACCTTCTGTTTCTGAACTCTTTCTCTAACCACCAAGTACTTAAGTTCCATGTGTCTGGAACCTTTAGAGTACTTACCATTCTTAGAGAAAAAAACGGCTGCTGTATTATCACAAAATATCTTCAGCGGCCTGGCAATAGAGTCAACTACACCAAGTGCTGAGATAAAATTCCGTAACCATAATGCATGATTCGAGGCTTCAAAACAAGCTATGAACTCAGCCTCCATCGTGGATGAAGCAGTGATAGACTGCTTTACACTCTTCCACGAGATTGCCCCACCTGCTAGCATGAATATGAAGCCTGAAGTAGACTCCTGCTATCTGGGCAACCAGCAAAATCTGAGTCCGAATAGCCGATCACTTCCAACTGATCTGATCTCCTATATGTGAGCATATGGTCCTTCGTCCCTTGAAGATACCGCATTACCTTCTTAGCTAATTTCCAGTGCTCCATTCCTGGATTGCTCTGGTATCTTCCTAACATCCCAACAGCAAAACTGATATCTGGCCTGGTACAAGTGTGTGCATACATCAAGCTCCCAACAGCTGATGCATATGGAACTTTCTGCATTTGACCCTTTTCTAAGTCATTTCTAGGACAGTGGCTCCCACTTAATTTGTCACCCTTCATGATGGGCGCACAACTGGTTGAACACAATTCCATATGAAATCTTTCCAAGACTCGATTTGAAATAACCTTTCTGAGACAGTCCTAGCAATTCTCGAGATCTATCCCTGAAGATCTCTATGCCAATAACATAAGTTGCCTCACCCATATCAACCATCTGAAAGTTCTTGGTAAGATAGCTTTTAGTTCCATACAGCAAACCAATATCACTACTGGCTAACAAGATATCATCCATATACAGAACCAAAAAGATAAACTTGCTCCCACTGATCTTTAGATATATACACTGATCAACAGTGTTTTCTGTAAATTCAAAAGAGGTAATGGTATCATTAAACTTTATTTACCATTGCCTGGAAGCTTGTTTAAGTCCGTATATGGATTTCTTTAATTTGCAAGCCAAGTGTTCTTGTCCTTTCTTTGCGAACCCTTCAGGTTGCTCCATGTAAATTTTCTCATCCAAATCTCCATTCAGAAAAGCTGTTTTCACATCCATTTGATGTAACTCCAAATCATAATGAGCTACAAGGGCCATAATGATTCTAAGAGAGTCTTTCTTTGATACTGGAGAGAAGGTTTCTCTATAGTCAATGCCTTCTTTCTAAGTGAAACCTTTAGCCACAAGTCTGGCCTTATATCGTTCGATATTGCCTTTAGAGTCGCGCTTGGTCTTAAAGACCTATTTACACCCGACTTTCTTACAGTTATCAGGCAATTCGACCATATCCCAGACTTTGTTATGGTCCATAGATTTCAACTCTTCATTCATAGAATCAACCCATTTACTAGAATCATTGCATTCTATGGCTTGTGAAAATGAAACTGGATCTTTATTTATCCCAATATCATAATCAGATTCCTGTAGATACACCACATAATCATCTGAAATGGCAGATCTTCTTTCCCTTTGAGATCTTCTCAAAGCTGCCGGTTGTGGTGGTTCTACAACATTTTCAATGGCGATATCCTCATGGAGTGGTGAACCAATATCATAATGTTGTTCTGGTATCTCAGTTTGATGATCAAGCTGAGGGACAACAATTTCTCTTGAAAGAAAGGGTATTGGGATATTTACCCTTATCACCTCAAGATCTACCTTTCTTGGTTCATCACTCCCACTAATTTCACCATTCTCAAGGAATCTGGCATTACCAGATTCAACAATTCTTGTACTATGGTTAGGACAATAAAATTTGTACCCTTTAGACTTTTCTGGATAACCAATGAAATACCCATATATTGTTCTTGAGTCTAATTTCTTTTCTTGTGGATTATATATTCTAGCCTCTGCTGGATAACCCCAAACATGTAAATGTCTTAAACTGGGTTTCCTACCAGTCCACAACTCGAAAGGAATTAGGTACATTAGAGAAGCTCATCATGCTCCTAACCATATTCATAAGTGTTCGGTTTCGCCTTTCAGCAACACCATTCTGCTGAGGCGTACCTGGCATTGTGTATTGAGCACAAATACCATGCTTTTCTAGAAATTTGGCAAATGGGCCAGGATGTTGTCCTGACTCATCATATCTTCCATAAAATTCACCACCTCGATCTGATCTTATGATTTTAACTTTTCTATCTAATTGTCTCTCGACTTCTGTAATGAACACCTCAAGGATGTCAACAGCCTGAGACTTTTTATTAATTAGATATACATAACCATAACGTGACAGATCATCTATAAAGGTAATGAAATATCTCTCTCCTGTGAAACATGGAATGGAGAGTGGTCCGCAAATATCTGTATGAATTATTTCAAGAAGCTCTTTACTTCTTATGGCACCTTTCTTGGTGTGTTTGGTTTGCTTTCCTTTTATGCAATCCATACACACATCAAAATCAGTGAAGTCTAGGTTATCCAAAATCCCATTCTTCACTAATCTTTCAATTCTATCCCTGGAGATATGCCCCAGTCGTCTATGCCACAAGATAGAGGAATTTTCATTGATTAAGCCACGTTTAATACCAACATTCGAATGCAGAGATAAAAGAGATTGTGCAAACTCATCATTCAATGAAATTTTATATAAACCATCACATAAAATTCCATGTCCAACCGACATTGAATTATACATTAAACTGAGTTTTTCACAACTGAATAAAACAGAATATCCAACAACATCTAATTTGGATAATGACATTAAGTTCCTAGAAATTAAAGGTACATAAAAAGTGTCCTCAAGATTCATCTGATGACCCGTCTCTAAGAGTAGTCGGTAAGTACCAACAGCCTCGACCTCCACTTTAAGACGGTTCCCCATAAAGACAAATCTCTCACTTTCCTTCGGTTTTCGGGTTGTAAGGAATCCCTGCATTGAATTAGTTATGTGAGTTGTGGCTCCAGAGTCAATCCACCAACTATTAGAAGGAACTTCAGCAAGATTTGATTCATAACATACAAAAGAAAGATTCATACCTTTCTTTTCGAACCAAGCTTTCCTCTTGTTGCAGTCCTTCTTCACATGTCCCTTTCTGCCACAGAAGTAGCATTTGACAGTGAAAACCTTTCCATGACCGTGGCTACTTTCCCCATGGTCATTCCCTTTCTTTGATGGAAACCTCTTACCTCTTCCATATTTACCTTTCTTATGGATAGCCCCTTGAGTTACTGCCAACACTGAGTGATGCCCTTCTTGCCTCAGTCTCACTTCCTCTTGTACACACATACCAGTCAGCTCATTCAGATTCCACTTATCCTTATGAGTATTGTAGTGAATCTTGAATGCTCCGAACTGAGGAGGAAGTGAGTTGAGGATGAACTGTACCAAGAAGGACTCATCCACTTTCATTCCCAGTGATCCTAACTTCGCAGCCTTATTAGTCATATTTAGAATGTGTTGTTGAACTCCTCTATTACCATCATATTTCATGGTGGTAAGTTCAGCCATAAGGGTGCCAGCTAATGACTTATCTGCAGACTTAAATCGGTCTTTAACAGCACTTAAAAGTTCAGATGCATTAGTAGTATGTGGGAGTGAAGTCTTGATGTTATTGGCAATGGTCATCTTGATGAACATGAGACTGAGTCTATTCGACCTTTCCCAAGCTTTGGCATGGCTAGCCTGTTCTGCTGTACTTTCAGCAGTCACTTCATCAGGTTTCTCTACCAAAAGAGCCATGTCTAGGTCCAGAACACCCAGTGTAAATTGGACATGTTCAAACCACTCAGAGAAGTTTGTACCATCCAGGGCTGGAATGCTAGTTGCATGAGTGTGAAGGGAAGTGGGAACGTTCACTGAAACAAAATAGGACATAGCTCACATTAAGGCCTCGAATCAATACAAAACTTTAAATTTAATGAAGATGAACTATTGATATCACTTTGATTCCTCCTTTGGGCGAAACCTAAGCATATCCAGTGTTCACTCTTTAGGTGAGACTCTTTTATCACCTATGTAGGTCTAATATAATTTATGCTACTTAGACAGTAAGTCATGTTACCTTTGGGTATCCAATTCTACACCACTAAGTTGCATAAATTACACTACCCTACCCCGGTTCCTAATTATTTGAAAGAGACTTTCCTTTGGGCCAGTCCCAATCTCCTAACTAGAACCGCCATCGAGAGTATTATTGTCTTTAATGTCACTTACATTGACAAGTCTTTTATGTAGTTGTATATTCATAAGGTTTACTAACATAGGTCACTTTGGCAACTACTAAATCAATAAGCCTTATGAATACAAAACTAACCAATAATATTCTCTAATCTTTTATTTGAGTAATACTATAATACTCCAATTCTATTACTTGACCAACATCAATCAATATTAACACAACAACTTAAATGTGTAACTTACATTTATGATTGAAATTATACCAACACTAGTCGACTGGTCAAGGAACTACTAGTCGACTTGGAACAATATAAGTCGACTATAGTGGGAGTTCCAGTCGACTAGAGTCAAATCAAGTCGACTTGGGGTCAAGTCAAGTCGACTAACTATTATCAAGTCTAGTCGACTAGGTCAAGGTAATAAGTCGACTATACTTGTTATTAGTCGACTGATCATAAATTAAGTCGACTCCTGAAGTCAACAGAGAGCTCCCAACTTTCGAGTCACTCTGTTAGTCGACTTGGGCAAAATTATAAGTCGACTATACCCTAATTAGTCGACTACTCAAAATATCAAGTCGACTATACATTTTATTAGTCGACTACTCAAAGTGATTAGTCGACCACTGTACCGAAACAGAGAGTTCTTAAGTTTCTGGAAAAAATACTTAGTCGACTAGTGTTTCGGGCTAGTCGACTAATAGTCGACGAAGCTGTTATCAAAGGCAGTTCCAGATTACCGACGGAAATATTAAATTAGGGAAAATTAGGGTTAATAATTCCTGAAATTTGATCCCAATTAATTGCATAATTTGAGGAATATTAACAGTATATTAGGGTTATTAAATCCTCTACAAATTCTACAATTAAAAGATCAAAAAATTGATTTTTATGAATTGTTAATCAAAAAACCCTAATTACCCATAATCCTTAATCCAAGATGTATTGATTCTAAAACCCAGGCTCTGATACCAAATGTAAGATATTAAATCAACTTTATGTGGATTAATAGCCATGGATCTAGAATCAATCATCTCAAGAAATCGAATGCATAATTAAACAATACTAAATCACCATACCTGTAGCCATTGATGAACTGAAGAAAATAGATGGGTGAAGACTTTGATCCTTCTCTTTAATCCTGCAAGAAACCCTAATGCAGACCCTTCTTCTCTCTATCTCCTTTTCTTTTCACAACCTTGCAATTCTGATGGATTCAATAATTCTCACAAAATAATGAGCCTAGGTTATATTCTTTTCAGGAGGAGAGAAGAGGGTCTAACATTTACTAAAATAACCCCTGAGATAAAACCACCCATCATGGTTCCTTTATACCTCATGTGATTATTAACTTATATATAAATGTAACTTTAATATGGGCATCTTTAATATCAGTTAACTTTAATTAGGAATCCAATTAATTAACCAAGGTTAGTGGGCCACCTTAATGTGAGACTAACATAAGATACAATTAAAATAGAAATAGGATTTGAAATGAAATTGAAATTTGAAAAAAAAAAAAGGGAAGAGAAATTGAGAGATTTACCCAAATTAGTAGAAGATCACTTCCACAAATCACCACATGAGGAAGAAACCAAACAAATATTAGAGAAATTATGAAGAAATTTGGAAAAACAACTGGTAGAAGAAAGATGGGTTGAAAGGGAATTCAACTGCAAAAGAGAGGAGGAAGAAATTTGGGGATCTAGGGTTTTTAAAACAGTTATTATAGGGCAGAATTCGACGGGAGGTCGACTGTCCCTCGTATCTGCAAATAATGCAGACTTTGCAGTCGACCGAGGGCCGACTGACAGAGAGTTACATAGACCTCTCTGAATATCAGTCAGCCGGTCCGAGAGTTCACTGACTCTCTCAGACCTCAGTCAATTGAGACTGTCCCCCAAAAAAAAATATTTTATTTTTATTTATAAATGAGTTTGGTTTTAAATTAAATTCTAAAATAAATTGATAGTATAAAAATTGCTTATTAAATACATCTTGAAAATAAATTGACCATCAATTATTAATGAAAATTATTATCATAAACAATTAAATGTTCAAAAATTAAACCAAATTTTCCAAAATTTTTGAAAATTTAAATAGACCATTTTACCAATTAATTTTTAATTTAACAATACTAATCAATTAACTACCAATTAAAGCAAATCCATCTTAAATCATCATAAAATCATAAAATTTGGTATAAAACAAATTAATTCAAGATTCATAAAGGATAACTGTACAAGTATTTAAATCACGAATTAAATTATGTATTAACCATCAATTACAATAAATGAAGCCGTATAACCTTGACAAGTTCTTAACTTCTCCTCATGATTCATCTTGATTATGAGTTGAGGTGCTCAAATGCTTTCTAGATGTTGTGCTTGATGAACAATAAAATTATATCAGCAAGATTGTTTATATAAACTAATACACATGCATGAATAATAAAGTCAAGCAACTCATCATCAATAAGCATGAAATTCACATATAAAGTCTAAATTATCATCATGATATCTAAATAATATAAATAAAAACTTAAATAGACGGAGATGTTACATATACAATTTTAACTAGCAATCTCCATTGTCACAAAGATGGTGTTTCCACCTTATTTCCTTGATAGTGATGCACTAAATAGATTTATCCTTCGAGTTCAAAATATACCCACTATCAAGGCACCAACTCCTCTTATGTCTTGGAGGAGGACACTCGTGCATTAAGTAAAATTGGAGTATTCTTTAGTACCCATATCATTTTGGGTCCTTGAGGGCTAGTGTCTTTTCAAATTCAAATATTTTTATTCCTCAAATTCAATCTACTATAACATAATTGTGCAAGATGGCCCTTTCGGCCACAATGTGTATATATGTACACTTTGTTATACAAATAAGCTTGATGTTTGCGTGTTGTGTTTTGTGAACGTACTTTGTGTGTTGTGCTAATATAAAATATTTCCCTTGAGTTTTTCTCTTTGAAAACAGAGTCAATCTTGTTTAAATCAAAAGCACATTTTTTCCGAGTCTCGTCCAAAACAATCATTCTCTTTTTCATGCAATCAATCTCATTTTTGTTTAAAATAATTTTAGGGCTTTTGCCCTTGCAAACAATTATCAAACTCAAAATCTTTTTTCACTTTTTCAAAACAAGTAGACAAATTCTTTTCTTTCAAAGCAAAATCTAATACGTTTTGTAAAAATTCATTTTCTTTTCTCAATTTCTTATTTTGAACCTTTGAAGTCTTATATATTTTTTTGTAATTCTTCAAAAACATTTCCAAGTTCATCCATGGTTAACTCATCATCATCTAAATAATGTTCTGGATTTACCTTGGTGAGATTGTCATCATTAGCAATGAAACACATGCTGATGATGTCCACATCTTCTTTAGACTCGCTCTCCAAATCATCTCAAGTGGCCATCATAGCTTTCTTCTTTTGTAGCTTTCTGTAGGAAGTGGCTTTAAGAGATGGGCAATCGGTGATCAAGTGTCCCGACTTCTTGAATAGAAGCATGGGCTTATCTCCTCTTTCTTTCGTTCATTCTTGGCTTGCGTTCTTGTTCTTCAGAAGTTGCTCATTCTACCTTTTTTGTAAAACATCTTGCCAACTTTCCTAACAAGCATGGAAAACTCATCTTCTTCATCTTCATTCATAAATTTCTCATCTTCCGGTATGGATGGAGTGGCTTTGAATGTGACGTTCATCCTCTTTTGAGGTTCTCTTTCTTCTCGAATCTTCATCTCCATATCATGAGTCTTGAGTTTCCCAATAAAATCGGAGAAGTCCATCTCGTCTCTATCATTTAGCTCCTTGAATATAGTAGCTTTAACTTCTTAAGATTTAAGAAGAGCTCTAATCATCTTTCTTATTTTTTTTATCATTGTCCATCACCTGTGGAAGAAAGCCCATTAATAATCTTGGTAAATAGGTCTACATTTCATAAATAATTTCACTTTTATTCATATAAAAGTTCTCATATTGAGAATGAATTTAATCAATTTTAAACCTCTTAACTTGAGAGGTTCTTACATGAGTAACTATTAGATCATTCCATACTTCAAAAGCTGATTTACAATTGATGACTCGTGACAAGTCATCATCATTAAGTGCTTGTGTAAGTGTGTATTGTGCTTTAGCATTAGCCTCCTAATTATTGGCGGTGGTTTTGGACCAAGTATCCCCGTGACCTTGGGGTTCAATGAATTCCTTGGTGACGGTCTTTGCTACTTTAAGTCCTAGAGACTTAAGAAACAAAGTCTTCTTCGCCTTCCAAATAGGAAAGTTTAGACCATAAAATTCAGGTGGGGACTTAATGCTTGAAAAATCACTAGATGCTATGAGCGAGTATGTGAGAAAATAAAGTTGTTATGCAAATAGAATTTTAGCCAAATGAAGGATCACTCTATAGTGGTTAAACTAAATATTAAGAGTACTTACTCTGAGACTAATTGAAACCACCTGGTGGGGGGTGAAAAGGTAATGGCTAAAAAAAATCTAAGCTAAAAATATGAAATGCGGAAATAAAAATTAATTAGAACAATTTTGCAATCAACCACACAAGTAATGAATATATAATGAACAAGAGCAAATAAGAGAGAGTTGAGTTGAGAGAGAAATTATAAATGCAAACACAAGAGAATTGTTTCGAGGTTCGAGGCACTTATTTTACATCGTCAGCTTCATTGTGATGAAGGATTTCTACTGTACTTTAATCTCTTACAACAAGCCAATCCGATCTCGCAGGATCCGGTGCAACTGACGAGCCCGCAAGCTCAATCGAAGCTGCAACCGCTTAAACTCAATAGAATAGATGGTGATCTTCTTAAGATCACAAAGACTCAACAACACAATCCTATACCAAAGTATAGAGAGTGGAAGCTCTGAGATTGTGAAGGTGAGAAAACTTAGAGAAGATTTAGAATGAAGGCTCTGTTTAGACGGGAAAGGTGTTGTATTGTGGAGTATAATTTGCACACAAAATATATTCAATAAAAAGAGATAAGGTTTAGATTCAACCTCAAGTGCTTTGATCACTCCACAAATGTATTCCAAATGTTTAATGTACCCTTTCCTATCTCCGTTATAGCATGGGCTATACCGAGTCGATTCTCAGGGAGAGCTTGCGATGGAAGCGTTACGGTTCGTAGTGAAGAAAGAAAATGAAGATTCTTCTTTGTCTTAAAAGAATGAATAAAACATGGAAAAAGAAATGAAAGAATCGGAGGATATGTTCATGATGGAAAATGAAAAGAAATCAAAACAAGATTGGCTTTTGGATTAACACTAAAAAGAAAAGAAAACTTGTAAAATATTTGAAGATGGAGAAAATCATGACTAGCTAACCTTACTACCTTGCTAAAAACTTACTAAACTCCGTGATGGTGAATGCGTGCCTCATGTTGATTCATCGGTAAAGATTTGTCTTGCGTGTTGGTCTAGTTACTTTCCCACTTGGATGACGGGTGATCACTCTTGGACTTGTCTTGTAGACTCATAGATGTCATCGGCCTACAAGATAGACTTTCAATAATGGAATCAAAAGAGCGACACTCAAGGGATGCTAAGGAAGAAGATACAACATTCATTAATTGAAGTAAAGAAGTTGTACAACAAATAGCATATGTTTGGTGATCCATCTCCATGTTCCATCAAGGCACTTGTTCTAAAGACAAGACTCTAAATGAGGCACACATGAATCATATGGAATTACAACAAGATATAGCCAAGCATGAAAGTAACCCATCGGAGAAGAGAAGACCATACAACTTGCAAGATTAAAGATAGCAATCACCCATAAGTTAGTAGTTAGCAAGGTTAGTGGTTAGCTAGACATGAGAAGAATTAGCTACTAGCCATTACAATAAAAGAAAAGCAAAGCATGAATAAAAGTGCAAGTAAAGTAAAGCTAGAATTAAAGAAAGCAAGTAATACTAGAAAATGCTCAAGTAGAGAGAAGAGAATGGATGAATCCTTGCTTCACAAGTTGTCACTCCTTGGTGTACACAAGCTTTCTCTCTCTTACAACTCTCTTTTGCAGAATTTCTAGGGAGGAAGAAGATCTAGAGCACTACAAAAATCCTAGAGAAAAATCCTACAAAAATACAAGCATCTAATCTCTAATCTCTCCTCTCTTCTCTCTCTTTTGTTGTGCAAGCCCTGGTCCTGTATTTATAGCCTCAGAGAGAAGGTTCCAGAAGATGAGACAGCTGGCAGAATCTGGGGCTCAACGGCCCCAGATCTGCCGCATAGGCGCGGCAACTTGCGGCCGTTTCAAGTCCGTTGGCCAACAGCTTTCTGTTGTGAAGTTGTTACAAGTTTGTTAGCCACGTGGACCTTCTGGAAGTGTGAGTTGGCGCGTAGAATTCTCTAGATCCTGGGCTCAAACTTGGGCTCTCTTTTGGGCTTTTGAATTAATCTCTTTTAATTATTGCTAATTAAAGAGATTTTGGGTTTTTTCTCATTTCAGATGTGGACCTGCAAAAATAGAGAGAAGATGATCAAAAATCATATTTTTATTGACAATATGCATGGTATAGAAGCGGTAAAATATGCAAATATGTATAACAATCACACCCCCATACCTAGCTTTTGCTCGTCCTCGAGCAAAAAAAAAAAGAAAGAAAAAGAAAATCCTAACTAGTTTATTACACCACTTTCGTAGGTGACACGATTGCACTGAGCACGTGCAACAAGCCGTTAAACCTCTAGGTTACCCTAGAGGAGGAGTGTTGTCTCCTGAGGGTTTTCAGTGGATTACACCCACAAAATCCATAAAGAAAAATAAAAAGGGTTAGTGAAAATTTTGATCCATGTTTTAAAGATGCTAACTTGAGCTTTAGGTTTCAGGTTACCCTAAACTTGTCATTCCTCTTATAAGCGTCTATTTGGAGTTTTGTTTTCAACTTAGGTTAAGATTTTAGGGAAAAGATCAAAAACCGGATTTTGCATCAATCCTAGGATATATACATCTATAAATATGAAGGATCTTTCTTAGACTAAGTTCATTTATTTACTTATATATATAATATATTTTTTTTCTTTCTTTTTTTTATTTATATATACAATGTTTATTTATTTACATTTCTTAGCATCCTTAGGCTTTCTAGTTTACCCTTGTAACGAGTCTCTTACCGATGACTCCTAAACCAGACGGTCTTAGGGCACCAGATGAGAAAACATCCCTCGGGTTCGATGACTCAAGTAAACTAGGCCACGAAGGAATTTAAGGACTTAACCACCTTTAGGCGTGATCGGCAATGCTTCTTGAGGCACGACTAACCAGCTTAATCAGTGGCTAAGTATTTATTATTTATATATATTTTTTATTATATATATATGTAAATAAAGTCACAAAGTCTTTGATTAATCCTTCAATATGTTTGATGTATATATCCTAAAGAAAGAATTAAAATCTAGTAATTTTTCTTAACCTTTATTACTTAACCTAAAAATCCAACTAAACTCCTCTTTTCAACTTATAATTAGAAATCTTAGTTAAGAGCTTCCTTAATCCCTATATTTCAAGTTTGATTCTTTAAACATGGATCAAGAATTTCCTTTTTTTTTAATTTTAATTTTTATTTTCTAAAAGAAAAAGTAAAATCTAAAAGAAAGTAGAAAATCTATAAGAAAGGTAAAATCTAAAAGAAAATAAAAGACCTAAAAAGAAAATGAAAATCCTAAAAATAAAAAGCCTAAAAAGAAAATGAAAAATCCTATGTTAGAAGCTACCCCCCCATACCTATCTCATGCATTGTCCCCAATGTATGCAAGATAAAAAGATGCATGAAATAGGTAAAAGGTACAACACTACTCCCTCCGTCGCTTTGGACCCGCAGTGGTGCTAGGTCCAGCCGACTGTGATCTCCTCAACGCTGCCTCCATACTATCTAACCGAGAGGATTGCTCCTCTACCTTCTTCCTCAGCCTCACTTGTCCCCTAAAGATTTTCTTCATGCCCTTCCAGATGGAAGACATGAAAGCTCGTGACTCTGCTGGGGGATTATGCCTCCAAAACTCAGGTTCATCTTCTTCCTCAAGACTCTCCTCAGAGATGGACTCTACCGGTACATCCTCGGGCTGGACAGTAGGAGTCCAGACCGCGTGCAAACAACTATTATACGAACTGGTAGGTCTCTCAGGTGCAACAAACACTCGGTCGAATGAATCAAAGACATCGTCTGGTAGGAAAGTCCTACATAGACGTGTAATCAAGATAGGATGGGAGTATTTGGCACCCCTAGTGCGTGAGGAATTGGCTATGAGTGCATGGAAGATGACCTTATTCAAACAAACTGTGTGTTGACGAGTCATTAAATCATGTATAATTTGCAACACAGGTCTGTTAAATGTGGAGGTGTGGTCTAGCCCTAAAATGTTGCGTTGGATCCAACGTCCAACGCAGTGAATATTTCTAAACGTGGTGCTAGCCTTCAGCCCACGATCCTGCTCAGTACAACGAGCCCCCATAACAGTCATATACTCAATCAATGGGAGAGGCTCGCTGTGTTGTGTGATGGTTAGGAAAGTAGTGACTTCCTCAAGAAGAGGAAGCGTGACAAGTAAGTCTCCTGTGGGCATGTGTACAGTAAACTGATACGTTTGTGGATCAATCGATGCTTGGTCAATGTGAGTGTAAAACATTGTCACCAATTCGGGACAATAAAAGGCATCAGTCTCAGAGTTGTCATACACTAACGTATACCAATTCCAAGCCCTAATTCTCTCTAGAAACACATACCCATATCCATTTGCATCACTCAATATTTTTCCAAAGTCTCTCTCAATGAAAAGAGATGGTGCCATGATATGAATTAAAAACAAAGCAATAAAAAGAAGAGATCTGAATTCGAACCGCCCCCGGAATTCGTGGGGGGAAAAAGTTCGATCTCTGCAGTGGGTACAGGAGAGTCTGAATGAAGATGTAGCACCAGATCGGCTGGAAGTGCGTGAGATCGACTGGTGCAGAACTTGACGGCACCCAGGAAGCTTCAGAAAAGCCGCAGAATCTCGGCAAAAGTTGCAGGAACGCGGCAAAACAAAGAGAGCTGAGGAGAGGAAAAGTTGCAAAGTGCGGCGCTCTGGAAGAGAGTTGTAGATCTGAGATGATTTTTTCTTGTGAGGGAGAAGGGTCGGGCAGAGTAAGTATTTATAGGAGGGAAAAACCAAGAGTTTTCCACTTCTATCCCTAGGTCAAAAGGAATTTTACCAACTTTGGAATTTGTAGGTTTGAAAAGAGAGTTTGACTCTTGGGAAGTTGTAGTGACCTAGGACTTTGGAATTTTTTAAAAGAAGGAGTTTTGAAGAAACCTAGGAACTTCAAATTTGGTGGAACTCTTGTTAGAAATCCCTCATCTTTTTTTTTATTTTTATTTTTTTATTATTATTATTTATTTACAAAATTATAAAAAAAATATTTACAAAGATTATGTACAAGTGGGTTCACTGCCTGGGCTATCTTTTGGCCGTTTCCCTCTGGCCTGTTTCCCGTCATTCCAGTGTGTTCTCTTTCGCGGGTTTAATTGGGAAACGTGTCGCATTATATTCTTAACCCTCGGCATTTCTAGTTTCAATTCATTGTTGTCCATCCATATCTCACCATTTTGTTCACTCAAGAATTCCTCCTCACCACCTTTTTTATTCAGCACATCTTTTTGTCCATTATTCAGAAATTCAAGATCATCTCCAAATAATTCTTCGAAACTCATGTCAACATCCTCTTTCAAAAGTGTACAATCAGCTAACCTACCCCGAGTGGACTCTTCTAGACATATGATCTCATCAGCAAACAAGTCTTCAAAGGATATATCAATCGGAGGTTCAGATACAGTCAGAGTTGGCTCTGTGAAAGTTAAAATATCCAAATTAACTTTTCCCTTTTGAAAGGGTACTCGGATAAGAGAATCACCAGATTGTGACTCATCTTTTGAATCTTCACCTTCTTCCTCACAATTGTTACTAATGAAGCTAACCTCAAATGTTTGATCTTTTGTTTTACGAGGTTGTGTGTGGAAGACATTGTGTTCATGAGTCATGTTACCAAAGGTTAACCTCATTGATCCATTCCGGCAATTAATGTTGGCATTTGCAGTAGCCAGGAATGGTCGTCCCAAAATGACAGGAATTTGAGCCCTTTGATTGGAATTTGACACAGGTTTTGTTTCAAGGACTACAAAGTCAACAGGATAAATGAATTCCCCAACTTTGACAAGGACATCGTGAATTTCCCCCTGGGGTCTAGTGACAGAGCGATCAGTCAATTGGATAGTCATTTGGGTAGGACGGAGATCACCTAACCCTAATTGTTGGTACACAGAGAAAGGCAGGAGATTGATGCTGGCCCCCAAATCAAGAAGTGCCCTATTAATGGTAGTCTTTCCTATGATGCATGAAATGGTGGGGCTCCCTGGGTCTTTGTATTTAACAGGAATTGGACCATTGAGCAGCTCGTTGATGGATGATGCTAGGAAGACTTTTTTAGGGACTTGTGTTTTCCTCTTCTTGGTGCACATTTCCTTTAAGAATTTGGCATATGATGGCACTTGTTGTATGGCATCAAGAAGAGGGACATTGATTTGGACCTTATTGAACATTTCTTTTATCTTCTCCATGTAAGCATTTGTCTTGGGATTCTTAAGCCTATTTGGAAATGGTACAACAGGCTTATAGGGTTGCTCATCTACCTTTTCTTTACCCTTGGCTGTTGAAGTGGATGGCTCTGTACTAGAAGATGGTTTGTCAGAAGTTGGTTGCATTGGGACAGGAGGTGTTGGCTTTGGTGCTGGATGAGATGATTGACTAGAAACCTTATTATCAACTTGTTTACCAGATCTCAGGGTATGAATAGCATGACATTGACTGGGTCCTGAATCTTCCACTTCATTCAAAGGGAAGTGATGTTTGGGATTTGGCATTAGCTGGCTTGGAAGCATACCTTTTTGTCTCTCATTAGCCAATTGCCCTAATTGGACCTGAATTCTATCCATATCCTGTTGATGATGGTTCATCATTAAAGCTTGGGTCTTAGTTAAGGATTCTATCATTTTCATCAACTCTGATATTTTATCATCTGAATTGTTCTGGGGTAGATGTTGATGATGTGGAGATTGGGATTGGTAGTGTTGGGGGTTTGGATAAGATTGTGATTGTGGTGGACCTTGAGATGGACGAAAATTTGGTGCATTACAATTGAAACTGGATGGGTGAGACTGAGCATTATATGGATGTGGAAGTGGTGGTCTATGATACTCAGGACCAGACTGACTCCATGAAAAATTTGGATGGTTCTGCCATCTCGAATTGTATGTGTTGGAGTATGGGGGTCTGGTAAAAGCTGCATTCATGTTCTCCTGATAAGATTGGGGCTGATACAAAGGACACTCCTCAAAGACATGGTTAAGGTCATGACAGTAGGTGCAACCCGGTTTGATGACAGGTAATGGGTTGACCTGATTGACAACAGAATTTCCCCTAAACTCAAGCAGTTCTATCCTCTTCATCAATTGTGTGATCTTGGCTTCTGCAGCTATAGAGGATTCTATGGAGTGCGTACCAGTTCTGGAAGTGGTGGGAGTGGGTTTATCAGGGCATGACTCCCACTGAATGGTTTTCTCAGCGAGGGTTTCAAAGAGATCCCACCCCTGATGCTCATCTTTCTTCAAAAATTCCCCTTGGCACATGGATTCAAGGAGGGTTTTCGTTTGGTAATCTAGACCGTCATAGATAATCTGGCACAGATGCCATTTCTCTATGCCGTGATGAGGACATAAGGCTAGAAGGTCTTTGAAACGCTCAAGATACTTCCAGAAAGGTTCATTAGGTTCCTGCTTGAATTGCATTATATTCTTTCGCATGAGGGCTGTTTTGTGGATAGGATAGAATTTCTTAAGAAAGACTTTTACAAAATCCTCCCATGAAGATATGGAACTGACGGAAAGATTGTAAAGCCATTTCTTAGCTAAATCCTTCAGTGCAAACGGTATAAACCGTAACCTAACAGCATCCTCGGTCAGTTGGGAAATTCTCATCATTTGGCATACCTCTTCAAACTCACGAATAAAGAGGTACGCGTCCTCAGACTCTAGACCATGAAATCGGGGAAGTGTATTAATGAATTGCGGTTTCAGCTCAAAGTGATTTCCATTTGGTTCGGGGAGAAGAATGCATGATGGAAGGGAGGTGCGAATCGGATAAAATCGATCTTGAAGTGAGACGTTATTTTCCATAATGTCAAGTGGTTGTGTAAGTGCAAGTGTAGAAAGTCTAACAAGTCTTGCAGATTCTGAATCACGGAACCACTCTTGCATATACAATCACAAACAACGTGCACCGATCACACCAGCGAAAAAGAGAAAATAACAAACAATTAAAAAGAAAAATCAATCCAAGCTTCTAGGATTCCTGGACCTAGACGACTCCTAACTGATTAGACCGTCCACAGGAGGTTTAGTGTAGACTTTGACTATAAGCTAATCAGCCAAGGAAGGTCAAGGTTGTTGGGAGGTTTTCCGTCAGAGACGTTCCTTAATTAAATAACCAGCAACCTTCGGGCTTTCGGCCCTCAATCCCTTTCCTAGACACTGATTTTACAAAAGTCAATTTTCAACACTTTTCCCCCTTAGGATAATCTCCTAAGTGAGTCCGGATGTCCCTAGGGCCAACGTCTAGCAAATTTTTATTTAGAAGCTTAGGATTGTGAGTGCTTGGGAAAATGATTTTCGGGCTAAGGAAGGGGTGATAAAATCCCCACCTTATCTTTTTTATGGGTAATGCCCTTAAATTTGATTTGTGCAAGTGTACGATATCAACAAACAAGGTTCACTCAAAGCGTAATTAAATCAAACAAAGAGTGAGTCCTAGTCAATATGCAATGCGTACGTACCTTGCCTCCAGCACTCTTCAACAGTAAAAGTAAAGGAATTGAAAAGACACGTGCCTAGAATGCAAATGTCTAAACAATTTTTAACGTTTCAACCAATGTTTTACTGTTTATTATAATTAGCAGGAGTATGGTGAAGCATACAAGAAAAGAATTATTGCAGAAGCTGTATTTTGCAAAGCTGAAGACCCTGCAGAAAATTTGTCAGTAGTGAACTCAGAATTGCCGCAAATCTGCGGCTGGGGCCGAGATTTTGCGACAAAACTGAGGGATCCTGGTCTCTGCTTTCAAGAGCAGAGGCCCAGGTCCACTTATATGTTACTGCAATGCTATTTTTTCTGTTTCTTCACCTGTAACCTGCAACAGAGAAGAAAATGCGTTTAGTTCTTCACTTTAAACCAAAAACCGTTGCTCTCCCCGGCAACGGCGCCAATTTGTTTAGACGGGAAAGGTGTTGTATTGTGGAGTATAATTTGCACACAAAATATATTCAATAAAAAGAGATAAGGTTTAGATTCAACCTCAAGTGCTTTGATCACTCCACAAATGTATTCCAAATGTTTAATGTACCCTTTCTTATCTCCGTTATAGCATGGGCTATACCGAGTCGATTCTCAGGGAGAGCTTGCGATGGAAGCGTTACGGTTCGTAGTGAAGAAAGAAAACGAAGATTCTTCTTTGTCTTAAAATAATGAATAAAACATGGAAAAAGAAATGAAAGAATCAGAGGATATGTTCATGATGGAAAATAAAAAGAAATCAAAACAAGATTGGCTTTTGGATTAATACTAAAAAGAAAAGAAAACTTGTAAAAGATTTGAAGATGGAGAAAACCATGACTAGCTAACCTTACTACCTTGCTAAAAACTTACTAAACTCTGTGACGGTGAATGTGTGCCTCATGTTGATTCATCGGCAAAGATTTGTCTTGTGTGTTGGTCTAGTTACTTTCCCACTTGGATGACGGGTGATCACTCTTGGACTTGTCTTGTAGACTCATAGATGTCATCGGCCTACAAGATAGACTTTCAATAATGGAATCAAAAGAGCGACACTCAAGGGATGCTAAGGAAGAAGATACAACATTCATTAATTGAAGTAAAGAAGTTGTACAACAAATAGCATATGTTTGGTGATCCATCTCCATGTTCCATCAAGGCACTTGTTCTAAAGACAAGGCTCTAAATGAGGCACACATGAATTATATGGAATTACAACAAGATATAGCCAAGCATGAAGTAACCCATCGGAGAAGAGAAGACCATACAACTTGCAAGATTAAAGATAGCAATCACCCATGAGTTAGTAGTTAGCAAGGTTAGTGGTTAGCTAGACATGAGAAGAATTAGCTACTAGCCATTACAATAAAAGAAAAGCAAAGCATGAATAAAAGTGCAAGTAAAGTAAAGCTCGAATTAAAGAAAGCAAGTAATAGTAGAAAATGCTCAAGTAGAGAGAAGAGAATGGATGAATCCTTGCTTCACAAGTTGTCACTCCTTGGTGTACACAAGCTTTCTCTCTCTTACAACTCTCTTTTGCAGAATTTCTAGGGAGGAAGAAGATCTAGAGCACTACAAAAATCCTAGAGAAAAATCCTACAAAAATACAAGCATCTAATCTCTAATCTCTCCTCTCTTCTCTCTCTTTTGTTGCGCAAGCCCTGGTCCTGTATTTATAGCCTCAGAGAGAAGGCTCCAGAAGATGAGACAGCTGGCAGAATCTGGGGCTCAACGGCCCCAGATCTGCCGCATAGGCGCGGCAACTTGCGGCCGTTTCAAGTCCGTTGGCCAACAGCTTTCTGTTGTGAAGTTGTTACAAGTTTGTTAGCCACGTGGACCTTCTGGAAGTGTGAGTTGGCGCGTAGAATTCTCTAGATCCTGGGCTCAAACTTGGGCTCTCTTTTGGGCTTTTGAATTAATCTCTTTTAATTATTGCTAATTAAAGAGATTTTGGGCTTTTTCTCATTTCAGAGTGGACCTGCAAAAATAGAGAGAAGATGATCAAAAATCATATTTTTATTGACAATATGCATGGTATGGAAGCGGTAAAATATGCAAATATGTATAACAATCAGGCTCAAAAATAGATTTGGATGTTTGGGATTTTTCTTGAAAAACTCTTCAAATATCGTTTGAAAAACCTTCACTAAAATGTTCTCGAAACTTAGATGTGTCTTTTACTGATGTGAATAGTATCCCTATATATAGAGGACAAAAAATAGATGTTATTATCCCAAAATATTTGTTTGAAACTAATTCAAAAAAGTTCAAAACCAAATATAGCCGTTAAAGGTAAATTTTTGGATTTTACACAGTGGCCTGTCGATCGGGTAATCAATCACCAACAGCTAGAAATAGAGCCGTTGGAGCCTCCGATCGATCGTTGGTCGACCGAGCTCAAACAGAGAGCTTTGCAACTCTAGCTGTCGACGGAGCTTAAAAACCAGAGAGTGAAAGGAACACCTAGAGAGGGGGTGAATAGGTGTTAGAGCTAATCTAAAACTAAATGCAAAACTAAGTGCGCTAAATGCGGAAGCTAATGCAAATTTTGCAACACACTTAGTACAATCAACAAGTGTAGCCGAATTCCCCGTGAAGGGCTCTGGACTAACTCCTCTTGATTCCCCTTGAATGGGTTGAGGTGCTATGTGAAGCTCTTGTTGATTAGGTACAAGTGAGGCACACATAAACAACCAAGCATATACTAGATATAGCAATGTGAATTATGCAAGGCACAACACAAGCAAATAGATATGATATGACAATATGAATTATGCTCAACACAAGAAATATATGATATGAATGAGGTATGATGCTTTGCACAAATAAATGAGAGAGAGAGTTGAGAGATATTGGATCAAACGCAAACACACGGATATGTTTCGAGGTTTGAGCCCCTAGCTCTACATCCCCGCCTATACCACCGTGTAGGATTTCCAATCCACTATAGGAGTACCGAACTCCTCTCTCAATCCTTACAAAGCCACCGAGGCTATACAACCACAATCCACCTCTACCGAAGAGAGATAAGGCCCGTAGCCAATACAAACACAATCACCTCTACCGAAGAGGGATCCAACCACAATACCACTCCGATCAACCTCTACCAAAGAGGGATACAACAAAAGCAAGGAGGGTTTATAACTTAGAGGCTTAACCTCAAACACTTCTCTTTTTCTCTCTTTTCCACAAAACAAATAATCCTAATAGATTAGGATAGAAGATAGCTCAAGTGTGGAAAACTAGGTGTTTGGAAAACAAGCAACAAAGAAAAACACTTGGGAAAATTCTTGCAAAAGATATAGAATGAAAACCAAGACAAATCTCCCAAAATATTCTTTTCTTTGATTTTTCCAAAAACCGAAAAACAAATAAGATGAATTCTTTTTGGCTCAAAACTCTTTTAAAAACTCTTTTAAAACAATAGAGAAAGTCTGGAAATTTTGTCTCTAAAAACCTTAGCCAAAAACCCAAAGAGATGGGGTTTTTATAGGCCCATCAGAAAACTAGCCGTTAGAGCTGAGCTGGCAGCTCTGACAGGCAACGGTCGACCGGCCCGGTCGACCGCCAACGGTCAGAAATATGACCGTTGGGCAACTGCGGTCGATCGGCCCGGTCGACCGAAACAAACAGAGAGCACTGTAAGTGCCCCGGTCGACCCGAGCGGTCGACCGTCCCAGTGCCTCCAAACGTGCACAGATTTGTGCACGTCGGTCGACCGGCCCGGTCGACCGACTTCACCCAAGTCGACTAGGTCAGGTTGACTAGTCGACTGATTGAAGCCTGGAACAGAAACCTGGGTCAGAAAAACAGTGTAAAATATTTTTCTAAAAATCTTTTAACACTTCTAAAAATCACAAAAAATAGTTTTATCATTTTATATGGAAACACAAACTTGTGATAAAAATTTCAAGACATATATCAATCATATCAATTCATTTTTGAGTCTTGCAAATTTTATCAAAAACAAAACTTGTATTTTTATCAAACTTGATTTTTCAACACATGAATAGGGATATCAAAATAAGTTTGTCTAGCAAGTTAAACCATGTATGTATATCTAGAATACATCTAATATACATAGAAATAAAGTAAACTTGTTTTGATCTACTATTCATGAAAACCAAATCCAAAACATGAAAACGTGTGTGTTGTACACTTGAGCATATCAACTATACTAAGCTTTATAAATTGGATCTAAAACACACTGACTAAACTATGGATACCTAAGTCTTCTTGATGATCTTCATCTTCAAGTAGACTTGCTCCAAAACTCCATCCATGGGCTAGGCAATGTGTGATCTTGACGCTTTGGCCCTGGAATCATCATGAAAAGCTTCTAAACACCTTGTTGAAGCTAATCACCAACTAATATCTTGGTTAATGATCTGAAACTTAAACAACACAAGATTATTAGTAAACAAAACTACATGAGTTAATCATCATCAAAACTAGAGTGGAAGGCCTTTGGGCCAACAATCTCCCCCTTTTTGATGATGACAAAACTCATGGAGTTATATATGCATGGATTAAAGTTAAGCTTCAAAGAAGCTCCCCCTTAACTCATGCATAGACATAAATAATAAGATATGGAAATGAAGCACATGAATATGTATGCAAGTATGGAGATAAAACATGCAACAAGCATAAATCAAAATCTTTTTCTCCTATTTGCAATACAAAACATATATGCATAAATAACAAGGAAGACAAATACTTCTCCCCCTTAAGCAATGAAAACATGCATAAACTCAATTACTTCTCCCCCTTTTTGTCAATCATCAACAAAGGGTTCAAAGTAAAATCAAATCAAACAAATTTTTCTCCCCTTTTTTGTCAAACAAAAAGATCAAGAAGGGGTTAAACAATCCAAACAATAAAATGAGGGGTAAAAATCTTTCTCCCCTTTTAAGTCAATCAAAACAATAAAACAATGTTCTCCCCCTTTTGTCTAAAACAAAAACAAGGTCAATAAGGGGTGACTATAAACAACATGATATCAATAGATAAATATGTCAATGAAGCATCTTGATATCAATTGAAAATAAACAAAGATCAATAGATGTTATATGCTATATACATTCATGAAGAGGAAGACGCTAAGTTAGCTTCCCTACACATATGCATTACATGAAAGAGGGATGTTAAGCCCTAATTCACATAACACACATTATGTAATGCATAAGAGGAGATGTGAAGCTCCCCCTACACACGTGTACCACATAACGAAGAGATGTTAAGCTCTTCAATACAAGATACACTCATCATGAATCTATATGCTTATAGTCAATACAAATCAAAACTTTTGTATTTTTCTTAAAAACAAAATTTTTAGATACCAATTTTAAGCAAAAACACATGAAACATCTTGATATCAATTGAAATTAAACATAATAAATTTTGAATGTCTAAACAAAATTTTGATACCAATTGTAAATAATTTTCATATTAAACATATGATACCAATATGAAATTTTCAATCATAAAGTAAGGGAGTGGGAAACAAATACCAATTGAAGAATCACCAATTGAAAGACAAAATTAAATTTTCTCCCCCTTTATGAAATACCAACTAAAAAGATGCATGGGCTTGATACCAATTTAAAAGTAATCAATTGAAACAAAATTGAAGCTCAAGCACTAGCATAAACAAGATTTTGTGAAAAATTTATATCTTAAGCACAAATAAAACAAGTATATGTGTATGAAATAGAATGAGTACCAATCACCAATAGATGATACCAATTGAAAATATACATACACAATAAACATATGAGTATACACAAAGATCAAAATGATACCAATTGAAATAGTTCAATGATACCAATTGTCATAACAATAAAAGCATTGTATAACTCATATAATCTACCACCCAATCATGGTTCAAGTTTTAAATGATTTTCACTGTAAAGCATACATGGGCATGATCTCCCATCCAACCGCCCTTGGATGGTAGGGGTTTTCAAAAATAGATTTGAAAATGTAGTTTTGTTTGAAAATCACTACCAAATTGAAGAATACGAACTAGTCAAAATGAAAAACTTGTTAACTAGTGCGAAATCCTTCAAGTAAGGAATAAACTAAAAATAATTTTTCATAAAACATGAAATCCACATGATATCAAACACTCAAGTCAATGAAGCATAAATATGACTCATGAAAACAAAACACATGAGTAAATAAGAAATGTGAGTGTACAAATATAATGTGAAGAACATGATCATGAAAATATACGATTTAGCTCAATATTCCTTTAAACAA
Source organism: Agave tequilana (assembly GCA_038442645.1). Lineage (NCBI taxonomy): Eukaryota > Viridiplantae > Streptophyta > Magnoliopsida > Asparagales > Asparagaceae > Agave > Agave tequilana. Next base: position 23,869 of record JAVJIF010030511.1, on the reverse strand, counting down.
GAAAACACGAAAATCATCAAAACTTATTTAACCTTCATGGCATATGTATGTCTAATACAAACTAAAGTATACATACATATCCAAAACACAACGAGTCCACAAAATATATGCATTAAGGCACGTGGCTCAAAAGGATATTCATGTATATCTAATATTTTGGACAAGATAGACATATACATGAAGTTAAACATAAACACAAAAACATGAAAACGTGAATAACTAAATTTTTATTTAACAAATTTCATTTCAAGGTATATGTATGATTTGTCAACACAAGAAGTATACATACGTATCCCTAAACACAATTGAGTCCATATATAGATTTGCATGAAAGGCAAATGACTCAAGGGGTATACATGTATATCTTAAAGTTTGGCAATACAAACATATACATGAAGTGAAAACTCACAATCATAAAACAAATCCAAAATGGGAATACAAGTTTAAAATGTATGAATCATCAAAACTAGACTATACTAGCACATCTAATGGGTTCAAATAAGCATTCAAGCCCAAACATATATAGATTTATTTGTGGCCCATTCTATGAACAAGTATATAACTAGTCTTAATGAAAACTAACATCTAAACAAGTAATCTTAACATGAAGCATCAAAAACAAGATAAAAATCATCATGATAAAACTAAGACATGATTACTATATAAATTCACATGCATTAGATTCATGATGTACATTATAGCTTAAACAAAAGTGAGAACACTAAGTATGGGTTCATGCAAGCATGTGTGTCTCAAATACTATACATGTATGTCAAGGATCTAATAAATGTGATATTTACACACTAATCCATAGACAATGAAAACATGCTATAAAACATCAATATGAAAGCATGTAAACAATAATAAGGAGTTAAGAATTGTTACCAAAACCTAGAAGGCAACTCTCCTTGTCTCCAAAACATGGAGGTCATCTCCACCAAATCTTCCCTTGAAAGTGATGCATCCAATTGATTTCCTTTAAGTCTGGAACGCATCCACTCCAAGGTGTCATCACTCTCACGTCATGTGAGAGCCCACACCTACATCAAAAATAATAGGAGGGGTGGTCTTTGGTACCCATATCTTGTTGGGTCCATGGGGGTTAGTACCTTCTCTAACCCAAACAAACTTCTTTGCTAAATTCTCAACATGTAAACGATCATAGCAAAATTTAGCAAGATGGCCCTTACGTCCACAATGTGTACAAGTGTACACATGAGCATACTTGTGTTGATGGTGTCCGTGTGGAGCATGTGTATGCCGTGGAGTGTGTGCATGCATAAAAGTTGGAACTTGTTTCTTACGAACCAAGGTTTCCAAGCGTGTATGGTTCTTAGCACATTGGCTCATAGTGGAGCCCAAACAATCTATTTTCTTCTTCAACATGTTTATATCATTTTTAATCATAGAAGAAGTGGAGCATGCAAGGGGTGATCTAGGTGAAACTACCCTAGCATGGCAAACATGTTCATCAATCTTATTTTGCAAAGCAACATTTTTCTTTAAACACACATCTAAATCATTTGAAATGGAGATAATTTTATTTTTCAAATCAACATTCTCTTTTAAAATAAAATCAATTTTAGAAGACAAATTTTCATTTTTCTCCAAAATAGCATGGCAATCATTTTTAGATTTTAAAAATTCATTTTCTTTTAGTGCAAGTTCCAATTTAGATCTCAATGAATCCCTTTCATTATAGACCTCAACCTTCTCTTGCAAAACACAATCAAGTCTAGAATGCAAACTTTTATTTTCTTTTTCAATTTCTAGACTTTTCTTTTTCAACAAATTATATTTTTCTATTAATTTTTCACAAATAATAGAAAGTTCTTCATTCAAAGCATGAGAATCAACATAATCATTTGAAGAACTAGCACAATCATCATTATCTAAGTGGGGTTCCGAATGTACCTCAAGGAAGTCATTCCCTTGGACCATGAAGCATCGTGAGTCGGATTCTCCACTAGATTCCTCTTCTTAGATTTGCACTTGAAGCTCGGAGGTGGTGGTTGTTGTCAACAAATTCCACACTGCAACGGCGGAATCAATGTTAGAAACACGTGAAAGATAATCTTTAGATAATGTGCTTCTAATGGCCTCTAGGGCTTGTGTATTGGCCCCTATATGATTGCTATCACTAAGGAAGGATTCCTTGGTAATGGCAAGGTAAACTTTATGACCTAGGGTTTGTAAATAAACGGTCATCCTAATCTTTCAAACATGAATGTTAGAAGGGTCAAACATAGGTGGGGTCATGAAAGCCATGGTAAACTATATGTGTGCAAACAAGCAAATGCAAACAATAGATTAGCAACCAAATGGATCTCACTCCTAGGATGTTAAGCCTAATATCAGGAGCACTAGCTCTGATACCAATTGAAAGGAACACCTAGAGGGGAGGTGAATAGGTGTTAGAGCTAATCTAAAACTAAATGCAAAACTAAGTGCGCTAAATGCGGAAGCTAATGCAAATTTTGCAATACACTTAGTACAATCAACAAGTGTAGCCGAATTCCCCGTGAAGGGCTCTGGACTAACTCCTCTTGATTCCCCTTGAATGGGTTGAGGTGCTATGTGAAGCTCTTGTTGATTAGGTACAAGTGAGGCACACACAAACAACCAAGCATATACTAGATATAGCAATGTGAATTATGCAAGGCACAACACAAGCAAATAGATATGATATGACAATATGAATTATGCTCAACACAAGCAATATATGATATGAATAAGGTATGATGCTTTGCACAAATAAATGAGAGAGAGAGTTGAGAGATATTGGATCAAACGCAAACATACGGATATGTTTCGAGGTTCGAGCCCCTAGCTCTACATCCCCGCCTACACCACCGTGTAGGATTTCCAATCTACTATAGGAGTACCGAACTCCTCTCTCAATCCTTACAAAGCCACCGAGGCTATACAACCACAATCCACCTCTACCGAAGAGGGATAAGGCCCGTAGCCAATACAAACACAATCACCTCTACCGAAGAGGGATCCAACCACAATAACGCTCCGATCAACCTCTACCAAAGAGGGATACAATAAAAGCAAGGAGGGTTTACAACTTAGAGGCTTAACCTCAAACACTTCTCTTTTTCTCTCTTTTCCACAAAACAAATAATCCTAATAGATTAGGATAGAAGATAGCTCAAGTGTGGAAAACTAGGTGTTTGGAAAACAAGCAACAAAGAAAAACACTTGGGAAAATTCTTGCAAAAGATATAGAATGAAAACCAAGACAAATCTCCCAAAATATTCTTTTCTTTGATTTTTTCAAAAACCTAAAAACAAATAAGATGAATTCTTTTTGGCTCAAAACTCTTTTAAAAACTCTTTTAAAACAATAGAGAAAGTCTGAAAATTTTGTCTCTAAAAACCTTAGCCAAAAACCCAAAGAGATGGGGTTTTTATAAGCCCATCAGAAAACTAGCCGTTAGAGCTGAGCTGGCAGCTCTGATAGGCAACGGTCGATCGGCCCGGTTGACCGCCAACGGTCAGAAATATGACCGTTGGGCAACTGCGGTCGACCGCCCGGTCGACCGAAACAAACAGAGAGCATTGTAAGTGCCCCGGTCGACCCGAGCGGTCGACCGTCCCAGTGCCTCCAAATGTGCACAGATTTGTGCACGTCGGTCGACCGGCCCGGTCGACCGAGTTCACCCAAGTCGACTAGGTCAGGTTGACTAGTCGACTGATTGAAGCCTGAAACAGAAACCTAGGTCAGAAAAACAGTGTAAAATATTTTTCTAAAAATCTTTTAACACTTCTAAAAATCACAAAAAATAGTTTTATCATTTTATATGGAAACACAAACTTGTGATAAAAATTTCAAGACATATATCAATCATATCAATTCATTTTTGAGTCTTGCAAATTTTATCAAAAACAAAACTTGTATTTTTATCAAACTTGATTTTTCAACACATGAATAGGGATATCAAAATAAGTTTGTCTAGCAAGTTAAACCATGTATGTATATCTAGAATACATCTAATATATATAGAAATAAAGTAAACTTGTTTTGATCTACTATTCATGAAAACCAAATCCAAAACATGAAAACGTGTGTGTTGTGCACTTGAGCATATCAACTATACTAAGCTTTACAAATTGGATCTAAAACACACTAACTAAACTATGGATACCTAAGTCTTCTTGATGATCTTCATCTTCAAGTAGACTTGCTCCAAAACTCCATCCATGGGCTAGGCAATGTGTGATCTTGACGCTTTGGCCCTGGAATCATCATGAAAAGCTTCTAAACACCTTGTTGAAGCTAATCACCAACTAATATCTTGGTTAATGATCTGAAACTTAAACAACACAAGATTATTAGTAAACATAACTACATGAGTTAATCATCATCAAAACTAGAGTGGAAGGCCTTTGGGCCAACAGAGAGCACACTTGATCTGCTGTCAACTGGTTTGTTGACCGACATGCATATCTCAAAATATGCACGCCTGTGCATATCTGGTAGACCGGGCAACCGACTAGTAGAGCAATCAGCTCTGCTGGCGGTCGACCATGCAGTCTACTGGCTCCACCCAAAATCCATATTAACATTTTTCTTTTTATAAATCCTTTTAAAAATCTATGAAAATACTTTGTAAAATATTGCAAAAATAAGTCTATACAAATTATTTTTGACAAATACATGTGAACAAGGATTAACATAAATTGTAAATATTTGTAACTTCTTTTTGCAGTAAAAAAAGCCTTTTTGAAATAAATCTTTTCAAGATTGTTCTACTCAAAAGTCAAAAACTCATTTTTGTAAACTTTCTATAAATCAAATTCAATATCAAAAATCTTTTCATACTATGAAAGAAAACTCAATTTCATTTTTTTTGTGTATATTCTCAATGAGCATTGCAAACTCTAAAGTAGATTTTGACAAAAGTAAATATTACATTACATGAATTTTTCTTTTCTTTTTGTAGTGCTTAATTGCATCCAAACTTAATTTACTCGAGCTTGATGCCTTCTTGAGTATATGATGTGTTCATTGTGTTTGAATTCTTGAATCAACATATGTTAGCTTTAAAACTTGACTTTGAGTCTTTTGTTGAAGCTAAATCTAACCATCGGTTTTAGATATACCCATCTTAGTACTAGTACTCAATACGGTGAAAATACTTGATTTAACTTTTCTAATAGTTAGACTGAGCCCCTCTCTGCTTCAAATATTAATTTTCAATATTTTAGATTTTCTGAATTTTTTGAAAAAAATCTCCTGAATTTGATGTCGACTGGTACTGCTGATTGGCTCTAATATTTTTAATTAACAAACAGAGATTAATTTCATGAATCTGATTTTACAGCATTATTCAGAGTGATATTTTCTATTTTTGAGTATTTTTTGATTTTTTAATTTATAAAAATATAACCAAATTAAATAATAGTATAAAAAATTCTTATTCTGTTTCTTTTTCTTTTTCTCTTTCTCTCACTTCCCTTCTCCACTCTTCTCCTCACTTCCCACTATCATTTCTCTCTCTTCTCCTCTCTTTCTATAAATTGCTATCTCACTCTCTCACTTTCCCTCTCTTTCACTCTGTTTCTAACTCTCTCTCACTATCTCTCTCACTTTCACTCTCGTTCAACATCTCTCTCTCTCTCTCTTTCTCTCTCTCTCTCTCTCTCGCCTCACCCTCTCTCTTTCTTTTTCAGGGGCTAGGCCACCGGCCAGCTAGACTGCCACCATCAACCAGCCGCGTTGGAAGCGCTGCTGGCCCGGCCAGCCACCACCAGCACAACCCACCCTCTCTCTTTCCCTTTTCTCTTCTTTCTTCTCCTCTCTATCTCCTCTCTCTCTCTCTTTTCGGCCTCTTCTTCTTCTATATTTCCTCCTCCTAGCCACATTGCCCAATCTCACTATCGCACCACCCCACATCCATCTTTCGCTTCTTCTTTCTTCTCTCTCCTCTTTCTCACTCTCTCTCGTCTTCTCCCCACGCACCGACGGCCGACCAAGGTCGCTGCCAATGTTGCCCAACTGTGAGATTGTCATTCTCTCCCCCACTGCTCCTTTCCCTCTCGTTATCTTTATTGGATTCAAACTCGACCCATTAACCCAAAACCCATCACTTAACTATTGGGTTTGGGTTAGTGCATCTAAACCTAACCTGATAGCAACTCAAACCACATCCAAAACCAAGAAAAGGTAAATTTGCATAAAACCACTGATAATTTGGAATATTTACAATTTGTACCTTTTTATTACAAATCTAATCCATTTTTTTTATTAATTTTAGCATTCGGGTGATATCTTGACATTCCGAGTTTGATTTGGATGACTCTCGAATTGTTCGATCGTAGAAAAGATACTTTCATACTTGTAATTACTATTATGAGTGTTTTTCTTTTAAATAAATTATATTTCATCATGTTTATATAATTTATTTATAGATTTAATGTTTTTTAATGAATCATGCAAATAATAATATTATTGGTATCAAGACTAGAGTGTGTGCTTTTATATTAATCATGAGTATCATGTTACAAATTATGTTATTAGTATGGTATAAATGTTTATTATCCTCTGATATAAAAACATGTTTAGAAAAATCATGTTTTAAGATTATTTATTTAGAATCATTTGTTTACTATTTAATGAACTTACTCTAATCATTTATTTAATTAATAATTAAATTCTAAAATTAGTTTCATGTTAATATCATTGATCGGGGGAAAATCATGCACGAAAAGTGTATGTTTTGAAATCACGAGTTAAAAGTGCGTGCTTTGGCTTCCTCGATACTTCCGTTATAGCATAGAGGCTAAACGGGTCGAATCCACAGGGATAGTTGCCACTAACTACTAATAACACGACTAACCATTCTAACCTCTTAGTGATGTTGCCTCACATGTATCATTGGCCATCACTAGTCCTTGGTTCAAGAGTGTTTCAAAGCATGACCCATAAGATAACTCATCACATTCAAACTCAACAAACAAGTGCAAGGTACACTTAAACCATCAATACTAAGCAAGAGCAAGCATAGAATAAAGTAATGTTAGCTTGTTAGAGAGTTAAGATGTTAGAATGTTAGAATACATCATCATAAGTCATCAATAACTCTTGCAAGAGTAAGGCCAAGTAGAGGCTATTAGATTCATGTGGATTATCAAGTAAGGAGTAAGTAAGTTAGTGGTTAGTTGTTAGTTGCCATGAGAGAAAATTAAATAAGCATGTAAAAGGTGTTAGAGAGAAGAAAACATGGAAAGACAAAGAGAGAATCTTTCATAGATTGCCATCTTCCGTTACAAGAACTCTTGCTTTCATCCTATGTTCTAATTTCCTCCCTATTACAAGATCTACAAGAAATGAAAAATACAAAAGAGGAAGAAGAACAACAACTAAGCTAAACTAAAGAGAAGAAATAACCCTAAAAACTACGTACATGGAGATGAAACAACCCTAAAAATCTCCTCCTCTGAGCTCTAGAAATCCCAGGGCATTTATATACCAAGGGGGAACCATGGAGAGTGTACGGAGCCGCGCGTCAAATCACGATGCGTGAATCCATGGTACGGCCACAGAAATGTGGCCATGGCCGTGCTTTTGTGGCCAGACTGCACCGTGCGCGCAGCACCTTATGGCACACGTTGTCAGTTTGTCTCCCTGTCAGTTGTAGCCCCTGGTTTCAGGATATGGGCACCTGGTTTTGACAGAACCACCTTCCAAAGTCAATAGCAATATGTGTAGGCATTAAATCACCAAATAAATGGGACTTTTGGCTTCTTCTTCATTTCATATCATGGACTTAGGAACATACAAGAGAGGTATTATTAACAAAATTTAATATTAAATAAATGTGAAGATGTTGTATAAAATATGCATATTTAGAGACTAATCACATCACCACACTTATCTTTTGCTCATCCCGAGAAAAAAAGAAAAACTATAAAAATTATTACACCACTTTCGCAGGTGACACGATTGCACTAAGTATGTGCAACAAATCGTTAAACATTTAGGTTTCTCCTAGAGGAGAAGTTTTGTCTCCTGAGAGTTTTCAGCAGATTACACCCACAAAATTCATAAAGAAAAAAAATTAAATGTTAGTATTTTGAAAACACATTTTGAAATAGAGAAAAGTGTTAAAATATTTTTGTGAAAATTTAAGTGATCCAAGATCATAGGCTAACCCGAAAGTGTTCTTCCTTAAACTGAGTCTAAATATAAAATCTTGTTATACATTAAATGTAAGAATTTAAAATTGAATCAATTCTTTGATCTTTCATAAAACTCTTTGAAAAATATGCACTTTGTGAACTGTGAAGATTTTTGGGATATTGACTCTAACTTTCATGCCATTTATTTATATTATTTTTTTCTTCCCTTAGTTTTCTTAGGTTTTCTAGCTTACCCGTATAGTGAGCCATTAGCCGGTTACTCCCAAACAAAATGATTTTTGGACACCAGATGCAAAAACATCTCCGGGCTTAAGGACTCGAGTAAATAAGGCCGCAAGACTAAAGGGGGTTATTTTATTTTTGTCCACCATTTTACGAGTGAATAATCATGCTTCCTGAGGCATAATTACTTAGCTTCGAAAAGTAGTTTGATCATCATTATATATATATATATATATATATATATATATATATATATATATATATATATATATATATATATATATATATATATATAATGGCATTTTCAGTCTTTGTTTCAATCCCAAAAAATTGTATAAGTGTGAAGTGCATATATCAAAGGCAAAAAAATCAAGATCAAATTATCTTTTCAATCTAACTTTCTTATCTTTAAATTTAAACAAGATCTATTATTTTGACTCGGTTTAAGAATTCATAATTTTAGGTCTTCTTAATTTCTAAGATCCTCTTAACTTTCTTAAAAATAAATCAAAACTATTTCTCTTATTTCAAAAAGTTTTGTAAAAAGAAAAGAACAAGAGAAAGGGATTTCCATACAAAAGAGACAATCTAAAAACTTTCTAAAAAGAAGTGTAAAAAAAAGAAAATATAAAACAAATTATGTTAGAAATCCTCACCCCCCATTTAACTCATGCATTATCCTCAATGCAATGTGAATGTGTATATACATGAAACAAAATTAGGAAGGAAAACTTACCTCATGGTGATGGTTCTGATGGTAGTCTAATTGGTCCACGAAATACAGCCTAATTCAGAAATTGTGGATCATCCAGAAACCCACCAGTGACCTCTCTAATATGACCTAATAAAAGAATGATTGAGTGAATGGTCTTTTTTAAAAAATTATTCCCACCCAATTTTCAATTTTCAAAAAAAATTACTGAGTTATTTTGTTCAACACCTTTATCCAACAATGAAATATTATTTTGGGAGATGATTGATTTGGACTCAAAGAGAATAGGAACAAAAATTGATAATGACTCGAGAATTTGACTCAAATCAAGTCGAGATTCAAAAAAGAAGTTGAAATTGGTTCAAAAATAAGGTCCAAATCAAAGAATTGATGTTCACACACTTTCCCCATCAATAAAGTGTGATCATAAGATATTAGTGATTCTATTTCATGGTGTACTGGTACATGATTCAATGTTGACTCCGGAATAGAGAAAAAAATCTGGTGAAGATACCAGAGCCATTGTTGAGTCAAAAATTGAAATGGAATTACCAACTTAAGGTTCAGGATCACTTTCATATTCAATTTCAATTTCAGGAAAGGGATAATTTGCCAAAATGTCAATGTGATTTTCAAAACTGGGAGTTTGGTCATGTTCAAATAAGTGTGCTAAAATTGAATCTTAATTTCCATAATAATATGATTCTTGGGTTCAATCGATACAATTAGGGATACAAGGATTGGTCAAAAATTGACAAGAAAGACTTTCCTCATTCTCATTGATCAATTCACTCATTATTGAGTCTAACCTCCTGATAGGCCAAGTAGCAGAATTTTGAGTCTGAATCATATCTTCCATACTCTTTGCAATTGGTTCTTCTTGAAAAGGTGAGTATGAAAGTTGGTTATAAAGACAAGTAACAGAATTTTAAGTCTGAATCATGTCTTCTATACTCATTGAACTAAAAGAGAAAATAGTATCAGAGAAATTATAAAGGCAAGCAAAAAAAGCTTAGACTGAAACGGTGCATGATCTTGATGGAAGAAGACTGAATTTCATTCATGAATCATTGTTTACAACTCTCTAATCTCGCATTACAACCCACAATTCTCTTTTTCATTATAAACTTTTTAGCCCTTCTGTGTACATTTCTCTTCAGAAAAGCCAGTATTTATAGGTAAAAGGATCAGGGGGAGAGCTTGTGAGGATGGGGGAGCTGGCACTCCCCCAGATTCAAACACATAGCCGTGAAAATGTAGCTTTTATCGCATTTTCACGGCAAGATCCTGGCCGTAGGGCCATGATCTGGGAGCATATGTCCGTTGATTTTTCCTCTATTTTTCTATCTTCTTGGATTTTGAATATTTGCTCCATATTTAACGATTTATCTCTTTATCCTCAGCGAAACCGATAAGGTTTTATTCTAAACTATTTTTTCTTTGAATTTTGATGATATTATCTTATCTGATATATTCAGTTTTCAAACAAGATAGCTTCTAGAACCTTTAAATTTGAATCGATCCCCTTTCATTTTATTTTTTGGATTTAACAGGATAAATCATGTCAATCTCTCTCGTTTCCTCCTTACCATGCACACCACTATACATGCAAATACATCAAATAACAAAGTGTTATTATAAAATAAATGTAGAAATGAGACACATGTGATATTAAATATGCAATGTACGTGTACATAAATATGTATGGTTGTAGTGTAGTTCAATTGAGCATTTTTAGAGTCCTACTTGAGTAGTAGATCATATGCTGCTTGTTATCAATATGATGTCCTAAGACGGCACAAATGGCAAAATTTGAAGCATCACACATGATATCGAACGACCTTGACCAATCCGAGAAAGAAATGATTGGTGCAAAAATGAGTTCTTTCTTAAGCCTTTACCAGGCAATAAGACATCCATCATCGAAAGTGAAGGTCACGTTATTAGGTAATAGGTTAGTTAAGGGTCTAACAGTCTTGATAAAGTCTTTAATAAACCTACAATAGAACCCGACATGTCCTAAGAAAGATCGGATATCTTTCACACATTTAGATATGAAAAGCTTAGCTATGACATCTATCTTCACCTTATCCACTTCATTCCCATTCCTAGAGATTTCATGTTGCAAGACAATTTCATATTTTACTATGAAATGGCATCTCTCCTAATTTAGTGTCAAGCACTTTTCAGCACGTCGGTGGAGGACAAAATTCAAGATGGTGAAGACATTGATCGAATGAATCTCCATAGATAGATAAATTATCCATGAAGATTTCAAGGAACCATTCTATCATGTTAGAGAATAAGCTTAACATGCAACGTTGAAACATTACGGGGGCATTGCACAAGTGAAAAGCATTCAGCGGTAAGCAAAGGTCTCAAATAGACAAGTAAATATTGTCTTCACTTGGTATTTCAGAGCTATTGAAATATGATTGTACCCCGAGTAACCATCCAAGAAATAGTAGTACTCACGGCCAGCTAGTCGTTCAAGTATTTGATCGATGAATGAAAGAGAAAAGTGGTCCTTACAAGTGGCAGCATTTTACTTCCTATAGTTAATTGAAACTCGAATCTTGGTGGAGAGTCATATTTGTACTAACTCTTTGTTCTCATTCTCTACCATGGTGAAACCAGACTTTTTCAAATCTGCATGGACTGGGCTGACCCCATGCATTATCCTCAATGCAATGTGAATGTGTATATACATGAAATAAAATTAGGAAGGAAAACTTACCTCATGGTGGTGGTTCTGATAGTAGTCTAATTGGTCCACGAAATACAGCCTAATTAAGAAATTGTGGATCTTCTAGAAACCCACCAGTGACCTCTCTAATACGATCAAATAAAAGAATGATTGAGTGAATGGTCTTATTTAAAAAATTATTCCCACCCAATTTTCAATTTTCAAAAAAAAATTACTGAGTTATTTTGTTCAACACCTTTATCTAACAATGAAATATGATTTTGGGAGATGATTGATTTGGACTCAAAGAGAATAGGAACAAAAATTGATAATGACTCGAGAATTTGATTCAAATCAAGTCGAGATTCAAAAAAGAGAGTTGAAATTGGTTCAAAAATAAGGTCCAAATCAAAGAATTGATGTTCACACACTTTTCCCATCAATAAAGTGTGATCATAAGATATTGGTGATTCTATTTCATGGTGTACTGGTACATGATTCAATGTTGACTCCGGAATAGAGAAAAAAATCTGGTAAAGATACCAGAGTCATTGTTGAGTCAAAAATTGAAATGGAATTACCAACTTAAGACTCAGGATCACTTTCATATTCAATTTCAATTTCAAGAAAGGGATAATTTGCCAAAATGTCAATGTGATTTTCAAAACTGGGAGTTTGCTCATGTTCAAATAAGTGTGCTAAAATTGAATCTTAATTTCTACAATAACATGATTCTTGGGTTCAATCGATACAGTTAGGGATACAAGGATTGGCCAAAGATTGACAAGAAAGACTTTCCTCATTCTCATTGATCAATTCACTCATTATTGAGTCTAACCTTCTGATAGGCCAAGTAGCAGAATTTTGAGTCTGAATCATATCATACTCTTTGAAATTGGTTCTTCTTGAAAAGGTGAGTATGAAAGTTGGTTATAAAGACAAGCAACAGAATTTTGAGTCTGAATCATGTCTTCTATACTCATTGAATTAAAAGAGAAAAATAGTATCAGAGAAATTATAAAGGCAAGCAAAAAAGCTTAGACTGAAATAGTGCATGATCTTGATGGAAGAAGACTGAATTTCATTCATGAATCATTGTTTACAACTCTCTAATCTCGCATTACAACCCACAATTCTCTTTTTCATTATAAACTTTTCAGCCCTTCTGTGTACATTTCTCTTCAGAAAAGCCAGTATTTATAGGTAAAAGGATCAGGGGGAGAGCGTGTGAGGATGGGGGAGCTGGCACTCCCCCAGATTCAAACACATAGCCGTGAAAATGTAGCTTTTATCGCATTTTCACGGCAAGATCCTGGCCGTAGGGCCATGATCTGGGAGCATATGTCCGTTGATTTTTCCTCTATTTTTCTATCTTATTGGATTTTGAATATTTGCTCCATATTTAACGATTTATCTCTTTATCCTCAGCAAAACCGATAAGGTTTTATTCTAAACTATTTTTTCTTTGAATTTTGATGATATTATCTTATCTGATATATATTCAGTTTTCAGATAAGATAGCTTCTAGAACCTTTAAATTTGAATCGATCCCCTTTCTTTTTATTTTTTGGATTTAACTGGATAAATCATGTCAATCTCTCTCGTTTCCTCCTTACCATGCACACCACTATACATGCAAATACATCAAATAACAAAGTGTTATTATAAAATAAATGTAGAAATGAAACACATGTGATATTAAATATGCAATGTACGTGTACATAAATATGTATGGTTATAGTGTAGTTCAATTGAGCATTTTTAGAGTCCTACTTGAGTAGTAGATCATATGCTGCTTGTTATCAATATGATGTCCTAAGACAGTGCAAATGGCAAAATTTGAAGCATCACACATGATCTCGAACGACTTGACCAATCCGAGAAAGAAATGATTGGTGCAACAATGAGTTCTTTCTTAAGCCTTTACCAGGCAATAAGACATCCATCATCGAAAGTGAAGGTCACGTTATTAGGTAATAGGTTAGTTAAGGGTCTAACAGTCTTGATAAAGTCTTTAATAAACCTACAATAGAACCCGACATGTCCTAAGAAAGATCGGATATCTTTCACACATTTAGGTATGAAAAGCTTAGCTATGACATCTATCTTCACCTTATCCACTTCATTCCCATTCCTAGAGATTTCATGTTGCAAGACAATTTCATATTTTACTATGAAGTGGCATCTCTCCGAATTTAGTGTCAAGCACTTTTCAGCACGTCGGTGGAGGACAAAATTCAAGATGGTGAAGACATTGATCGAATGAATCTCCATAGATAGATAAATTATCCATGAAGATTTCAAGAACATTCTATCATGTTAGAGAATAAGCTTAACATGCAACGTTGAAACATTACGGGGGCATTGCACAAGCGAAAAGCATTCAGCGGTAAGCAAAGGTCTCAAATAGACAAGTAAATATTGTCTTCACTTGGTATTTCAGAGCTATTGAAATCTGATTGTACCCCGAGTAACCATCCAAGAAATTGTAGTACTCATGGCCAGCTAGTCGTTCAAGTATTTGATCGATGAATGAAAGAGAAAAGTGGTCCTTACAAGTGGCAGCATTTTACTTCCTATAGTTAATTGAAACTCGAATCTTGGTGGAGAGTCATATTTGTACTAACTCTTTGTTCTCATTCTCTACCATGGTGAAACCAGACTTTTTCAAATCTGCATGGACTGGGCTGACCCTTTGGCTATCAGAAGTGGGATAAATTATTCCATTATCTAAGAGTTAAAGATTTCGACACAGACAGCCTCTTGCATTATAGGTTTAGCCTATGTTGCGGATCCCTCTTTAGTGTTGCCTCTTCATTGAGATGAATACGATGTTGAACTATAACTGGACTTAATCCCTTGATGTCAGATATGTTCCAATCAATGGCTTACCAATGTTTCCTAAGAACTGACATAAGGCTCTCTTCTTGCCCAACAGTTAGACGGGACGCGATGATGACTAAAAAGGTCTCTTGTCCGCCCAGGTAGGCGTACTTGAGATGCTTGGGCAAGGCTTTTAATGCTAGGGACGGGGATGACTCAATAGAAGGAGGAGTCAAGTTTGTTGCTCTGGATTTAGTGAAATCAGGCTTGATGCCCAATTTATAGTATAATCGACAATCTGATCCATGTTGAAATTCGCAAATTTCAACTCAAACTCACATTCGGCTTCTAGTTCTAATTCCTCACTATGCTCACTTGTTAAGTTCTCAATAAGGTTCACCTCAAAAGTTTGATCATCCATATCTTCGGGTTGTTTTTCTAGATTGAAGACATTGACTTTTTTAGTCATGTCTTTAAAGGATAATCTCATGGATCCATTCCTATAGTTGATGATTGCATTGGAAGTAGTAAGGAACAGACACCCTAGGATGACTGGAGTTTGAGACCTATGATTTGACACTATCGGGTGTCACGCCCCGCTTCCCAAAATACGCTGGAGCGGAGACACGACACGAGTCGGCGACGCATATACGCAAGGAAAATCCCTCACGTATACGCGCTAAGCCTTAAGTAACCTGAAACAAGCTATAATAAATCTCAACTGTAATAAATACTGATTACTGCAATACCACATATAAGCAACCACGCATGATATCATATGAATCAAGACTGGAATAACAGCTGAACTGATATAACAAGAAACCGGAAATGATACGAAGGCTAGAAAGATAAAAGTACCAGAATAGAATAGGGAGAAGCTCCAGCTATTTTGGGAAGCGGGGCGTGACAGGATTTTCTTGGTATCAGAGCTCGGCCAAGTGCAAGCAAAGACACTCACGGCCAATAGGAATCTTGGACTGCTGTGATCGTTGTTGTGCTGGGTTGCTGCTACGCTTGTTGCCGAAGGGAGAAGCAGCCGGCTGTGGTGGAGGAGCTCCGGGCTGCTGGAAATGGCGAGGAGGAGTGCTGCCATGAGGAGGAGTTGGGGCACAGGCCTGTTGGAGGTTGCGGATCAAGGGGGAAGCCGGGTGATGTTGCTGCCGCAAAGGGCCTGCTTGGCTGGGGTTATTGGCGGCTGAAGATGATAGGTTTAGGGATTAGGTTAGAGTTAGATTAGGTTTAGAATTAGGATTATATATAAGGGTATTGGGTTATGGGTTATGGGTTGAATCCAATTGGGTATGGGTAGGATAAAGGGTACAAGGGAAAGGAAATAATACTACAAACAATAATAAATAAATACAAACTACAATAATATTAACAATTAATAATGACACTAAAAATAATTAACCATGACATAAATAATCATAAGGTTAGCAATCACAATGTTAATTAATCAAGATAAATAATAATATTAATAAACGACAACAACAATAATAATAATGAATAATAATCTCAATGAAATAATGGGAATAATAAATATGTAACAATTAATAATAATAATGGTAAATATAAAAATAATAGTAACAAGTAACTAAAAATGTTTATAGGAAATAATGGCAATAAATATATAAAGCCAAATTGTCATTTACTATCTCAAAAATAATTTCCATATTTAATAATAATAATCTCAAGAAAAATAATAAATTAACTTGATTAAATAAAAATAATTAGTAAATCAAATAGGAAAATGAAAATACAGTATTACTAGCTCGGGATCTTACACTCTACCCACCTTATTAAAAATTTCATCCCCGAAATTCAAATAAAGTAGGAAATGGCAAAAATAATCCCAAAATCAAAGGAGAAAACAAACAAACTTCACATCACTTCTCGACACATCATAAATCCACCACGCTTCCGCTGCGCTACTCTGATTCTGCTACCAGCTTCAACATGAAGTAACCACTCCCAAGAGATAGAATGGAAAGAAATAGAATAGAAAGGAAGGATGAAATCAAGATGGAAATCCAAATCACTCAAAAGAAGAGTAGAGATCAAGGATATCGAAAGATCAAAGATGAGAATTTCCAAAGGATGGCCAATTCCAAATGGACTGAATATCATAATGGATAGTATATGTATATTGCAGTATAACAATAGCTTATTTTCAAGTTACCGGTAAGAGCTAGGTCTCTCTTGCGAAACAAAAGTCAAAATTTCACATCACAAGTCGAAAACCCTGGCTCTGATACCAAGAAAACCATGTCACGCCCCGCTTCCCAAAATACGCTGGAGCGGAGACACGACACGAGTCGGCGACGCATAGTGTCGTGTCTCCGCTCCAGCGTATTTTGGGAAGCGGGGCGTGACAGGGTTTTCTTGGTATCAGAGCTCGGCCAAGTGCAAGCAAAGACACTCACGGTCAATAGGAATCTTGGACTGTTGTGATCGTTGTTGCGCTGGGTTGCTGCTACGCTTGTTGCCGAAGGGAGAAGCAGCCGGCTGTGGTGGAGGAGCTCCGGGCTGCTGGAAATGGCGAGGAGGAGTGCTGCCACGAGGAGGAGTTGGGGCACAGGCCTGTTGGAGGTTGCGGATCAAGGGGGAAGCCGGGTGATGTTGCTGCCGCAAAGGGCCTGCTGCGCTGGGGTTATTGGCGGCTGAAGATGATAGGTTTAGGGATTAGGTTAGAGTTAGATTAGGTTTAGAATTAGGATTATATATAAGGGTATTGGGTTATGGGTTATGGGTTGAATCCAATTGGGTATGGGTAGGATAAAGGGTACAAGGGAAAGGAAATAATGCTACAAACAATAATAAATAAATACAAACTACAATAATATTAACAATTAATAATGACACTAAAAATAATTAACCATGACATAAATAATCATAAGGTTAGCAATCACAATGTTAATTAATCAAGATAAATAATAATATTAATAAACGACAACAACAATAATAATAATGAATAATAATCTCAATGAAATAATGGGAATAATAAATATGTAACAATTAATAATAATAATGGTAAATATAAAAATAATAGTAACATGTAACTAAAAATGTTTATAGGAAATAATGGCAATAAATATATAAAGCCAAATTGTCATTTACTATCTCAAAAATAATTTCCATATTTAATAATAATAATCTCAAGAAAAATAATAAATTAACTTGATTAAATAAAAATAATTAGTAAATCAAATAGGAAAATGAAAATACAGTATTACTAGCTAGGGATCTTACATCGGGTCTCAAGAATAATGAAATTTATGGGGTAGATAACCTCCCTAACCTGGACATCAGTAATTTCCTCATGGGAACTTCACTGATCGGTCAGCCAATTGATGGTAACTCCAGTCGGATTTAGCTCGCTCAATCCAAGTTGTTGGTGTACTGAGAAGAGGAGCAAGTTGATGCTTTCTTCCAAATCAATAAGTGCTCGACTGATTTCAGTCTGTCCTATTGTGCAAGCAATGGTAGGACAATCTGGATCCTTGTACTTGATAGGGATCGAGCCAGACAACAGCTCACTAATGTTAGTGGTTAGTAAGACTTTCTTGGGCATATTAGTTTTTCTCTTCTTAGTGCACATGTCCTTAAGAAATTTGGCATAGAGTGGGACTTGTTGGATTGCATCAAGAAGAGTCACATTAATCTTTACTTGATTGAACATCTCAAGTATTTTCTCCATTTGTGCAGCTTGTATATTATTATTCATAAGCCTACTTGGGAATGGACTATAGGCTTGTGCACCTAATCAGCTGACTTATCTTTTTAAGATCAAAATTGGAGAAAGTGGAACTAGAATAAGTGGATACTTGTGTTGGGTTGTGCTGGATTGGAGTTGATGGCATTGACACATGGTTGTCAACTAGTTTTCCCGATCTTAATGTTTGGACCACGTTACACTAATTTATCTACTGATCTTGAGCCAAATGGGCTTGACTAGAGTTCCTAGGGTTTATCAATGCTGACTAGGTAAAGTCTCTTTGGGCCTTTCACTTAGTGAACTAGCTAGCTGACTCATTTGAATCTTTTACCTAGATATGGCTTGAGTGTGTCAACAGTTGTCCTTATTTTGCATGAACGATATTTGAGACTTCATCATAGTTTTCATACTCTTCTCCAAATCAGTTAGTTTCTTTACAGCTGAAGGGTTTTGGAATGAAGGGTATGAAAATTGGTTGGTAAAATTCTGTTGATCGTTGGGAGATGAAAAGTAATTGGAAAAGTTTGACCAACGATGGTCATGGTTATTTTGGATCCATGAGAATTTTGGTGATTTCTCAAGCCGGGATAGTACATTTGTGAATATGGATTGTTGTAGGGCCTTTAGAAGGGCGCATTCATATGCTCAGGCAACATTTGCTGATCAAGAAAAATTGGATACTCTTCGAACACATGGTTCATAGCCTGACAGTATGTGCAGCCCGGAGTAGGGACTTGTGTTGGGCTGACTTGGTGCATTGAAGCTGGATCTTTGATTTTTAGGAATTCCAGTCTTCTCATTAGGTTAGTAATTTTAGCCTTGGCAGCATTGATGACTCGATGGAATGGAGATCTCCTTTTGACGAGATGGGATTATTATTCCTAGATTTGTCGGGAGCGAGTTCCATTGGATGGTTTTCTCCGCTAAATCCTCAAATAATTCTCACCCGTGATTTTCGTCCTTTCACAAGATCCCCTTGACACATGGTTTCTAAGAAAGTCTTAGTTTCATAGTTTAAACCATCAAAGAGAATTTGGCGCTGCCGCCATTTCTCTATACCGTGATGAGGCCATTGGGCAAGGGGATCTTTGAAATATTCAAAGTACCTCTAGAAAGGTTCACTTAAGTCTTCCTTAAATTGCATTATGTTCTTCCTAATGAGGACGGTTTTGTGGATAGGGTAGAATTTCTTTAAGAAGAACTGAACGAAATCACCTCAAGATGTGACAGAATCTGTCGCCAAATAATAAAGTCATTTTTTGGCTAGGTCCTTAAGAAAAAAAGAAATAAAACATAACCTAACAGCATCGTCACCAAGCTGGGGTATTCTCAACATAAGGCATACTTTCTCATATTCTCTTATGAAGAAGTATGCATCCTCAGACTTTAGACCAAGAAACTTGGGAAGAGCATTGATGAAATAAGGCTTACGCTCAAAATTGTTGCCACTAGCTTCAAGAAGCCAAATGCAAGATGGAAGGGAAGTTCTAATGGGTAGAACCTATCCTGTAAAGATGACGTTTGTACCATGATCGGATCTAGTTATGGTGGTGATATGCTTATGGTTAACCTAGATGTATTGTGTCTCTCGATCACACTTGTATGCACAATATATCACAAATAAGATCACCAAACCATCAGTCAAAGAAAAAGGAAAAAAAATCAACTAAATTTATTCTAAGCTAGACTTAGAACTAGACGACTCCTAATTAGTTGACTGTCTAGGAGAGGTATATTGTAGCAGCCTAACCATAAGTTAATTGGCCAAGTAGGTGCAAAACTCAATGGGAGGTATCCGTGCAAAGCAACATGCCTTAATTATGTCAAATCACTAGTTTTCGAGGATCTTGCCTCTTAATCCCCAGCCTTTGACACTGATTTGACTAGAGTCAAACTCTAACAACTTTCTCCTAAGGTCAATCTCCTAGTGAGTCCGAGATGTCTCTAGGGCCAACGTCTATTCAGATTTTAATTAAACTTAGGTTGTGAGTGAAGCGGAGATGATTTGTGGGCTAAAAAGTGTAATGACTCCCCACCTTATCTTTTATTGGGTTTTGCCCTTAGTTCATTTTGGTGTGAAGTTATAAGTAAAAGCATAAAGTAACACTCAAAGCAATAAAATATTACCCAAGAATGTTTCCTAAGCTAGATGGAATGCATACATACCTTGGCTCCAACACTCTTCAACAATAATTTAAATAAAAAAATTAAACAAATGCCTAGGATGCAAGTCTAACCTTTTTTTAAACAATTCAAGCAATCAGTTACTATTGATTTTAAAACAGTAATTAGAAACAATAAAAAATAGAAACTAACAAAAAAGAAGAATACTATGTTTGCAATTCCATATGCGCTGCAAAAAAGATTAGTCAGTAGTCCAATTTCTTTGTCGCGTTTACGTGGCAAAGGCAAAGGAAATGCGGCAAAAACAAGGGCTCTTGTGCTCTGCTTTCTATAGCAGAGGTACGGAGTAGCTATTGTTCTTTTGCAGTGAGTATATATTCCTTATCCTTTCCTGAACGCTGAAATAGAAACAAACTTGTTAAATCATAAAGATATCATTCCCTCCCCAGCAACGACGCCAAAAATTTGTTCGGTTCGCATCGAGTACTTCCAAATGTACTGCGTGAAGTAAAGAAATGAAAGTGAAGAACCGTATGTGGTGATTGTATTAAAGTGTACCTTGTAGCTTAGAGCTAACGGGTCGTGTCCACAAGGAGGAATGCGATGTAAGCTTTTCGGTACTTTTGTTTCAGAAATCAAGTATTATTTCTGTTTTTAGAAGGAAAAAAAAAGAAAGAATATAGTTTAGTTGAGAAGTTGGTTTAAGAATTTAGAAAAGGAAAATAAGAAAGTTTTCAAAGAGGATGAATCAGGCTTTAAGAAAAAGTTATGAAAATCTGAGCAAAGAAAAATAAGTTTCTATAAGGAAGAGAAATCTAGGCTCACTAATCTACTACTCAACTATTTACTCTTCTCTTGAAAGTTTCGTGCCTCAATTGGATCATCGGCAAAAATTAAGACTTGAGTTTCAGAAGCATTCAAGCAATGCAAATGAGATTGATTTTGAAAATTTAACTTCTTTTTTAAAATCGTCTTAAATTGAATGTTAAACCATCAAGATGTTCAAGTATGAAATAAAAACAAATTTAAAAATAATTTTCAAAATAAGAGTTAAAAACCAATAACTATCCTCATGTGCCTTCAAGAACACTCGCAGAATGCAAGGTTTGAACTAGGCATGCAATGAATTAATTGGGTTTTTATTATAAAATTCAATCAAGAAGAAGAGGGGTAGAGGAGATGGATTAGTAAGCCAGAAAAAGCGTTTAGCTACTCATAGTAAAACGTAAACAAAGAGAAGTAAAAATATCAAATAAGATCTGGATGATGATTTGCATGAGTTGAATCCTTCCTAGATGTCACTTCAATTACAAAATTACAACTTTTCTTTTCACTCTTTCTTTTCTGGATTGAAATAAAACAAATGAAAGAAAATAAAATGAACATTACACTTGATTAACAACTAACTAAAAAAATCCTAACCTTAAAATGAAAACTCTAGAACATAGTTCTCTTCTCTGTACCTTCTTCTCTGCTTTGGTTCAAAATTTATTAGAGGAGAAGAGTGGTAAAAGAGAGTGGAGATGAGGATGAAATCGCTGATCCAATGGCCAGGAACGCGGTATTGTTTTGGCCATTGGATCAACGCTTTGAGCACGAGATCCCCATTGTTCAATTGTCTTCAGTTCTTTTGATAAGATTATATCTAAGTCTCTTAGCTCTTCAGAATATCCTCGTTAATCTTAAGCTAGAGAATCTTATTCTTAAAAATCTGAACTATATAGGATATGTCGGGCTTTTTCTTCTCTTTCTTCATCATTACAACATGCAAACAATTAGACATTAAAAAAGTTAAATAGTAGAGTCTAAATAAAAATAACTATGAAAATGTGATATAAAATTTGCAACATATGTTAATAATTAGGAACCTCTTAAGTGAAGAGATCTAAGATTGATTTGCTCCATTCTCAATATGAGGAATTTTATATGAATGAGAATGAAACTATAAATTAAATACTTACTCGTTTTACTAAGATTACTAATGGACTTTCTTTAGGTGTCAAAATCGATAATGATCAAAAGGTGAGGAAAGATACCCGGGCTCTTCCCAAATCTTGGATAGTTAAGGGTACTTACTACATTGAAGGATCTTTGGTTGAAAAGTGAAAGATCAATGAGAATTATGTCTAGCTTTGGGCTAACGGGTTGTGTCCACGAGGAGGAATGCGATAGAATATTTTCTATGAATTGTTAAATAACAAAGAATGGTGTTGGTGTTTTTCTTTTCTTTTTTTATATTGAAAAAGAGAATGGAGAGAAGGGAAGTGATTTAAAGAAAATTCAAAACTTAGAAAAGCTTTGGAGAAGATGATCTTTTAGAAAATGATTTGAGAGTGATTTGGCTGTGATTTAAATATGAAAATGATCCGGACTCACTAATCTTCTACTCAACTACTTACTTATCTCAAGAACATTTTGGTGCATCACTTTTATCATAAGTAAAAACCTTTAGTTTCTTTTAATGTTCAAGCAAAACAAATAAGATGGTTTAGTTTTAATCTTAAGACATTTCTTAACATATCATTAAAAAAAGAATGTTAAACCATCAAGCGTGAAGAAGCAAATATGGAATAAAGACAGTTTAAAAATATTTGTGCTTTGAAAGTCCAAAAAAAAAAAAAGACATCCTCATGTGCTTTCAAGAACAAAGTTTAACTTAGACATTATTCTGATTCAAAAGAGTTGCTTTCATAAAAATCAATCAAGAGAAAGGAGGTAGAAGAGATTGATTAGTGAGCCTAGAAAATGGTTTAGTTACTCATGATAAAAAGAAAGCAAACAAGAGAATGAAAATAAACATAGACATTCCAAATTGAGTCGAGCTGAATAAGCAAGTTGAATCTCCTTTGATTGTCACTTCAAGGATGAATTACACACTTAGTTTCACTCTTCTCTCTTTGTTGGTCTAAAGTAAAAAGTAAATATGAGATACAATTTTTCAGAACTATCTACAATACTCCTAAAATCCTAAAAATGAACAAGAATTCTAATTCTAGTTTCGCTCCTTTTCCAGTGCAAAACCTGCCTTTTATAGGCAAAAACCCAGAGGGGAGAGGAGTGAGGAGATAAGGATGCTTCCCTTATCTCCACCAAATGGCAGCAGATCCGCGGCTCTGGTCGCGAATTCGCGGCCAGGATGTGGCCAGATGGCCATATCCAGGTGGGGACCTGGATAGCGTGTCATTTTTTCCCTTTTTGTCTGACTGGATTTGCTGTTTGTCTCTGATTCTGATCTGATCTCCGGTGATTCTTAAGCTAACTGATTTGGATTCTTATAAAACCAAATTAACTGGTTTCCAACCTCCTGATTTTCCATGATCTGCCCTGATTTTTTGATTTCGAATTAATTCTGAATTAAATCAGAATTTGATAGGCTTTTGGGCTCGTTTCTCTTCCTTTCTTTAGCAATGGGCTTGCACTTTATAAAAGAAAAATA